>CAUDMG010003229.1:545000-580000 GCA_958450375.1 Homarus gammarus
GAGAGACAGTGAGAGAGAGTGAGAGTATAGGCAGGTGTAGGGTGGGTATAGGTGTAAGTATAAGGTACAGGTATCGGTGTAGGGAAGGTAAACAGTAGGTGGGTATAAGTGGGTATAAGTGTGGGTGTAAGGATAGGTGGATAAGCAGTAGGTGGGTATAAGTGGGTATAAGTGTGGGTGTAAGGATAGGTGGATAAACAGTAGGTGGGTATAAGTGGGTATAAGTGTGGGTGTAAGGATAGGTGGATAAACAGTAGGTGGGTATAAGTGGGTATAAGTGTGGGTGTAAGGATAGGTGGATAAACAGTAGGTGGATATAAGTGGGTATAAGTGTGGGTGTAAGGATAGGTGGATAAACAGTAGGTGGGTATAAGTGGGTATAAGTGTGGGTGTAAGGATAGGTGGATAAACAGTAGGTGGATATAAGTGGGTATAAGTGTGGGTGTAAGGATAGGTGGATAAACAGTAGGTGGGTATAAGTGGGTATAAGTGTGGGTGTAAGGATAGGTGGATAAACAGTAGGTGGGTATAAGTGGGTATAAGTGTGGGTGTGTGTGTAAGGGCAGGCGTGAGAACTGATTCCCTCATTCCCCAGACATTAGCTCCGTCCCATCACCACTTCCATACCCAGCCGTCACCAGGGAGACAGTTGTGCCTTGTAGCTGACAGCCTCAACCTTCCTGCTAATTGACAGCTTTTCCCCCGCTATCTACCACCCCACCCCCCTAACCCCCCCCCTAACCCCCCCTAACACCCACCCCCACTACCCATAAATCCCTCTTTCCTTAAGTGCTAAAATCCTGGTAATCCAACACTAATCTACAACACATTATTATCCATCATATTTCTGGTGATTTCTCTGACCTGTGGATTAACAAGAATGGATCTGGGTAAATATTGGGTTATTTTCTATGTTATTTTAAGGTGATTTTTGGTTGTTATTTAATTATCATTGGTTAAATAAGGTAGAGATATACTCTTTCTCTCTCTCTCTCTCTCTCTCTCTCTCTCTCTCTCTCTCTCTCTCTCTCTCTCTCTCTCTCTATCTCTCTACTTTGTCTCTATTTTTATATCTGACTGACTGACTGACTGACTGACTGACTGACAAACTAACCAACTAACTGACTGACTGGACTGCAGGGGTGAGTCAACAAAATCGACCATCACAGACAGACAGACAGACAGAAGCTTAAGATGAACGATGGACGGTTTTATCAGATCATTTTAAGCTTGAGGGGGGGGGGGGCTGTCAGCTTGAGGTAGGCTTCAAATTAATGCTGTGAGTGAAAGCTGACCAATACACCTGTGGCTTTAATGACTTAACACTTACCTATACTTACCTGGTGGTCATGGCCTCCAGGTGATTCACTCTGTTTGTTTGTTTGTTGTCGCATGCCGAAAAAAAACAGAAAAATAAATAACAATAAACAAACAAACAAACAAACAAACAAACAAGACCTAAAAGCCTAAAAATAAGGATAAAAAAATCCATCATAGGTAAGAAGTTCCCACGCCTCCTCTTCCTCCTCCTCTTCCCACACGCCTCCTCCTCCTCTTCTTCCCACGCCTTCTTCTCCCACACTCCTCCTCCTTCTCCTCCTCCTCCCACACTCCTCCCTCTCCTTCGCTTCCTCCTCCTCCTCTGAGATGAACTTATAAATAGAGAAGAGAGAGAGAGAGAGAGAGAGAGAGAGAGAGAGAGAGAGAGAGAGAGAGAGAGAGAGAGAGAGAGAGAGAGAGTCACCCTAGCACAGCTCTCACCTTCCTCAAGAGATTCGACACACTTAATCCTATTGCTCTAATGTCAAGGCTATGTGGAAGGAGGGAGGGAGGGAGGGAGGGAGGGAGGGATGGGTTTAGTAAGAGAGAGAGAGAGAGAAAGAGAGAGAGAGAGAGAGAGAGAGGTAATTGATATACAAGAACAACGAGACGAGAGGTAGAGAGGAGACACAAGGGCCGCCTCATGCTGAAACAACACTCAACCTCCCTCTCAACCTGGCCCTCAACCTGACCCTCAACCTGGCCCTCAACCTGGCCCTAAGCCTGGCCTTCAAACTCCCCCTCAATCTAGCCTTTAAGCTCACCCCTCGATCTGGCCCCCCAGTATAGGCTTCAAGCTCCCACCTCAAGCTTTCATTCAACCTGGCCCTTAACCTGGCCCTCATCCTGGCCCTCAACTACTACTACTAATAATAATACTAATAATAACAAGAACGTACCCTCACAAAATCGCACCAAAATAGTGAACTGTGTTAAAAGAGACGACATAAAACGCTACTATCAACTAATGCCCCACAGAATAGAATAGACAGAGAAAGAAACAGAGATGATGGGATAGAGAGAGAGAGAGAGAGAGAGAGAGAGAGAGAGAGAGAGAGAGAGAGAGAGAGAGAGAGAGAGAGAGATCGGAATTATCCCCACCATAGGATCGCCACCACCAACACTGTTTGCTCACTTGGTCGTATTTACAGACACTTCCGACACCCCCAGCCTACCGTGCCCAATCTGTGAGACCAACACCAGGATTTGACAAGTTGGATTAAGTTAGCTATTTTAGGATTGGAAGATTAGGTTTTAAGTTCGATATTTTACACTACTACTACTACTACTACTACTACTACTACTACTACTAAACTTACGCTACACACAGTCATGACAACAGTACCTGGGCGTAATCAAGACATACGCCTTTAATAACGCAATATACGCAGTGTTTTGGCGTAGGTGTGTGTGGAGGGTGGGAGGGGGGGGTGGGTTAGGGCCTCGGGTACCTGGGGAAACACGGTACTGTTTGGGGGCTCGAACTAGGGACCTTTCTGTGTAAGTCGAGTATGATGACCACTCTGTCTTGGTGTTTTTTCCGTGCTTACATACATACACACACACACACACACACACACACACACACACACACACACACACACACACACACGGTGTTTGGACTGTCGACGCGAGGATCTCTGGTGTTTGGTTTTGTCTCAACCACAGTTTTGGTTAACCCACCATTTATCATTATCACCTGGCCGGGGGGAGGAGGGAGAAGTGAGTAAAGAATGGTAGTGTGAGAGAAGGAGAGAAGAGAGATAAGTGGGTGATAGTGCTTGAGATCTTCTTCTTCTTCTTCTTCTTCTTCTTCTTCTTATTATTATTATTATTATTATTATTATTATTATTATTATTATTATTATTATTATTCGTATTATTATCATTATCATCATCATCATCTAAGAGCCAGCCCAGCACACACAAGACCTGGTCGAGGCATCACCCAGGGTAGGAAGCATCCACAATGTCTGTCCTATATTATTGTCCTCCGTTCATTATACTCTAAAGAAAAGACTTAAAGAAAACGGAGTGCGGTGTGACAGCTTCTTGTCTGTGCAGTAGACCAGGGGGGGGGGGGGGGGGATCTTGGTACTGTATTGTGTGGTATTGGGAGCCTCTACTACTACTACTACTACTACTACTGCTGCTGCTACTATTACTACTACAATGTGAAAAAAAAAGAATTAAGATATAAATCTGTAAAAGTTGATAACATAAATATACAAATAAATAAATTGTACCATAAAATATATATATAAGTCCAAACTACTTGACGACAGATCAATATAAAGGAATAATATAGTTTACGTTGAGGTGAGTGAGTGAGTGAAGGTAAAGAGACAATGGCACTCATCATCAGTGGCTGAAGAAGCGGCAGAGAAGAACAGAAAACCGGGGATTAAGAAGTGAGTTATCGCTCCACTAAACCACTGGATGCCCCTAGTCTTTTGTTGTGACTCGTGACGCCATAGCCACCAGCTTCCGCCAGCCAAACTGGAAAAACACACCACGTTAATAATTCACTCGTTTTTAGATGTATATGTGTATGTTTTAATAGCTTCCTCTGCATAATATAAAGTTTTATTCATAACATGGCAGTCGAATGTGTTTAAGAAAAGGTAATCCCTAGAAATAGCAGCCATTACGAAGAAAAGATTACAGGGAAAAAAATGAAAGACGAGCGGCTAGCGCATGAGCCTCGTCCGCCCTCCTCGGCGTAATCTGGTGAGCCCATCTTTATATGAAAAGACTTCCCCCGACTTTTTAGGGAGAGGCGTTTTAGTCCGAGGCCGAGATAAATGTGTCTTTTCTAGGTCTGTGGACACATTCTCAGCGCCTGATGTATGGAACAGCGCCATCACACTAACCTCACCCTCCCGCCCCGCCAAACACTGTGAAGAAGACTTTACGTTTACCCTCTTTAATCGCGTTACCTGGAGCCGAGTTGCAGGGAATATCCGACTTTACTTCTAATGGACGAAACTGGTCGGTCAAGAGCAAAGAGAAATTTGTCTCCCTGCCTCACTCCCTCACTACCTGCCTCCCTGCCTCACTCCCTCCCTACCTGCCTCCCTCACTCCCTCCCTCATTCCCTCCCTCCCTCCCTCACTGTCTCCCTCATTCCCTCCCTCCCTCCCTCACTGTCTCCCTCATTCCCTCCCTCCCTCCCTCACTGTCTCCCTCATTCCCTCCCTCCCTCCCTCACTGTCTCCCTCATTCCCTCCCTCCCTCCCTCACTGTCTCCCTCATTCCCTGTCTGGTGATGATATTACAGAAGACCCAAAAACGATACAGAGAAATATCATAAGAGGATTATCTTTCAGGGTTGTGAGATAGAGGTAAATAGCAGAGAGTATTGGAACGTTTTGTTGACACTGTGGATGGCGGCGAGGTCTTTAAGGGTAAACATTTAGAGACGGAAAAATATCTCTTTGACTTTGTTGTATTTACATTTAGTATTGAATGTAGCGTGTGTGTGTGTGTGTTCCAGTAATGAACTTCTGAATACAGGTTCTTTAGAAAGTTTGTAAATAATTAGACGTCGATTTCAATATTGTTATTATTATTAGCCTGTTTCATCTTATATTAAAGTTTATTCCCCGTGTTGCCTCTTCTCAACATCTCTCTCCCTCGTCTTACAGTGTAACATTTGAAAGCCAATGAGTGTGTGTTTACGGGGTGACGTCATCGCCTCTACCTGAGCTGCACTCCTCCCAGGTATCATCATGAAGGACCTGTTTGACTTGTAGATTGTTACAGGGCTGCCTCTCTCTCTCTCTCTCTCTCTCTCTCTCTCTCCCTGTCTTTATATAAAATTAACAACATAACCCGGTAATAACAAACGAACTCCACAACATAACCCAACACTAACTTAACCTTACCTCACACAGATGAGATGGAGCACCCAGGTAACCTGTCTAATCGTCTCCTGTACCTGTAGACAGAAACTTTATAAGGTTAGTCACTATACCTGTCTGTCCCTTGTAACTTTATGGTTTACTGTATTATTGCATTGGTAGATAGTAATTATTAATGAAGGTTAACGGAGATATTGATGTGTGTGTGTGTGTGTGTGGACCTTTTATGTGTATATCTATGTATGTACGTGTGTTTATATTTGTGTACGTATATATGTGTCTTTGCGTACTCTATGTGGTAAATAAAGGTGTTAATATAACGTTCGTCTTCCTCACAGTTCAGGTTCCCAGGACGAACAAATACATCCAGACTCTCCTCCTATTCTTTTCCTGGACTTAAAAAAAAAAATCACGGTACACAGAATGCATTTGTATTCTTTATCGGTCCATCGACACAAGACCCGATACCAGGACCCGATACCAAGACCCGATACCACAGACAAAAAAAAAATACTCAGGTGTGTTTGTGTGCGGGAATAAAATTGTCGACTGAAATATTAACATCCAATTTTAAGACATAGTGGATTTGTGTTTCTTAATGTATGTTTCTATGTCTATATACGTGTGTTATAGACGATATATAGCGTATGGGTTATATGTTTTATCCATTCTTTAATATCCCGGTGGAAAAAAGAAAGAACAAAGATAAGATTAGATTCAGGGAGTTATCCGATAAAAGTGATTCTATTACCAAGTTTTGCCTTCGTAAAATAGTTAATTGAAGACGTCCTGGGAGGGGGGGGGGGGGGGGGGAGGGTGGCTATACGTCCGTTCCCGTCTGTCTAACATCCGTCTATCTATCCGTCTACGTCTCCGTCTCTTCATATATATATATAAAAAAAAGTAAGACACAGTAGATAAAGTGGAGGTATATTTTTACTAGTTGTTGGACACATGATCCCGGTAAGAAGAGGAGAGGGAGGAGGCATAGGTGGTGAGTGTTGAAGTGGGGCAAGTGGCCGCTGCTGGAGCCTCATCTTACAGCCAGTCTGTTGATACTTTGACGATACATATTTATTTACTGTTTCCGCAAGTCACCCCTTCTTCTAACTCCCTCCCTCCCCATCCCTCCCTCCTTCTCTGTCTTCCTCCTTCCCCCTTCTCTTTCTCCCTCTTTGCCTGTCTTCCTGTCTGTCTCCTTGCCTCTCTCCTTTCTTGCCTGTCTCCCTCTCTTCCTCTTCACCTGCCCGACTGTTTCTCTCCCTCTCTCCTCCCTTACTACCTCCCTCACTTCTCCCTCAACTCACTGTTTGCCCCCTCCTCCCTGCCTCTTTCCTCCCTCTATCTCCCTCCTTCCACGAGTCTATCTCTCTCCCTGGCCAATTCTGTTTTGTTTGTACAATAAAGTATTCACTTGTCCTCCCTCTCCAATTCACAAAAAAAAATCCTAAGTTAAAAATTTTATCTGTTAAGCCACGAGGCTCAAAAGTTCATATGTTAAATTTGCCTTAATCACTTTTTCTACAGTTTATTCTCTGTTTTCTATAAGTTATTCTCCGTTTTTTATAAGTTATTCTCCGTTTTCTATAATTTCTACCCATTTTCTGTGATTATTTCCCGTTTTCTGTAACTTCTTTTCCCTTTTTCTGTTCGTGTAATCTATTCTGTATCTTTCTTTCTGTCACCTTTTTTATCGTCTCGGTTTATCACGTTTGTTTTCTTCTCTTCTCTCTCTTTTGTTTTATGTGGGTATCTTATTTGGTTTGGTTTTGTTACATTAACTTTTGGAGGTCTCTCTTTCTTTCAACACACACACACACACACACAAGTCAACACCCCACACTCAAAGACGCTTTTTTAAAGACACGCATCACTACTCTCGTGCCCAGACGTGTCCCAAGTGACCCTCCCTGGCCCACCTGGCCCATCCTGGTCCACGCTGGTCCACCCTAGTCTACTCTGGCATACGCGGGGCCATCCAAGACCATCCTGGATCATCGTAGACCACCCTGGACCATCCTATACTACCCTAGACCATCATAGACCACCTCTGGCTACTCTAGACCATCGTGTGGCATCCTAGACCACCCTGGACCACCCTAGACCATCCTAGACCATCCTGGGTCATCGTAGACTACTCTGGACCATCCTGTGCCACCCCAGACCACTCTGGACCATCCTGTGTCACCCTAGACCATCCTGAGCCTTTCTAGACCACTCTGGACCATCCTATACCATCCTAGACCCTCCTACATCACCCTAGACCATCCTAGACCATCGTGAACCACCTTGGACCATCGTGGACCACAGTGGGCCAGGGTACAGCGGTGGACCCCACTCGAGGGTGACCGCCTTAAAAACTACTGCTGGCTACTCCTTGAGTCAACACTTGAGGACCTGCCTGTATGATGCTTTACTTCTGATACTATTGACTGGTGACTGGTAATACTGTTGACTGTTGACTGGTAATACTGTTGGCTGGTGACTAGTACTACTGTTGACTGGTGACTGGTACTACTGTTGACTGGTGACTGGTAATACTGTTGGCTGTTAATACGATTGATACTAAACTCTGAATAACAGTGCCCCCAAATCTGGAATTATTTCCAAAATCGAACTGAATCTTACCTAAAATCTGAACTATTATCAAGAAATCTGACTAGATATATCCCTAAATCTGGACATGTACCCAAAATCTGGCTGGGGTTCAGATTTAAGATTAACCTCTGCTGTGGTAAAAATATTCTTGATGATTTATTCAGTAAGATGAAGGAGTCTACTCAATGATGACTCGACAGGTGAGGTGAGGTGAGGTGAGTTGAGGTGAGGGATTGACTGTCTGACTGATTAACTGGTTGATTGGATGACTGGGTAAATGATTAACTGGATGTCTGGGTAAATGATTAACTGGATGTCTGGGTAAATGATTAACTGGGTGACTGGGTAAATGATTAACTGGGTGACTGGGTGAATGATTAACTGGATGTCTGGGTAAATGATTAACTGGGTGACTGGGTGAATGATTAACTGACAGGGTGACTGACTGATTAATTGAGTGACTACTAAGGGACTGAATTATTGACTGTTAAATGAATGAGTTCTTCTCTCTACACAGGATATAATATTTAAAAGACAGACAGACAGACAGATAAATAGACAGATAGATAGACAAACAGACAGGCAGACAGATAGATAGATAACCAAACAGACAAACAGAAAGACAGACACCCTCCCCCCTCCCTCCCCCTCCACCCATCACCTTTTAATGAGAAATCGAAGGTTCACTCTCCCCCCTTGACTCACGCCTCTACCCCTTTGTGTGTCCCGGGTCGCCTCCACACCACCCATTATTCTCTCACCCTTACTCTCTCTCTCTCCATTATCTCCTTTATTCTCTATTATCATTTATTATTTACTTTACCGTTTACCCTTTTACCCTCGTTAGCTCCCCCCCCCCCCCCCCCAGGTAATTCATGGTTGGGATGGATGGTGATTAGGTAGTTTAGGGGGATGTTATGAGGAGGAGTTTGTTGTTTGGGGGGGAGATAATGTTGTTGTTTTTGGTGCTAGTTAGTTCCAACTTCGCGAGATCTGATAGTGAATATGGCAGGTTTCTGAAAGGTGATAAACATTGATTTTCATATAAGGTTTTGAACTTTGGTTAGACGTCATGGGTAGGTGATGTGTGGGAGTGGGAGAGAAGGTGAGAGGGACAGAGAGGGAGAGGTGAGAGAGAAAGGGGAAGGAGAGGTGAGAGGCATGGGTGGGACAAAAGAAGGAAAGAAAGAAAAGTTGAGAGGGAGAATGTGAGAGAGGGAAGGAAAGGAGGTGAGAGAGAGGGGAAGAGGAGGTGAGAGGGGCCAAGAGAGGGGGTAAGAAACGTGTGTAGGGCAACAGAAACAAAGACAGAGGTGAGGGCGAGGGTAAGAAGGGGAGACAAGGGGAAAAAGAGGAGGTGAGGGGGAGGGGGAGGCGTGTGTGGTAGTGACGTGATAAATAAGGATTGATGGGATCCACGTGTCCCACATTATCTCTTAATACAAATTTTACTCCAATAGTTTGACCCCTTAGAGTGAGGGAGGGTCTCTCTCTCTCTCTCTCTCTCTCTCTCTCACAGTTTTAAAAATCACTGGACATTGAAATTTTTATAATTATTTTCCCTGATTAATTTTAGTATTTTTTGGTGTCGAAAATTTGCGTGAAATATCAGTATAGGTCAACCTCGAGGCACAGATTAAGGATCTGTGGTCGAAAAAGATAGAATTTTGATAATTGTGTCGTCCAAGTAATTAGCACAATTAATTATCAACATTTCATACTCCAGGGACACTTGGGTCAATTATTTAACTTTAGAGTCGCCGACAATCAAAATCTTGGACCCCAGTTCTTGTAAATAAACATGGCGGTGGGTGAGGTGAGGTAGGGTGGGAAAGGTGACTTCCATTACAGTATTGTCGTCTGCTCAAACAGGAGTGTCACTTGTCATCCTTCTGTACAAACTCAACACAGGCGAGGTAAACAGGAAGAAATTTGCGCGGGGTAGACATCCCTCCCTCTACCCCTAGTACCCACTAAGGTAATGGCCAACCCCTGAAACAAGAGAAGGTCGAGATACGTGTTGAAATGTAAACATGAACCTGGCGAGCTTTAAACGTCATTCAGGATATCTATTGCGAGTTTAATTATGATTTATTTTGATTTATTTGTTTTTATTTAAAGTCGAACATAAACATTGATGGATTAGATGTTAGTTAGGTGATGAAATATATGAAAGTTGGTGAACGCACTGGACGGTAAACATTTGTGCTCAAGATTCTCGCCATAAATGTCAGTCGATTGATCTAAAATATCGATGTTTTTGGCTTATTTTTTATTTTTATCTCTTCTTGAAGAACTTTTTAGATATATTAACGTTTAGAGGAAAACAACAAGTACTGGCCGACCACTGAAACAACACGAATTACTGTACACAGTTGGGGCAAAGGTCAACTAATTCATCCAGCACTAGTTTTGATATGCACTTGTTTTTTCTTTCGTTATTTAAGGTTGAGGATTGTAATGTTAGAGTGAGTGAGGCAGCAGATAATGACCGGCCGCTGAAACACACAACACTCGGGAAGGTTCACTGAAAGGTAAACACTGAAGATTCGCGCCAAGAGTCGGTCAGCTGATCCAACACCCGGAGGATTTCGACGCCAGTCTTGGCTTTTTACTCTCTCTTTAAGCTTGAAGACATAAATAAACGTGACAGTGAGGCAGGAAATGCTTTTAATTACAATATTTGTCCCGGGGCGTCTCTCGGCGGCGGTCAAGTATCAGCGGGTGTGAGCAGACGGGGGTGGGCATGAAGGCAAACACCCGACACTGTTTGGCAATGAAGCTGATAGGACGTGGCGGCCTCGCAGAGCAAACACGGCTCCCCTGTACTTAGGGACTTCGCCTAGCCTCCCCCCGCTGCCTGACCTCACGAGAGGGTAAAGACTCCGGTGCCCCACAATTTATATATATACAAATTTTCTGTGTCAATCTTTGGAAGAAAGAATCCGATTCCACTTAAAGGATCTTGTGTTGTTGTGTTAGCGCGCTCTGGAAATGTTACCCCGCCGAGGTGAGGCGCCGAGTAGCTGGATTCTCGCCGCAGGACGAACAAGAATTGCCCCAACTTACGAGTTCTCGAAACAAAATAATTGAATTAATTTAGGCAATCTATCCAATTTGAAAACTATCATAGCTAATATATATAACACATGATTACAAATTACAGTAACTCGAGTTTGATTTGTAAATAATCCACCTTTCTATTGCTTGTGGAGATACGCCTGACGCTGTCCATCCTGGGATAAGAACACCTCCCCTCCGGCCAGAGTGAAGGCGGGCGGACTACAGTAAACAAGCGACTTTACACAAGTTAAACCTGACTCAACTTTTACCTGCGAGGTTTTGCGGTGTTAACCCTTTTTCTTCTACCTGAGGCCGTCACAACTGACCAGTGTGTGTGTGCTACTTCTCTCTCTCACTACGTATATGAATAATGAATAAACAAATAGTAGATTAATGGATCACGTGAAGATTATCCCCCCTCCCACTGCTTATTTCACCTGATGATTAACCCCTAAAGAGCAGGTTAGGTTAGGTTAGGTTAGGTTGTCATCTGTCAGAAATACCTCGTCACCATCTTGTGTTCATCACCTTACCACTACCACCACCACCACCACCACCAACACCACCACCACCACTACCACCACCACCACTACCACCACCACCACCACCACCACCATCAACACCACCACCACCACCACCACCATCACCACCACCATCACCACCATCATCACCACCATCATCCTCAACAGCCAATCAAAACATCAAGTCATCCATAATGATTTAAATATATTTTTTGTCTCGTAAATTCGTCATGTTGTCATCGACTTAAACAACAGGTGAGTCTCAGGTGATTAAGGTGAATCTTGGGTGAGTCTCAGGTGAGTTTCAGGTGATTAAGGTGAGTCTCAGGTGTTTAATGTGAGAAGCTCTGAGATTGAACTAATATGAGAGAATATGTTTATTAACATTGATCTAGTTGTATCTCTGACTGTCTCTGTCTCCCTACATAAACGGTACAATAACAGACCTGAGTCTCCATCTCTCCCTGGATGAGTAACTCCTCCCTCCTCTCCCTTCCCCCTCCCTTCCTTCCATTAGTCCTCACCTATATCCCCCTCCCCTCGTCTCCTCTCCTCCCTTCCCCTTCTCTCCCCTCCCCCTCCCTCCACCAGTCCCCTCCTCCTCCTTCTCCCCAAACACACACACACACACTTAAATGGCCTTCCGCCCCACATGATACCAGCTTTGGTACCTCCTCCCCCCTACCCCCCCCCTCCTCCCCCCTACCCCCCCTCCTCCAGAGACCTGTGGAGAGGGGGGAGAGGGTCGGCTGTGATACACCTACCCACTCTTTCCTTCCTCCTCTTCCCTCTAGCTGCCTGAGGACGGTAGGGAGGGAGGGTGGGAGGGAAGGAGGGCGTGGCTCGTTGACAAATTACCTGAAAGGTGGTCGGTGGTCGTGATGGATCGCCAGCTTAACCCAGCCACCTTCACTGTCCCTATTGTGGTCCATCTCTGTCCCACCCGGTCCACTTCTACCTCGCCCGATCCACTTCTGTCACACCTGTCCCGTCCGGTCCACCTCTGTCCCGGCCCACCACTATATCGGTCCACCTTTGTATTGGTCTATAACTTTATTGGTACATCACTGATCCGGTCCATCGTTGGTCCAGTCTGGGTACACCACATTACCCGGTACTAATTACTGTGAAATTGTTGTAAATATTTGCATTTGGTGTTGTGTGGTGTTGTGTGGTGGTTGTGGTGATTGTGGTAGTATGGATGTGCCTCAACTCTCACCTACCCTCCTTCCCTTACCTGTCACCCACTCTTTTCCTCCTTCATTCTTACCTCCCTCCTTTCCTCCTTCCTTTACCTCTCATCTACCCTCCTTCTCTCCCTTCTCTTCCACCACCTTCCCTCACTTCCCTCTCTCATTTACCTCTCATAATTATCACTCACTTCCCTCCTCTTCCTTTACCCCCTTCCCTCCCCCTCCCTTATCTTCTTCCCTCCCCCTTCCTCACCTATTTCCCTCCCTCTCCCTCACCTCTCTCCCTTACATACTTCCCTCCCTCTCCCTCACCTCTCTCCCTTACTTACATACTTCCCTCCCTCTCCCTCACCTCTCTCCCTTACCTACTTCCCTCCCTCTCCCTCACCACTCTCCCCCACCTCTCATCAGCTGCAGGTGTGTGTATATAAAATGAATAATGCAAGAGGCCGACAATATTGTACATTCTTAAAACAATATGCAAATGAGGACTTGAGCTAGGATTCGAGTAGGTGTTCCCGGGGAGGTCCTACGAGTCCTAGACGCCGGCTGACCACAACACAAACACTCCTCACACCTCCCCTCATGCTTCCTCACACCCCATTCATACTCCTTCAGCCTCTGTGTTCTATCTTACTTATCCTCCATTTGCTTCTCATTTATTCTTCTTCACAATCTCATTCATTTCTCCTCGTAATGACCACTAATCTCTCTCTCTCTCTCTCTCCACAGTGCGAGAAACACCGTAATAGAGACAGGATGATAAACAGATGACAGTCAGTAAAAGTATAAATACTATAACCCGCATGTAAATCTCGAGGCTGCTAAGAGAAGACTCAGCTCAGCAAAAAAAAAACACCCAATACACCGCTCTTGTCGTGTTTGCTGAGCCCACCATTATAAAAAAAAACAAGACTTGGCACCTGTGGAGAGCAAGAAGAGGTTCCAAGAGTATTAAATGTAACTTCAGAATAACAGAAGAGCATCGTAGGAGTGTCGTCAAGGGGTATTAAATGAGATTTTATAACAGAGGAGCATCGCAGGGGAGAGAGTAGCTTCTTCGAGAATTTATTGAATTTCGTGACGTTGACCACAACAGAAGGAGCCTTTAAGAGAGGTAAGAAAGTATTTAATTTAACTTGAAGACATCTAGAGGAGAATCAGAAGTATCGTTAAGGCATTAAATGAGATTCTATCCGGATATAAACAAATGAGCAGCGAGGGGAGCAGGTTCAGGAATTTATTGAATTTCGGGCTGGAGACGGAAGTATTTACACTAACATTAAGAACTTGTAAAGGATATCCACAAGTATCGTTAAGGTATTAAAATAACACAACACAATCAATAGTATTTATCATCTGTAAGAATTCATTTAACTTTGGCATATATAGAGAGAATTGGTAGTGTTCTGGGGGTATTGAAAACGATAAATGTATGAGGGAAGAACCCAGCATCCTAAAACATGTTGAAAATTAACAAAAGAGCATCAGTGATATTCTTCGTGAGATTAAACACTATTTAATGGTAACAAAAGCGTTCGGGTATCATCAAGGGGGGAGGAGTATAGGACCTAATATTTACACACCAATTTCTAGCCTTTAGGACCAAACCAGATTCTCAATAGTTCATAAGTAAAAAAATTCCTCTTAACTAATATACGGGAAAACTTTTAACTCTTTCTCATAACTTACGACAAAAAAATATTCTCAAAGGCTCGTAAGTTGAGTTTTTGCCTCCTAATTGGTGATTTAAGAATGTATATAACTGTTATTTTCAGTTACTACCAGAGGATAATAGCCAAGATGGCGTATGGTTTACTTTGAGACTCTGTGAGCAGTTAGTGGGAAGAGGAGGAGAGAACAAGGAGGGAGAAGAGTAAGGAATGGAAGAAGAGACTAGGAGACAGAGGAAGGAGAGAATAGATGAGTAGGAGAGAGAAGGAGAGGAGAGGAAGGGGAAGGGGGGTAATGGGTGGTTGAAGGGGAATGCCGGGGAGGGGACGAGGTAGAGGGAGGAATTGAAGGGTAAGAGGGGGAGGGGTTGGGGTTGAGGGGGAGGGGATAGGGTAGAAGGAAGGATTGAGGGGGAGGTGTTTATGTAGGGGGGGGTCAGGGTGGTGCCTTTTCTCATCCACAAACACTCAGTGGTAGAGTGTTCACCTACCCGCTCCACCACCCACTCTGCCCACCAACCCACCCTACCCACCCATCACCCTTGGTCCACCTAGTTGTATAGGGGTAACTTACTTTACCGTTGAGAAAGTGAAGGCTGTCTAGTGCAGTGCCTGATATTTTACCTCTTTATGTACTCGTGGCTTAACACACACACACACACACGGTAAGTCATTTCAAACACTGGAAGAGTTATGTCAACATACCAAGAATGTAGGAACGGAAGTGACGTCACACCTGGCTTCACAAATGGCGTCTCCCTCCCTTCACGGCCGCTCTTCCTACGACTCCCATAATCCTCTTAGGAGAGTTTACGAGGCAAAATCCTTATGTTACACAAACCTTCAAGTTCACCTACACCAAGGATGTGTACAGGGGTGTAGGTGGGTGTATTAGGGGTGTAGGTGGGTGTAGTATGGGTGTAGTTATGTGTATGGGGAGGTGTATCAAGTGTAGGTGGGTGTAGATGAAGGCGTAGCACTACCAGGACATTCCCTCTCTTACTCATCTTTGTTGACGCTCTTGAAGGATATCCGGATTGTGCTGACGAACGCTTATACGTCACTGTTTACACGAGGTGTTGTGATATTACCTAAAACACGCACACACACACACACACACACACACGCGCGCAAACACACACACACACAGGAGGAAGAGTAAGAAATTTAGGGAAAATACCAAGACCCAGTGATGCTTGAACTTCCCTTCCATCCCCCTTCCCTCCCCTTTCCCCTACCTGCCTCCCCTCCCCTCTTCCCCATCACCCCATGACCTGTAGACCTTGAGGGAGGCGAAGCTGGGGATGTCGGCGTCACTGTGGGGATTATACACCCCCCCCCCCCATACCTTGCTGGGGGGAGGTGGGGGGGTGGGGGGGGTGGGACTACGTGGTGACTTGATGGATGGGATAACATGAAAGTCTCTCTCTCTCTCTCTCTCTCTCTCTCCTACCTCAAGCAAACCACACTACATAATAATAATAATAATAATAATAATAATAGTAGTGATGACATGTATAGTACCAGTCAAGTAACCGATCGTTTAAGACCACAACAACAATTATCCTCTTTATACACAAAGTTGTTCTCTGATTGGCTGAACAACATTCCCTCTTTGTTGTCTCATTGGGTAAAAAAAAAAATCTTGGATAGTTCAGAATTTAGTTAATAGGTGACGTGTGTGGTGAAGTGCTGTGATGACTCTGAGGTGACGTGTGTGGTGAAGTGCTGTGATGACTCTGAGGTGACGTGTGTGGTGAAGTGCTGTGATGACTCTGAGGTGACGTGTGTGGTGAAGTGCTGTGATGACTCTGAGGTGACGTGTGTGGTGAAGTGCTGTGATGACTCTGAGGTGACGTGTGTGGTGAAGTGCTGTGATGACTCTGAGGTGACGTGTGTGGTGAAGTGCTGTGATGACTCTGAGGTGACGTGTGTGGTGAAGTGCTGTGATGACTCTGAGGTGACGTGTGTGGTGAAGTGCTGTGATGACTCTGAGGTGACGTGTGTGGTGTTGGTGTGGTGAAGTGCTGTGATGACTCTGAGGTGACGTGTGTGGTGTTGGTGTGGTGAAGTGCTGTGATGACTCTGAGGTGACGTGTGTGGTGTTGGTGTGGTGAAGTGCTGTGATGACTCTGAGGTGACGTGTGTGGTGAAGTGCTGTGATGACTCTGAGGTGACGTGTGTGGTGAAGTGCTGTGATGACTCTGAGGTGACGTGTGTGGTGAAGTGCTGTGATGACTCTGAGGTGACGTGTGTGGTGAAGTGCTGTGATGACTCTGAGGTGACGTGTGTGGTGAAGTGCTGTGATGACTCTGAGGTGACGTGTGTGGTGAAGTGCTGTGATGACTCTGAGGTGACGTGTGTGGTGAAGTGCTGTGATGACTCTGAGGTGACGTGTGTGGTGAAGTGCTGTGATGACTCTGAGGTGACGTGTGTGGTGTTGGTGTGGTGAAGTGCTGTGATGACTCTGAGGTGACGTGTGTGGTGTTGGTGTGGTGAAGTGCTGTGATGACTCTGAGGTGACGTGTGTGGTGTTGGTGTGGTGAAGTGCTGTGATGACTCTGAGGTGACGTGTGTGGTGTTGGTGTGGTGAAGTGCTGTGATGACTCTGAGGTGACGTGTGTGGTGTTGGTGTGGTGAAGTGCTGTGATGACTCTGAGGTGACGTGTGTGGTGTTGGTGTGGTGAAGTGCTGTGATGACTCTGAGGTGACGTGTGTGGTGTTGGTGTGGTGAAGTGCTGTGATGACTCTGAGGTGACGTGTGTGGTGAAGTGCTGTGATGACTCTGAGGTGACGTGTGTGGTGTTGGTGTGGTGAAGTGCTGTGATGACTCTGAGGTGACGTGTGTGGTGTTGGTGTGGTGAAGTGCTGTGATGACTCTGAGGTGACGTGTGTGGTGTTGGTGTGGTGAAGTGCTGTGATGACTCTGAGGTGACGTGTGTGGTGTTGGTGTGGTGAAGTGCTGTGATGACTCTGAGGTGACGTGTGTGGTGAAGTGCTGTGATGACTCTGAGGTGACGTGTGTGGTGAAGTGCTGTGATGACTCTGAGGTGACGTGTGTGGTGTTGGTGTGGTGAAGTGCTGTGATGACTCTGAGGTGACGTGTGTGGTGAAGTGCTGTGATGACTCTGAGGTGACGTGTGTGGTGTTGGTGTGGTGAAGTGCTGTGATGACTCTGAGGTGACGTGTGTGGTGAAGTGCTGTGATGACTCTGAGGTGACGTGTGTGGTGTTGGTGTGGTGAAGTGCTGTGATGACTCTGAGGTGACGTGTGTGGTGAAGTGCTGTGATGACTCTGAGGTGACGTGTGTGGTGTTGGTGTGGTGAAGTGCTGTGATGACTCTGAGGTGACGTGTGTGGTGTTGGTGTGGTGAAGTGCTGTGATGACTCTGAGGTGACGTGTGTGGTGTTGGTGTGGTGAAGTGCTGTGATGACTCTGAGGTGACGTGTGTGGTGTTGGTGTGGTGAAGTGCTGTGATGACTCTGAGGTGACGTGTGTGGTGAAGTGCTGTGATGACTCTGAGGTGACGTGTGTGGTGAAGTGCTGTGATGACTCTGAGGTGACGTGTGTGGTGAAGTGCTGTGATGACTCTGAGGTGACGTGTGTGGTGAAGTGCTGTGATGACTCTGTATAAGTGATGCAAACTTTCACAAACTTACGAAAATTGACTCAGTAGTGCTTTTAAGTAGAGTGGTTTGTGACTATAGTGAAGTGTTAAGTGACTGGGAAAAGTGACTCAATCTATCGTCTGCTTCATGTGAGTATTTTTATGGCTATTGTAGTGAGACATGATGAATTGTAGACTCTCTCTCTCCTTTCTCTCTCTCTCTCTCTCTCTCTCTCTCTCTCTCTCTCTCTCTCCTGGAATAGGTCGCGTTTCACAAGGCAATATATCTCAGACCCTTTCATCCTGTCCATTACCGCGCCTCTGTAAAGTATACCCCCTCCTCCCCCCCCCTCTCTCTCTCTCTCTCTCTCTCTCTCTCTCTCTCTCTCTCTTCTCACTCTTCCTCCTCTCTCTCCTCCTCCTCTCTCTCACCCCATTCTTCATCTTCTCGCCTCATACCTCCCTCCCCTCTCCCCCACCCCATTTGAAAACACCCTCTTGTCAACTTCTATTCAATACCCACCATTCCCATCAACCTACCCCTTCCCCTCCTTCTCTTGAATTCACACCAAAAAACCCTTCCCCCTCACCTTCCCCCTCCCTCATCAGAAACTGGGTTCATGGAAGACCCCTCCCTCCTTCCCGACCCCTCCACTCCCCCTTCCCGACCCCTCCACTCCCCCTTCCCGACCCCTCTACTACCCCTCTACTCCCCCTTCCACTACCTACCGCGTGAATTCGTGCAAAAATCCCTACCCCTTAACACACGTCACCCTTAAATTCTCCCTCCCCCTTCTTTCATCACCCCCACCTCCTGGATTTTCATCAAACACACTCCTTTACCTCCCCTTCCTCTCCCCTTCCCTCCTCTCCCCTTCTCTCCTCCCCCCCTTCCCCTACATACTTACCAAGGTGTAATGTCACACTTGAAGCCACTCATCCTCTCTCTCTCTCCCCCTTATTCATATCCTTTGATACCCCCTTCCCCCCCCCCTCCTAAGGTTAGGGGGTAAAAAATTATACCCCTTTTGCCCCCCCCTCTCTCTCTCTCTCAAATCACACACACACATACCATCTGCCCCTCCAAACATACAACCCCCCTCCCCCCTCTCACACACAACACCAACCCCCCCTCCCCCCTCTCGCACACAACACCAACCCTCTCTTCCCCCTCTCTTGACTCTCTCCCTGACATGCTTCTCTATGCAAGTGACAACGAAGAGGGGGATTATGAAGAGAGAGAAAGAGAGAGAGAGAGAGAGAGAGAGAGAGAGAGAGAGAGAGAGAGAGAGAGAGAGAGAGAGAGAGAGGCATTAATCAAAAACATACTAATTAGACAGCATCAATACCTCACCTTTATACCCTTACCTGTCCATCTTATACCACACACACCCAGGTAAGAAGGTCGAGTCACAGTGTAACTCTGACGCCATATTTGTTTTATCATCATTTTACACTCTCATTCAACCAATCACATACGTTCTTACGAGACTGTGTGATTTACTTGTTAGGTATACCGTCACCACACCTGTTGAGAGTTAATTAACCTGCCCATAGTGTTCATTGGTTGTTCTTAATCGAATCTTATCCCAAACCGCGTCACGTGTTCGTTATTCATCCTGTCATGGTAGCGGTTCGTGGGGAAGGCTTATAGTCACTCTGATAATGTTTTATTATTTTTACTATTATTATTATTATTATTAGTTGTAGTGGCAATAATAGTAGAAAAATCCCCCCACACACCCCACCCCTCCTCCCCCCACACACCCCGCCCCTCCTCCCCCCACACACCCCGCCCCTCCTCCCCCCACACACCCCACCCCTCCTCCCTCCCCTTCACCCCACCCCTCCTCCCCCCCACACACCCCACCCCTCCTCCCCCCACACACCCCACCCCTCCTCCCCCCCACACACCCCACCCCTCCTCCCCCCACACACCCCACCCCTCCTCCCCCCACACACCCCACCCCTCCTCCCCCCACACACCCCACCCCTCCTCCCCCCCACACACCCCACCCCTCCTCCCCCCACACACCCCACCCCTCCTCCCCCCACACACCCCACCCTTCCTCCCTCCCCCCACAAACACCCCGTGCCCCTTCCCCCTCCATCCAATCATCTCCCTGCCCCCCCCCCCACCGCCCAGAGCCTCGGAGCCAGGGGCGGAAATGCGTGAGGGAGAGCACATCAGGACTGAATCTCCCGCCTCGTGGAATAGCTGAGTTTCCGCCTCGCCAGAAGGAACCATCACACGCCTGACGCAGATTGCATTTTTCGCGGGGGCGTGTGGGTGGGCGTGTGTGGGCGTGGTAGGAGGTGTAGGGGTGTAGTCTAGATGAGGGTGCGTAGTAGGGGTGTATTGGGGTGAGGGAGTGTGTTGGGGGTGAGGGAGTGTGGTGGGGGTGAGGGAGTGTGGTGGGGGTGAGGGAGTGTGGTGAGGGTGAGGGAGTGTGGTGGGGGTGAGGGAGTGTGGTGGGGGTGAGGAAGTGTGGTGGGGGTGAGGGAGTGTGGTGAGGGTGAGGGAGTGTGGTGGGGGTGAGGGAGTGTGGTGGGGGTGAGGGAGTGTGGCGGGGGTGAGGGAGTGTGGTGGGGGTGAGGGAGTGTGGTGGGGGTGAGGGTGTGTGGTGGGGGTGAGGGAGTGTGGTGAGGGTGAGGGTGTGTGGTGCGGGAGTGTGGTGGGGGTGAGGGAGTGTGGTGGGGGTGAGGGTGTGTGGTGCGGGTGAGGGAGTGTGGTGGGGGTGAGGGAGTGTGGTGGGGGTGAGGGTGTGTGGTGCGGGTGAGGGAGTGTGGTGGGGGTGAGGGAGTGTAGTGGAGGATTGAAAGTAGTGAAAAAATACATACATACATACATACATACATACATACATACATACAGACATGTACACCATACACAGCCATCCGTCAAAACCATTTATTGTGTAGAGTGTAAACGGTGGTATTGTCAAGCGCTTGTTAGAAGGCTATTAGGGAGCCAACGATCGTTAACACACACCAAGGGTCGTTAAGGGGTGATTGAGGGCCAGCCAATTCACCCCTTCCTCTCACACCTCCCCTCACACCTAATGGTTGAAGCGTGAGTGTTTTCAAAAGACTATTACTACTATTACTACTACTATTGCGACTACTACTTCTATTACTACTACATTGATATAGGAGAGAGAGAGAGAGAGAGAGAGAGAGAGAGAGAGAGAGAGAGAGAGAGAGATAATCCAAACATTATTGCCAGAACAAACATGTAGATCTTTACCAATACACTGGGGTGATTAATGTGTTAAGCCACGTTATCCCGTAGCAGGGCGTATATCACTATCATGCCCCTGTTGATTCACTTCTACCCCCTCCAGCACGCCATTTTCGTCCTTATTCTCCCGTTCACTTAGAGCTACACTTCCCCCTTTTCTCTCAGGTGTCACTCAGGTAAATTAATAAATGAATATATATATAATTTTTGTAGTTTAAATCTCTTTAGTATTTTTTGTTGACCTTTGGATATGAAATTATTAATAGTGTGTGTATGTGTGTGTGTGTGTGTGTGTGTGTGTGTGTGTCAGTGTGTGTGTGTGTGTGTGTGTGTGTGTCTCCATTCATGTACGTATCGGATGGAAGGGGAGGTTAGCTTACGAACCTCTCCCTCCTCTCCTCAGAACGCCCCCTATCCTTCCCCTCCCCAGACGTCCCCTCTATATCTCTCCCCCCTCACCCCCCTCATCCCCCCTCATCTCCCCTCACCCCCCTCATCCCCCCTCATCCCCAGGCAACAATAAACACTACTATACAACACGATATTACAACAATGCAGTCACTGGTAACATTTATATCCCCTCCTTCCTCCCCTAGCCCCACCCCCTCCCCTCACTTCCTCCCTCCTTCCTCCCCTCACCCCACCCCCCTCCCCTCATTTCCTCCCTCCCCTCACCCCACCCCCTCTCACCCCCCCCCTATCCTTGCCTCACTGTTTGACCCTATACGACCCTCTCCATTCCTTCCCCTCCCCCCACCCTTACTTCCCTCACCACCCCCCTCCTCTCCCCCACCCATACTTCCCTCACCACCCCCCCTCCCCCCACCCTTACTTCCCTCACCACACCCCCCTCCCCCCACCCCTACTTCCCTCACCTCAAAAACAGTCCCCACTAAGACAAAATTGGTCTTGGTTTGACCTGATCTGACCTAACCTAACTCTCTACTTTAACCTAACCTAACCTAACCTAACCTAACCTAACCCAGTTATTAGAGACACAAATCAACACATTATACCCCCTCCTCCTCCCTCCCCTTCACCACCACGAGTCTATTAAATTAGTCTTCCTATTAACCATTATTACGTCATTTATCACCCATTATCACCCTCACCTTCATTATCAGCCTCTTCTATCTACCACCATTACTGCCTGTCTTATTCATTTCCTTATTTATCTTCTTTTATTCATTATTACTCATTTATCTTTTCGTCTCATTTCCTCGTCTCTTTATTAAGTTTTTCTATTTGTTTGTTTTCTTGTTTTACTTGTGTGTTTGTTTGTCTTAAGTAGTTATATTTCTTTGTTATTTTCTTTGTTTTTCTATTTATTGTTTTTTGTTGACTGTTGTTATTTTTTGCTCTATTGGTCATTATTGTTGTTTCCTCTATTTGTTATACCGTTTTACTCTCTCTCTCTCTCTCTCTCTCTCTCTCTCTCTCTCTCTCTCTCTCTCTCTCTACATTACTTTCTCTTTCTCTCTACTGTTCTTCTTTCTTTCATCTTATTCCTTCATTCTTATTCTATTTCATTCTCATTATCATGCTTTATCATTTCTCTTATCGACTTTATTTTATTCCTTAATTTATTTACGGTTTTCCTTTCTTAATATTTATTTCATTTTCCTTATGGTTCCTTTCGTTTATTGGTTATTATTACTTATTCTCCATTTATCAACGTTATCTCTTCTTTCTCTTTGTAATTTTCTTTTGTCATTTATTTTTATTATCATTTGTTATCTAATTTCCTTCTCTCACAGTCTATGAAGTTTCTGTGACAGTTTAAGGGGGGTTCCGTGACAGTCTAAGAGGCAGGTTTTGTGACAGTCTAAGGCATTTAGGACAATCTGTAAGGTCTCTGAGGTGGTAAAAGGCTTCCATGAGGCTGCCAAAATGCTCTAAAAGGTTTCCAGCACCAACCAAGAGGCTTCCAAGGGAGGTGATTGATAGCAGGACGTGTGTGGAGGCTGCCATGACATCCTAAGAGGGTTTCCGAGTGCGATCAAGAGGTTTCCCAGGACATCTTGTAAGAGGGTTTCCAAGAGCGATCAAGGGGGCTTTCCAGGGAAGTTTAAGAGGGTTCCAGTACCACCCTGGAAGAAAGGGAGAGGGAGGGGGAGAGAAAGAGGGAGAGGGAGAGGGAGAGGGAGGGGAGGAGGGGGGAAGAATGCCCACCCCTGAGAAGAGAGAGCTTATGAAATCAATAATGTGTAACCGTGTGAGAGGGGGTGAGAGGGGGTGAGAGGGAGGAAGGGTACGTGAGAGTGAGAGGGTGAGAAGAGGGAGGGGAAAGGGAGGATAAGTTTGGAGGAGGAGGGGATATGTGGGGAAGAGGGAGGTGAGAAATGGGGAGGTGGGGAGGTAGACATGTGGGGAAGAGGGAAGGTATACATGAAGGGCGAGAGAGAGAGAGAGAGAGAGAGAGAGAGAGAGAGAGAGAGAGAGAGAGATGAATTGAATATGAATACTGAGTTACCAATGACGAGTAGTAATAGTAGCAGAAGTAGTAGTGGTGGTCGTGCAGGTAGTGATAGTAGTAGTAGGTGGTGGTATGTAGTAGTAGTAGTAATAGTGAAGATTGTGTTAATAGTAATAGTATTTGTGGACGTTGTAGTAGTAGCAATAATGGTAGTACTGATAGTGGTTGCAATAGTGGTGGTGATAGTAGTAATAATAGTAGCGCTAGTGGTAATAGTGGTAGTAGATGTGTTAGGCATAGGATTGGAGGGAGTGAGAGAGGGATTGAGAGAGTGAGAGAGGGAGGGAGAAAAAGGGGGTCAAATCCCAATGTAGTAGTTGGTGACAAAGGGGGCTTGAACACCGACCCTCCTACCCCCTCCTTACCCATCTGCCCCCCACCCACCTAACCCCTCCTTACCCCTCTCATGCACCCCCTCCCCTTACCCCTCTGCCTCATACCCTTACTGCCCCTTACTCCACTAGGGTCGGTTACACACCCACAATAGCTACACACCCGCCCGGACAAAGACCCTGGGCTGTGGTGGGGGGTTTCACTTCACCCACGGATTGGCTAAACGCTTCACACTATTAAAAGTCTTAACGATACAACCACCGCATTTTATTTATGGTTCCTCTTTTGGGGGCCAGCGAGAGCATATGCCTATACCCCGGGTGGCTGTGTCGGGCTGCAGGGGAAGTAGGTAAAGAAAACGGAGTGAGGGGGTTTTTTTTAAGTGGGGGGGGGGGTTGTTAATATTCACAGATCAGTTGGGGGTAGATTACAACTTTATAGCTTGTGGAGGGGTTGTGATGGGCGTTCCTCGTTGTAATAATAGACATATCAGAAAATTTTTAATAAAGGAAACGAGAATCATGTTGGCGAAGGCTGATAGCAGGAAAAAAAAAAAGATGAGAGAGAGAAAAAAAAAGAATTGGACTCCATTTCCCCCGCGGGAGAGAAACACAAGACATCATTTTCCAGGCGAGTGTTGGAGCCACTGAGGATTCCTATTGGTTGGTGAGGATAAGAGGCTCCTCCTACCCGTCGAGCGTGACCCCGCCCCCTCCCCGCCAGCCACAACAACCGTCCATCGCCAACAAAGCCTCACAACAGTTTTCTGGCTAGTTTGTTGAGAACTAGCTTAGGTGGACAAGCAAATATAAGAGCTTTAGTGTTCTTGCCTTTTTTTGTTTTACTTTTTTTTTTTACCGCGTGAATGGCATCCATGCCTTACAAAGAGAGTTGCAATATTAGTGACCAGGAAATGGTAAGTGGGAGTCCCAGGTACCTGACAACACCGCCACTAGATAAATGTCAAGCAACTATTTTTTTTTAACCACTTGAGATGAAACTTAAAACCGTAGTTATTCTAATGATGATAATATCCTTCCTCTATAATGATACTTAGTGAATTAGTTACGAGATAATGATAAAAGATATAATGTTTACTATGATGATTAATGGTTGTTTAGTCGTAATTAATAGACCCGTTTGATATTGTTGAAGTAAGTTATATAGTTGTATTATTTGACCTGTTTGACCTGACCTTTGCTCTCCTCTCTTCCCTCCCTCGGGTCGTGTGTGTGGGTCAGAAGCAGCAGCAGCAACAGGAAGGGTCAGCTAGCAGTAGGGTCACCAGCTTCTCCGTCAGGGACCTCCTTCAGCTCCCCGACAGACCGACTAAAGGTAAGAGAACCTCACTCACTCACTCTCCTCCGTCACCACAGCTGCTGTTATACTGGGCTGTGTGTTGCTGTGCCCTGTGTGTTGCTGTGTCCTGTGTGTTGCTGTATCCTGTGTCTTGCTGTGCCCTGTGTGTTGCTGTGTCCTGTGTGTTGCTGTGTCCTGTGTGTTGCTGTGTCCTGTGTCTTGCTGTGTCCTGTGTCTTGCTGTATCCCGTGTCTTGCTGTGTTCTGTGTCTTGCTGTGTTCTGTGTGTTGCTGTGTTCTGTGTCTTGTGTCTTGTGTGTTGCTGTATGTTGCTGTAATTTGCCGTGTCTTGTGTCTTGCTATGTGTGTTGCTGTGTGTAGCCGTATCTTGTGTGTTGCTGTGTCTTGCCGTATCCTGCGTGTTGCTGTGTGTTGCTGTAATTTGCCGTGTCTTGAGTGTTGTGTCTTTGCCGTTAAAACGTTTGCCCGGCGTAGCTTCTACCTTAAAGCAAACGTTCGCCAGGCGTTAGTTATACTTCTTTCTTCCGTAAGTTTTGTCATTGCTAGGTGAAGGAAGGTAAGCGAACGTTCGTGTGGCGTTGTAGGGGTCATGCAGGCTTGAAGAGTGAACGCCAGACGCTTCTGAAGGCTCGTGCTGGTGTTAGTCTTACGTTAAGTCAAACTCAAAGATGTGTGGTAATGGTGGCAGTGTGGTGGTGATGGTGTGTAGTGGTGAGCAGAATGGTTATGATGCGTGATACTGGTGCTGAGAATGTGTAGTAGTTACGGTGATAACACACTGATGATGATGATGATGATGATGATGATGATGGTGGTATTAAGAGATAAATGATAGTAATGATGGTGAGGATGTAGTGTCAAAATGATGATAGGTCGTTATGGTGATGAAGGTGACACTGTTGTGTAGTGTTGGTGAAGGTATAGTGGTAATAATAATGATGTAGTGTAGTGATGGTGAAGGTATAGTGGTAATAATAATGATGTAGTGTAGTGATGGTGAAGGTATAGTGGTAATAATAATGATGTAGTGTAGTATAATGAACATATAGTATTAATGAGGTGAGGTATAGTGTTAAGATAATGTAGTGATCTAGTTATGGTGATGTCGTAGTGTAAAGAGGATATAGTGTAGTGTAGTGTTAATAAGGTGTTGGCAGCAGTAGTGTGACGTGCTCTTGTCCTCCTCAGTGGGCGGGCAGACGCGGGGGGACTCAGGCGACGCCACCAAGACCCTCCCACCACCGCACCTCGTCGATGACCGCAACCCCGTCCAGGCTGCCGCAGACTCCACCGAGAACACTAATGTCGCCGAGGACGGTTTCCAGGTGGACGAGGACATGGAGGCCGTGGAGGTCGAGGATGATGCCGAGGACGGGCGGGAGGTACATGGCCGCAAGAGGAAGAGGCGGATCCTCTTCACTAAGTCTCAGACGTATGAGTTGGAGAGACGTTTCCGCCAGCAGCGTTACCTGTCAGCACCTGAGAGGGAACACCTGGCCTCGCTAATTAACCTTACGCCCACGCAGGTAAAGATATGGTTTCAGAATCACCGATACAAGACGAAGAAGCTGTACCGCGAGAAAGGTCTTCCTCCGTCGCTAGACAACCCTTACGTGTCGTCAGCCAGTTCTCTAGGGTCGCTCCCCAGCGCCCTGCGACGACTCACGGTGCCCCTGCTAGTCCGTGAGAGGTTGTCGTCTGTACATGGCGGCGGTGGACGCACGGACGGAATGCCCCACGACACCACCTCTCTCCTAGACCCTCGTCTGGCCCCTCCGCTACACCTCTCGCCACCCGTCGCCTTCCCCGGGCTGTTCTCGGGGCTCTTCGGGGCATCAGGAGGACTGCGACTGGGTTCTATGCCGCCAGCCCTGACACAGTCCCATCTGCCTCACGCCCTGGCGGCTTCCCTCACCTCCTCGCTTCTCCTGCCGTCTCACCCCTTGTTCTCCACGGCCTCCTCACTTTCCAACACGCCCCTGCCTCTCTTCTCCACCACCCCGCCCATCACCACCACCACCTCGGCCACCCACCACCACCGCGCCCCCATCAAGGTACTGGAGGGCGGCGGTGGGAGTCGATCGGCGTCCTCGTCACCGGCGACGTCCCTCTCCTCACCTCGCGCCACCTCCCCTGTCACCAGCAGCGCCGGCATCATCGATACCACCACCGTCGGAGCTTCGCCAGTGCCGTCGACGACGCCCCACACCTCCGCGCGCTGGTGACCCCAAACGCCCGGCTAGTCTTACTGACCTCTGTGTTGTGAGAGAGACATAAGGAAACATTCATGACCTGTGAGAGACACACGGCCCCACGAAGGTGAAATGTGCAGAACAATAGTACCTTGGTACAGTACAGTACAGTACAGTATGTTTCACCGTGTGCCTTAGTGTAGCACCATGCAGTGAGTGATGGTGATGTAGTGAGGTAGACCTCTGACTGCTGTAGAGTTTCTGTGAAAATCTGTTCAATTCTCTAACTAGTTCTTAAGACTGACGGTGATCCCCAGAGTGACATCACAGTGCCACGGTGTGTCATGTGGCGCTCAGATGGGACTGTAGTGCCAGGCTGTGTCGTGGAGATAGATGGGATGTCCTCTCGCACCCATATAGTGTCAAGAACCTGTCGCACACATATAAAACTATAACGTAATAATGTGTAGTAGAAAAGACCCTGTCGCGCCCTCAGTGACTGGATGGGTGTGTTGTAGTGGGAGAGAGAACTGTCGCACCTAAACAGTGTCCAAATGTGAAAACAAACTCGTGAAAATGTGTCGTGGTGGAAAGTAACTGCCGCCCCATAATGGACGTAACTAGTGTGGAAATGTGTCATCGTGAGAAACAATATCAGACCTGTCGCACCCAGATATCTAGAGTGTGAAATGTGTCGTGAGAGAACATGACACACTTAGGACCATGACACACTTAAGACCATGACACACTTAAGGCCATGAGACACTTAAGACCATGACACACTTAAGGGCATGACAAACATAAGGATATGACACACTTAGGACAGGGCACACTTTGGACCATGAGACACTTAAGACCATGAGACACTTAAGACCAGGACACTCTTAGGGCCATTACATTATTAGGGCCATGACAACAGGGCCATGACACAAATTGCAATAATTCACACTACTAGTAAAGGTGCAATACTCCTGCATTACAAAGATCGCCACCCCTGGCAGAAGACGAGCGAACCATAGTCTGGCACAGGTTTAATAAGGCGTTGCTGTTCGTTTGTGCTGACGATGGACAAGATAATACCACCAGGTAAGAGATTTGACTCTGCCTGGCGTTGTTTTTAATCTCACAATAACGGCAGACTAACGTTCGTCAGCCTATCTCTTACCTCACAGTGACAAGATTTATGGACTCTACGCCAGACTAACGTTCGCCAGCCTCCCCTTGGCCCTCAGTGACAAGACTTATTCACCCGACGCCAGACTAACGTTCGCCAGCCCCCCTCGACCCCACAAGGCTTACAGACTCTATACGTCAGGCTAAGGTTCGCTCGCCATCTGCCAGGTTGAGGCGGGTTTGTGTGGGGTAGAGGAACGTGTTAGCCGATGTCCACTGTACTGTAGTAGTGTCAGAGTCTCACAGTGTACACCTGTTGTTACTTACACTGTGTATACCTCCAGGCGATGTGTGGAGGAGGAGGAGGAGGAGGAGGAGGAGGAAGAGAGGAAGTTGAGGACGAGAAAAATGAAGATTTGGTGGTATTTGTTATACACAATCTCGCCTCCTTGTTTCTCTCCTCCTCCTCCTCCTCCTCCTCCTCCTCATGCTCTCCCTTTTTTTCTCCCTCCTGCTGCTCCTCCTCCTCCTCTTCTTCTCCTCCTCCTCCTCCTCCTCTCATCTCCCCACCCTCCTCCACTTCCCGCCTGGAGGTCCTTTACTATATGTACATAATTTTATCTAATTATTACCAAACAATAATAATGATAACTCCCTCAGTAAGTGTGTTTTGTTCTCACCATTGACGGGAGAAGAGGAGTGAGATAATGAAGGAAGGGGGAGAGAGAGGGGGAAGGAAGCGGGGATGAGGTGGGAGAGAGAGAAAGAGGGTTAAAGAAATGGGGGAATGGAGGGGAAGGGAGGGTGAGGGGAAAATGGAAGTAAGGAAACATTATAACTACCACTCCTCTCTAATGGCCAGCTTGTTAAGTGACGGTAATTGAATATTATTAACTAACTTAACTTGTTACTTAACTTGCTAGATAATGTAAACATATCTACTTATTAATCCCAGTACTATATATTAAACTATACAGATCTATTAGTTTTATTTGTTTGTGTGTTTTTTTGGTAGTGTGTATGTATGTTTGTACTCCTAACAACCCAGTAGCCTGTAATCACCTTTTTGGATAATGTATATAGATCTATGAAGAGTGTGTGTGTGTATATGTTTGTTGATAATATGTATACACACACACACACACACAAGCCAAACATGTTTACAAACTTACATCAATACTGTACGTATCTTTTATGTAAATTACTGAGATCAATTTCACGCGCGATTAGGATTCAATCGTTCAAGTATTGGGAGACTGGAGGGTGAACGTGTGTGTGTGTGTGTGTGTGTATGTGTGTGTGTATGTGTGTGTGTGTGTGTGTATGTGTGTGTGTGTGTGTGTGTGTGTGTGTGTGTGTGTGTTGCCCTGACATAAGGGATTCAAATCTAATCTGAACTAATAACATCTAATCACGGATACTTACACCGAAGATTCAGTACCCCAGCGCCCAATCAGTACCCCAGCGCCCAATCAGTAACCCAGCGCCCAATCAGTACCCCAGCGCCCAATCAGTACCCCAGCGCCCAATCAGTACCCCAGCGCCCAATCAGTACCCCAGCGCCCAATCAGTACCACAGTGCCCAATCTGTACCACAGTGCCCAATCAGTACCACAGCGCCCAATTAGTACCCCAGCGCCCAATCAGTACCACAGTGCCCAATCAGTACCACAGTGCCCAATCGTCTTATATCACCAGTACATAAACTGTGAATCATAATCTCCACTCGTGAACCAGCCCTCTTACCAGTAGTAACCTAACCTTTCCTTACAATCAGAAGTATAAATAAAAATTTTAGTAATTCTCGTGAACATTTCCAATCCATTAATTTGATACGATTGGCCATATTTTGTCATTTTGGATCAATACAAACTACAAATATCCTTTCCAATCATATTTTAATATTCTGACAAATATATACTGTATATAATTTTTCTCTACATTAATACTTTTCGTGTTATTAGCGAATTTTATAACCCACATAGTGACCTTTTCAAAGTAGTCTACCAAGATTGTTGCGGTGGTAGTTGTGATTGTGGTGATTGTTGTTGTTGTGTTGGTTGTTGTGGTTGTGTTGGTTGTGGTAGTTATGGTATTTATTGGAGCATTTAAGTAAGTGATAATGGTGGTTGTGGGTCTTGGTACAATATAATAGTTGTGATGGTGGTAGATGTGATGGTGGTGGTGATAGTGGTTGTAATAGTGGTTGTTGTTGTCATAGTTAGTCATTTTATTATCATTATTATTATTATTATTATTATTATTATTATTATCTATAATATCAGCAAACAAAATAATTATATAAAAATCTATATTAATAAGAAATAATTCATAACTTCACATATTAAAAATTATGATGAAAATTGGAAATAAATTCTACTACAATTTCATTCATTAAAAATCTAAGCTAAAAATTTAAATACGAAATTCTGAACATTATTGAGAATTTTAAGTCTTGAAAAACATTATTCCTTTATTTATGTTTATATAATAATAATAATAATAATATTAATAATAATAATAATAATAATGATAATAATGATAATAATAATAATAATAATAATTAATAATAATAATAATAATAATAATAATGATAATAATAATAATAATAATAATAATAATAATAATAATAATAACAATAGTTAATAATAATAATAGTTAATAATAATAATAATAATAATAATGATAATAATAATAATAATAATAACAATAGTTAATAATAATAATAGTTAATAATAATAATAATAATAATAATAATAATAATAATGATAATAATAATAAGAGTAAAACTAAATATTAACTGTAATCTTATTTTTATTTTTTAATTCCAAATAAAATAACTAATTGATTTTAAAATAACAATAAAATGAACTCAAGAAATTCCAACGATAAATTTATTTCCCGAGTAGAAATTTTATTCCGCTGGCGAAATTAATTTGAAAAAAAAATATTGATTCTGGAGATATTATTATTATTATTATTATTATTATTATTATTATTATTAACGACCATTCACCTGTTGTAATAAGTTCAACAGATGTAACTGCTCATTTGATTGGTTTAACGACGGTATGGTTGGCTTAACGATCATATAGTCAATACGGGTAGAAGTTAATTGATGAACTAACACTGTGATTAGAACTGGCTTAACGACCTTGTCATTTGTTGTAATGATTGTTCTCGCTTGGTTGTTAGTGTACTCTCTCTCTCTCTCTCTCTCTCTCTCTCTCTCTCTCTCTCTCTCTCTCTTGTCATCGTAATTATTTTTATTTACTAAACATTAATAAAAATCAAATCCTTATTTTTCAGGATTAAAATTAAACAAATAAAATAAAATATTAAATCGACTTAAGGTAATAAATTACTTGAATAAAAACACAAAGTTGGAATTAAAGAAGAAAAAGAATAAATGAAGAAATAAAATAATAAGAACAAGAGACATAATAGAATAATAATTAAATAATATAAATAAATAGAAATATATACAATAAGAGGAATAATGAAGCAAGGTGATAATTATAGAGATAAATGAATAAAGAGGGAATGGCAATAAATGAAAAATAAATTGTATTGTGTTGAATTATATATTGGTTTTATTTATTTATTTATTGTGTTTATTCATTTATTATTATTATTTTAAGCTGACTACCACTACTATCACTACCACTATCGTCACAGCTACCACAACTAACAACTATTACCACCACCACTACCAACAATAATTAACAAGCTTTCCTTAAACTGGACACCTCTCTCTCTCTCTCTCTCTCTCTCTCTCTCTCTCTCTCTCTCTCTCTCTCTCTCTCTCTCTCGTCACCCATCACTAGGCAGGCCACACACCACAGCCCTCAGCGCCATAAATCGATCGCTCAAGGCAACGCCAATAAACGGAAGAGGTAATCGCTCCCATATGTCGGTGTCAGGCTGTTCATGTGTTGGTCACTGTGTGGTGGTCAGCTGTGGTGGTCAGGCTGTGTGGGTGGTCAGGCTGTGTGGTGGTCAGGCTGTGTGGTGGTCAGGCTGTGTGGTGGTCAGGCTGTGTGGTGGTCAGGCTGTGTGGTGGTCAGGCTGTGTGGTGGTCAGGCTGTGTGGTGGTCAGGCTGTGTGGTGGTCAGGCTGTGTGGTGGTCAGGCTGTGTGGTGGTCAGGCTGTGTGGTGGTCAGGCTGTGTGATGTTGTTTGAGTTATAAGTACAGGTATAAGTGCAGGTATAAGTACAGGTATAAGTACAGGTATAAGTACAGGTATAAGAACAGGTATAAGAACAGGTATAAGTACAGGTATAAGTACAGGTATAAGTACAGGTATAAGTACAGAAAGACAGTATAAGAACAGGTATAAGTTCAGGTATAAGTACAGGTATAAGAACAGGTATAAGTACAGGTATAAGTACAGTAAAGTACAGAAAGGTATATAGGTAACAGGTATAAGAACAGGTATAAGAACAGGTATAAGTACAGGTATAAGTACAGGTATAAGTGCAGGTATAAGAACAGGTATAAGTACAGGTATAAGTACAGGTATAAGTACAGGTATAGATATAAATACAGAAACTTCACGACATATATATATATAAAGACACAAATAATATATATGTATAAATTTCCATATACATCAAAATATATATAAAACACCTCCATTTATATTCTCACGCCCTATATACAGTAGATACCTATACTAAAAAGGCGTTTTATCTTCTTGAAGTGATCTGGTGGTGAAGGATTGTGTAGGCAATGTATATATTTATGTATATACCTGTAGTAATGTATATGAATGCTGGGGAATGTATTGACAACACAACGTGCATATATTGTTTCCCATATATGATGTTTTTTCATTTTTTATTTCTTTATTATTATTATTATTATTATTATTATTATTATTATTAAGTTAGACTAGATTAGGACATATTCCCCTTACTCCTACCCTCCTCCCCTCCTACCCCCTCCCCACCTCCCCACCTCCTCTCTCTCATTATCTCTCATCTCACCCCTCCCTATCGTCCATTGAGAGTGAAAGAGAGAGAGAGAGAGAGACGTATTTTTAGTGGTTGTTGTCGTCGTGCGTGTATGTGTGTGTGTATGTGTATGTGTGTGTGTGTGTATGTGTGTGTGTGTGTGTGTCGGTCGATCGCGGCAGTGGGTCGGAAACAGATAATTCTACCATCGCCGGGTAGTTGGGTCGTTAATCAGCGTGGGAGGGCCTCGTGCCACAAGGACTTATGTGCCAGGTAGTGGTGGTAGTTTATGGGATGGTGGGTGTTGGTAGTACTCAGTTGTTGTTGTTTTGGTTTGCTTAGATGTGGTGGTTGGTTATTGGATGGTGGTTGTGGTTAATTGGTTAGTTATGGTCTTGTTGTTATTGTTTAAAGCGGGTGATTGGTTGGTAGTTGTGAATTGTTGTTGTTTGGGTGAAATATATTGTGGTCTGTGTCTGTCTGTCTCTCTCACACACACACACACACACACACACACCGCGTCATTACACTACAGTAATCAACTCGCCATTAAACACCATAATTCCAAGTCACAAAGAAGCGAACGTCTCCAGAAAAATATATAATATATTTTCCTCCTCACACGAACACACTATATCCACCTCATGATACCTTGAGTTCGGTTTATTATTGTAAAGAATTTTAGTCCCAAGAACAAAGAAAATTCCTGTTATTCTTACGTGATGGTTAAGTGTCAGTGTTGTGAGAAGGGTAGACGCGTTTAAACACTTTTCAATCATGGTATGTAAGGTTGGTATGCTTGTACTCATGAGAAAGGCGGTCTATATCACGGTATAACATGTTGGTTTGCCTGTACTCATGAGAAAGGCGGTCTATATCACGGTATAACATGTTGGTTTGCCTGTACTCATGAGAAAGGCGGTCTATATCACGGTATAACATGTTGGTTTGCCTGTACTCATGAGAAAGGCGGTCTATATCACGGTATAACATGTTGGTTTGCCTGTACTCATGAGAAAGGCGGTCTATATCACGGTATAACATGTTGGTTTGCCTGTACTCATGAGAAAGGCGGTCTATATCACGGTATAACATGTTGGTTTGCCTGTAGTCGTAGGGAAAGCAGTCTATATCACGGTATACCATTGATATGCCTGTATTAGTGGATAAGATGGATAAGCATAAGATTATATCACGTTTCAACACTTTTCAATCATGGTACGTAAGGTTGGTATTGGGTTAAATAATACCACTACACTTTTCTTCATACATACGTAACCCAAACCAATCCTTACAACACTCTTTAAGCGGCTCATACATATACATCATTCATCCATCAGTCATATACAACATACTTATGTATTTCTGATATGCAAATATACATATAAAACATATCTATAAATATCTCATTCGTATACACCCGATGCTCGTTTTTTTTATTACCTTATGGACGCGAGCAAATTTTCGCTTGGTTGGCTGAGTCTTGCAAACCTCCCTAGCCCTCCCTCCCTTTCCCTCTCCCCCTTCTCTTT
>CAUDMG010003229.1:585000-597500 GCA_958450375.1 Homarus gammarus
ACCCTACCCTACCCTACCCAGTACCCTACCCTACCCAGATAGCACTAGGGTGTTTAATCATCAGGTGAAATAAGCTAAAGGGAAAGTAAAGTCTTCAGGTGTGACCCCCACAATAACCTACACAGCTCCGTTCTGTTCACCGCCACATTGTTAGGTGTTGAGCGGCGGTGGCGGTGCGTAACTCTCTCAGTAGCTTCCACCACACCTTTACCTGCCACTAATGAGCGAGCCCAGGTACTCCTTTTACCTTTGTCTCCACCTTCCGGGTGTGTGTGTGTTGGGGGTGGGGTGGTGGGTGGAGGGTGGAGGGTGTGGGTGTGTGGGGGTGGGGGGATTATTATTGTTGATATCCGAACACAGTGGCCTTGTCTGAAAGCGTGGGAGGTGTGGCCAGATAGGAGATAAAGAGAGGGTGAGAGACAGGAGGAGAGATATAGAGACAGATAGACGGACAGACAGAGAAACGGGTAAATAGACGGTCACAGAAGAAAGAGAGAATAACACCCTAAATATTTTTTCATAACACGCACACACACACACACACACACACACACACACACACACATGCCTTCCTTCCCACTACCCTCATTCATCCTTACCCTCCCTCATTTCTTCCATAGTATACCCCTCCCATCGTCTTACCCTCCTTTCCTCCTTCCTTCCCTCCTACTCTCTCTCCTCCAATCCTTCCCTCCTTCCATCCTACTAATTGAGCGTTGTTCATCCTGTCTCCATCGTTAGTATGGGATGACTTGCTGAACATCTTTTTTTCCCAGGCAAATTTTTTTTACCTGGGTTGAGGGAGGGGTGGAAGGGGAGGGAGGGAGAGGAGAGGTTCCCCATCCCACGCCATCGTTTCCCCTCTCCCTCCCTCCTCCTCCCCCTCCCCCCTTCAGGTATGTTTGGCTACCACCTCTAATTAATGCGGCCACACGTCTCTCTCTCACTACCCAGCCCCTCCCACGCTACGCACGCCCACACACACCCCCACACACGCCTACACACGCCCACACACGCCAAAACACCCCTACAAACGCCTACACACCAACACATACCTACACACCCCCACACACGCCTACACACCCCCACACGCGCCCACACAGCCCCAGACACGCCTCCACACGCCTACACACGCCTATACACCCCTACACACGCCTACACGCGCCCACACAGCCCCAGACACGCCTACACACGCCTATATACGGCTCTGCACTCTCCCCCACACGCAGTCCTCCACATAACCGGAGATGAAGCATTAATATAATGATAAAGACTACAGCATGTCCACTGACGCACGGATAATGCGGGTGAGTGAGACATGCGTGCCAATGCTTATACTTACACACAATCATACGCACACACGCACACGTACACACGCATGTCGGCGCATAACTTGATGTAGACATGTCAGCGCATATGTGCACAATAGTAAGAACAGGCGCGTGTGTTGTACTGTCATGCGCATCCGTACACACACACACACACACGTGACTGCAGATATAGTGTAATTAAGAGAGTCTGACCCGATTTCTATATTTTAATGTATAATTTATCACTACGACTACTACTACTACTACTTTTTTTAAACGTGGCCTCCAGCCCCCTCAAATAGCCACACCTTCGCCACCATTTTATTACATTAAAATTAAATATCCTAATACATAAGTAGCTATCCTAGCTGTGTTGAGTTCGTTGAGCCGCAGATCTATGCGGCATTCAGTGACTGTAGCCTGTTGCCACTACTACTACTACTAACAATAATAATAAGTATAATAATGATACTTTTTAATATGAACTAAAAGTTGTTTGTTGGCTCAAGATAACTACAGAACACGTTGTATTGAGGTTCATATAGTGAGATTATATGTCCATTATATCGAGGGCTGTTAGATGTGAAACCTCCATATAACGGACACAACTCGTTAAATTAATGCCCTTAAATGGAGGTTATACTCTGTTACGGGGAGACACACAAAGTTTAATACTAACTCTACATCACCAGTTATGTACATCTCTCTCAAGAAATTATCCTCGATTAATATATAATCCCATTAAAAGTTGACGGCTACTATGACATGACTTAACTTTATTGACGTGAACTGACTCACAGGAAAATAATAATATTGATGTAGCCGCCTTAAGACATGCATGGTATACATAAGATGGCGGTCGAGTGTCTCTCATACATATTAATATAAGATTATCTATTTAGAGTATGACACGTGACGATGCAAATTCCTAATGATTTAGTTAAAATGGTTTACAGGTATATCCTTCAACGTGATGTGAGGAGTCTGAGCGGTTATCTACTTAGGTTTGTTTATGTTTAGTGCGTTCGTGTATGTTCAATCCGGATTTATTTTTGATGATCGTGTTCGTGTGTAGAGTATCTGGATTTGATTTTATGATACTGTAATAATAATAATAATAAGAAGAAGAAGAAGAAGAAGAAGAAGAAGAAGAAGAAAATGAGAGGGAGGGAGAGGGAAGGAGAGTGAGTAATTGAAAGTGAGAGGTAGGGAGAGTGAATGGGAGGGAAGGAACGCGAGTGAGAGGGAGAGAGAGAGAGGGAGTGAGAATAGGAGGCAGTTGTTGATACAGGAATGAGGTACAGTGGTGAGGAGGCCTCCCCCCCCCCCACTCTGTTGACCCTCCGGCACGCCACGCTGACCCGAGTGGGACGAGTGGGATGGATAGGATAAGAGAGGTGAGTGGGATTAGAGATGAGTGAGGTAAGAGAGAGATGAGTAGGAGGATATAAGACTTCCCCTTCACAAGTAGAATCTCAGTGCCATTTTAACGACATTACACACACACACACACACACACACACACACACACACACACTCACACACACACACACACACACACACACACTCACACACACACACACACACACACACACAGGTTGGGTCACCAGGATTAATCAAGCGAGTGTCTCACAAAATAGTCGTGTGTTAATCACCAGTATATACACGACCATCCGACACGACACGACACGACATCTGTCACCAGCTCACCAGGGGAGTCACGACGACACCACAACCACCACAAGACAATCACACACAAAACACTTCAACACCCCTCTCTTCTTCCCCTCCTCCTCCTCCTCCTCCTCCTCCTCCTCCCCCCTCCTCCACCACCCCCCCCCCACACAGCAAATTACAACATGCAAGAAAGATAGAAATTATAGTCGAAATATTTACCAGAAGACCGAGTGTGTGTGTGTGTGTGTGTGTGTGTGTGTGTGTGTGTGTGTGTGTTATTAAACTATATTAATTTACTTTCGACCAAAAATATGTAAATATTTTAATGTGACGACTTTTATACATACATACATACATACATACATACATACACCAATTTATACCCCCCAAAAATGAGAAAAGAAATTGTCATAATCTTGGTCTAAATTGCCCAAATATATTCCAGGTAAGATGAAGTAATCCCAGACAGGTAAGCTGATTGGCTCCCTCTCCCCCTCACCCCCCCCCCTCGCCATCAACACGAAGAGAGGAAAATTTATATCAACTATTATTAAGAAGAATGATTTGGGGGGACTGGCGGTAGTTAGCAAACAAGCCGGGGTAATTAGCCGTCCCTGTGTCCGTCCAAGCGTAATGAGACTACCGTAGGGCTTAGAGCAGTTATTGTATCTGGTGACACTGTGGGGAGGGGGGTAGAGGGAGGGGAGGGGAGGGGAGGGGAGGGGAAGGCGAGGGGAGGGGAGGGGGGGCGAGGGGATGGGAGGGTAGAGGGAGGGGAGGGGAGGGTAGGGGAAGGGAGGGGGAAGGTAGTGGCAGGGGAGGGGAGGGGGAGGGGAGGGGAAGGGAGGGGAGGCGAGGGGAGGGGAGGGTAGAGGGAGGGGAGGGGAGGGTAGAGGGAGGGGAGGGGAAGGTAGAGGGAGGGGAGGGGGAGGGGAGGGAAGGGGAGGGTAGAGGGAGGGGAGGGAGTAGGGAGAGAAAGACGGGGGGGTTATATCAAGGAATAATGGTGGTGAAGAAATATATATTATTCGTGTAATTGTCTTTATGTAAACAGATTCCCTCCCTGTCACCACTGTCATCACCCGCTGCCACCACTGTCACCACTGCCATCACTGCCACCACTGTCACCACCACCGCCACCATTGCCATCACTGTCACCACCACTGCCATCACTATCACCACCCGCTGCCACCACTGACACCACCACCGTCCACTACCATAGTTACTACCACCACACACACATACACACACACACACACACACACACACACCACACACACATACACACACACACCACACACACACACACACACCACACACACACACACACACACACACACACACACACCCACACACACACACCACCACACAAACACGCACACGCACACACACCACACACACACACCACCACACACACACACACACACACACACACACACACACACACTACAACCTAGCCGATAAATATCTCATCTTTAATTGGCTGATCATCGTCTAACATCCACACATCAACCTGACCTCCTCGCGTGACCTCCTCTCCCCCCTCCCTCCGCCCAGGTCATTTTGGGTCACGGTAATGATTATAAGATGACTACCAAGATGGGTATTATAATCGACGGTGTGTGTGGGGGGTAGTGGGGGGGTAGTGGGGGGTTAGTGGTGGGTAGTGGTGGGGGGTAGTGGTGGGGGGTAGTGGTGGGGGTAGTGGTGGGGGTTAGTGGTGGGGGTTAGTGGTGGGGGGTAGTGGTGGGGGTAGTGGTGGGGGTTAGTGGTGGGGGTTAGTGGTGGGGGTTAGTGGTGGGGGTTAGTGGTGGGGGTTAGTGGTGGGGGTTAGTGGTGGGGGTTAGTGGTGGGGGTTAGTGGTGGGGGTAGTGGTGGGGGTTAGTGGTGGGGGTTAGTGGTGGGGGTTAGTGGTGGGGGGTAGTGGTGGGGTTAGTGGTGGGGGTTAGTGGTGGGGGGTAGTGGTGGGGGTTAGTGGTGGGGGTAGTGGTGGGGGTTAGTGGTGGGGGTTAGTGGTGGGGGTAGTGTTGGGGTTAGTGGTGGGGGGTTGGGGTGGGGGTTTGGGGTGGGGGTTTGGGGTGGGGGGTTGTGGTGGGGGTAGTGGTGGGGGGGTAGTGTTGGGGGTTAGTGGTGGGGGTAGTGGTGGGGGTAGTGTTGGGGGTTAGTGGTGGGGGGTAGTGGTGGGGGTAGTGGTGGGGGTTAGTGGTGGGGGTTAGTGGTGGGGGTAGTGGTGGGGGTAGTGGTGGGGGGTAGTGGTGGGGGTTAGTGGTGGGGGTTAGTGGTGGGGGGTAGTGGTGGGGGTTAGTGGTGGGGGTTAGTGGTGGGGGTTAGTGGTGGGGGGTAGTGGTGGGGGTAGTGGTGGGGTGTAGTGGTGGGGGTTAGTGGTGGGGGTAGTGGTGGGGGTAGTGGTGGGGGTAGTGGTGGGGGGTAGTGGTGGGGGTTAGTGGTGGGGGTAGTGGTGGGGGGTAGTGGTGGGGGTTAGTGGTGGGGGTTAGTGGTGGGGGTTAGTGGTGGGGGTAGTGGTGGGGGTTAGTGGTGGGGGTTAGTGGTGGGGGTAGTGGTGGGGGGTAGTGGTGGGGGTAGTGGTGGGGGTTAGTGGTGGGGGGTAGTGGTGGGGGTAGTGGTGGGGGTTAGTGGTGGGGGTTAGTGGTGGGGGTTAGTGGTGGGGGGTAGTGGTGGGGGTAGTGGTGGGGGTTAGTGGTGGGGGTAGTGGTGGGGGTTAGTGGTGGGGGTTAGTGGTGGGGGTTAGTGGTGGGGGTTAGTGGTGGGGGTTAGTGGTGGGGGTAGTGGTGGGGGTTGGTGGTGGGGGTTAGTGGTGGGGGGTAGTGGTGGGGGTTAGTGGTGGGGGGTAGTGGTGGGGGGTAGTGGTGGGGTTAGTGGTGGGGGTTAGTGGTGGGGGTTAGTGGTGGGGGTTAGTGGTGGGGGTTAGTGGTGGGGGTTAGTGGTGGGGGGTTAGTGTGGGGTTAGTGGTGGGGGTTAGTGGTGGGGGTTAGTGGTGGGGGTTAGTGGTGGGGGTAGTGGTGGGGGGTTAGTGGTGGGGGTTAGTGGTGGGGGTAGTGGTGGGGGTTAGTGGTGGTTGATAAGGTGGATGGTTTTATGTATTATGGTCAAGAGAATAGTGGCAGTAAGGTTGACGGTAGTGGTATGGTTAGTAGTAGTAGTAGTAGTAGTAGTAGTAGTAGAACAGGTAGTGGTTGTGGCAAGGAATGGAGTAGCAGGGAAGGGGGAAGTAGTAGTAGGGTGGCAGGGAAGGGGGAAGTAGTAGTAGGGTGGCAGGGAAGGGGGAAGTAGTAGTAGGGTGGCAGGGAAGGGGGAAGTAGTAGTAGGGAGGCAGGGAAGGGGGAAGTAGTGTAGGGTGGCAGGGAAGGGGGAGTAGAGTAGGGTGGCAGGGAAGGGGAAGTAGTAGTAGGGTGGCAGGGAAGGGGGAAGTAGTAGTAGGGTGGCAGGGAAGGGGGAAGTAGTAGTAGGGTGGCAGGGAAGGGGGAGTAGTAGTAGGGTGGCAGGGAAGGGGGAAGTAGTAGTAGGTGGCAGGAAGGGGAAGTAGTAGTAGGGTGGCAGGGAAGGGGGAAGTAGTAGTAGGGTGGCAGGGAAGGGGGAAGTAGTAGTAGGGTGGCAGGGAAGGGGAAGTAGTAGTAGGGTGGCAGGGAAGGGGGAAGTAGTAGTAGGGTGGCAGGGAAGGGGGAAGTAGTAGTAGGGTGGCAGGGAAGGGGGAAGTAGTAGTAGGGTGGCAGGGAAGGGGGAAGTAGTAGTAGGGTGGCAGGGAAGGGGGAAGTAGTAGTAGGGTGGCAGGGAAGGGGGAAGTAGTAGTAGGGTGGCAGGGAAGGGGGAAGTAGTAGTAGGGTGGCAGGGAAGGGGGAAGTAGTAGTAGGGTGGCAGGGAAGGGGGAAGTAGTAGTAGGGTGGCAGGGAAGGGGGTGTAGTAGGGTGGCAGGGAAGGGGGAAGTAGTAGTAGGGTGGCAGGGAAGGGGGAAGTAGTAGTAGGGTGGCAGGGAAGGGGTAGTGGTCCGTGACGTTATAAAGAACAGGATATAGTATGGAGTCCGCTCACCGTGTTTTACTGTCGACTTTAAAGTCCAAAAGAGGAGTTGGCAAGGAGGTGAGGAAAGAAGAGACGAGGGAACAAGAAGAAGGAGTGAGAGAGCGTGAGAGAGCGTGAGAGAGAGTGTGGGATAAGAGGCGGGGCTTGTGAGTGGTTGCTCCACCCTCAATCCCTACCTGTGATTGGTTCCTCTCGGCCACGCCCACCACCGGCGCACCAATCAGCATCCCAGCTTCGCGCAGGTCCCTCGGGCTCGCATTACACAGATGAGGAAGAATCCGAGCGTGGCCGACACCGCATTTCCCAGGACAATCTTTACGTCACTCTCCTCGGCGAACGGCCTTGATCGTTTCTTTAAGCTTTAAACCTTCATTCTCTAAAGTAACAGAACCCGCGTAAAAAGAGATCTGACTTGAATATTCAATATTTAAAAAGATTTGGTGGTGAGTTACCATCTTTCAGGAGGTAAACGTGATGGGTTCGGTTGGCGGGGCCGGTCTTAAGCTGGGTTTGTTATGATGGGGTTGGGGGAGAGTATAAATGGAGCAAAAGTTTAATAGAGTTCAGATGGTATCTATAGAAGTTTATAGGGTCTTGGATGCCGCGGTTCGGAGTGTTTAAAGGGGATTAGACCCACTCTGCTTAGCCTTAGTGGGATTGAATTCTTTTTAGTATTACTATTTTTTGCTTCTCAGCTGTTTTTTCTCTTCTTTGTTGTCAAGGATTCCTGATAAAGGAGTTTGTGTATCACTGAAACAACCTGGCACCATTACCACTACCACCATCACCATACACTACCATACACTACCACCATACACAATCACCACTACCACCATCACCATACACTACCACCATACACTGTCACCACTACCACCATCACCATACACTACCACCATACACAATCACCACTACCACCATCACCATACACTATCACCACCACTGCTACCCTCTGGAGAAAAGGAGTGAATGAGGTAGGCAAGGAGGGAAGGAGAGAAGATTAGAGAGAGAAAGGGATGGAAGCAGGGAAGGAGAGAGGAAGGACAGAAAGGAAGGAAGGAAGGAAGGAAGGACTGTGCCACATAATGTACAAACAACAGGACAATTACGATAGCCACGCTAGTCCCGCCGTACCCAACACTAGTCACGCTACCACTCCATCACCCTACATCACCCTAGAGAGAGAGAGAGAGAGAGAGAGAGAGACAACACCGCCCTGATGAACGTCTGTGTACACAAGCATGTTCTTCTCTCCTTCCTTCCTCTCTCCTTATCTCCCTCTTCTCTCTATTTCTCCTCTCTTCGTCTTCTCTCCTTCCGGTTCTCTTCTTTCTTCATGCACAAATTATTGATCAAAAGGCAAAATCCACTCATACGCGGGCACTGCATGGCGCCGATTGGCTGACACTGCACTCAACCACCAGTAGCTCTCCCATTAGCAGCTGGGTGGACGCCGGGTGCCCTGGAAACACACACACACACACACACACACACACACACACACACTGCTTGAGAGAGAGAGAGAGAGAGAGAGATTCACACACACAGAGACACTGCTTGAGAGAGAGACAGAGAGAGATATAGTGGTTGAGAGAACTCGAGAGAGAGACAATAGCACTCAATTAAAGTATCTTGTGCTTAAGTGTGTGTGTTAAGAATGATCTACCCCCTTCCCCCTCACCCCCCACCCCCTACCCTTCACCCCCTCACCCCTACCTCCCTCCCCCATGTAAGACAATACAGGTGGTCGTCTCTGTGTTAATTAGTGTTTGCTGATTCAGGTACAGGTATGACGGGAGGGAGGGGGGGCTAGTGAGGGGGAGGGGAGGGGGGGTAGTGAGGGGGAGGGGAGGGGAGGGAGAGTAAAGAGAGAGAGAGATAACACCTATCTCTTTTCCTTCCTAATTATCTCTTCCCCTCTCCCCTCCCCTTCCTTCTCCCCTTATCATTTACCTCACCTTACCTCACCTCCCCTCTCCTCCTCCTACCTATACCATTTCCCTTCCCCTACCCACTTTCAACCCTCCCCTCCCCTCCCCTTCCCACCCCTCCTCTACCCTTCCTCCTCTCCCCTCCCCTCCCCTACCCTCCACTCCCCTTCCCTTCCCTCACATAGCCTGACAATAAATCACACAGTGTGGGGAGTGACTCAAGTACCTCCTTGTACAGCACACACGCTTAAGGTCAACCTCCAGCTTGGTACACACACACACACACACACACACACACACACACACACACACACAGTTCAGTAATGGATTTTGTCAATTAGCCGAAGTCATAAAGACACACGGGCCGCGGTCTTATTGTCAGTTCTTAAGTAAATTCAAAGTCGTTTTTCTCTGCATTAAAATAAACTTTATACTAAACATCCCGATAAAACAAGATTGTTAAGGTCGTAAGGTTAAAACACACCTTTACCGTAGATTGGTTTAGGTCGTTAAGTGTTAAAGATATTGTCCAAACTCTGAGTAAAATGTCAACAATCGACGGCCATCTTTGTTGTGAGGAGAAGGGGGGGGGGGGGAGACCTCCTTCACCAGTGACCGAGTTATAGGGTCCCTGTGCCTATAATTTTAGAACTCTTCACAGTGAATGACATATAATTTAACTTTGACTAAGATGAATAATCCTTTGTATAATTTCATTGAGAACTGATTAAATTGAATAACTCTTTCAGCTCTCAACTCTTCACTATGAGTAAGTCTCTTCTGATTGATCGATGTCATTTAACCTAACCTAACCTTCTACTTCACATCACCTGGGGAGGGGGGGCAGGTAGGGGATGGGGAGGGGGCAGGTATAGGGGAGGAGGACAGGTATAGGTAGGGGAAGGGGAGGGGTGCAGGTAGGGGAGGTGGAGGGGGTGGGTAGGTAGGGGATGGGGAGGGGGCAGGTATAGGGGAGGAGGACAGGTATAGGGAGGGGGGGCAGGTAGGGGTGGGGAGGGGTGCAGGTAGGGGAGGTGGAGGGGGGCAGGTAGGGGATGGGGAGGGGGCAGCTATAGGGGAGGAGGACAGGTATAGGGAGGTAGGGGAGGGGAGGGGTGCAGGTAGGGGAGGGGGAGGGGGGCAGGTAGAGGGAGGGGGAGTAGCGTGAGGGGCTGACCTTAGTGACTGTGTTATGTCAAGTGGCTGGTATTTAGGAGCTACACAAAATTGTACATGGGAATTTTAAGTACCTGGGTGGGAGAGGAGGTGGGGGAGGGGATGGAAGGGTCATAGGAATGGGTGGGTGGGGAAGAGGTTGGGGAGGATCGAGAGGGAGGTGGGGAGGGGGTGAATGGAGGGTTATATCGTCGTCCTCAAAGGGTTAAATCATCGTGCTCAAAGGGTTAAATTATCGTCTTCAAAGGGTTAAATCATCGTCCTCAAAGGGTTAAATCACCGTCCTCAAAGGGTTAATTCATCGTCCTCAAAGGATTAAATCATCGTCCTCAAAGGGTTAAATCATCGTCCTTAAAGGGTTGACATCGTCTTGAAAAGATTAATAAGCAAATTCTGACATCCAGGTGAATCAAGGTGTGTGTGTGTGTGTGTGTGTGTGTGTGTGTGTGTGCGTGTGTGTGTGTGTGTGTGTGTGTGTGTTTATCTTTCACACACCGTCTGTTACCCTGCCTGACGTATGGTTAACAAACACTGTATGTATGTTTGTGTAGGTCCCGGCCACTCCTCCTACCCCCTATCCCCTATCCCTTACCCCTCACCTTCTCCAACCCCTCCCCCCACCCTTACCTATAGCCCTCAGTTGTCCCGGTAGAGAGAGAGAGAGAGAGAGAGAGAGAGAGAGAGAGAGAGAGAGAGAGAGATAATACCACTCCATCACTTTACACCCACACAAGGGACTACTCCTCATTTCGTTATGGTCCACCTGATCTTTTTTTTCTCAACACACACACACACACACACACACACACACACACACACACACACACACAAACGCGCGCACGCACACACACACACACACACACACACACACACACACATACACACACTAAAAGAAACAGGATTTAAATCTTTTTGGGGGGCCGAATTTTAAAGAGTCGTTGGATTTTTCAGACCTTTTGTAAGTTTACCTCTCTCCTCCTCCACCTCCTCCTCCTCCTCCTCCTCCTCCACCTCCTCCTCCTCCACCTCCTCCTCCTCCTCCACCTCCTCCTCCTCCTCTTCTTTTATCCTTTTGTTTTTCCTTCCTTTCTTCATTCTCCCTCATCCGTTCTCCCTTTCTCTCCTCCCTCACCTTCAACCCTCCTCTTTCCCTCCCTCCTTACTTCATTTTCCTCTATTCCTCCCCTTTATTCTCACCTCCTCCCATTCCTCCCTTAACCTCCCTACCTCCCTTAACCTCCCTACCTCCCTATGACCTCCCTACCTACCTTAACCTCCCTACCTCCCTATGACCTCCCTACTCCCCCCCCTGGTCAACAAAGATGGCGAGAGGTCACGTCTGAGAACTTGTATTGTAGGAAGAAGGAGGAAAGAAGGAATAAAGGAAGTGAGAAGGAAGAGGAGAAGATAAAGAGAGACTAGAAGAAGGAAGAGAACAAAATGATAAAGAAAAAGAATCAAGTAGAGGAGAAAGAAAAGTTAATTAACAGAAGAAGATAATGTGGAAAAAGTAGGAGTAGAAGAGGCAGGCGTATGAAGAGGGGGGAGGAGGAAGAGGAGGAAAGAGCAGGAGGGGGAAGGAGTAGAAGGAGAGGAGGAATAGGTAGGAGGAGAGAGAAGAGGTTGGGATTACCCTCATGTTTCAACACTCAGGATGAACATTACACTGAGAGAGAGAGAGAGAGAGAGAGAGAGAGAGAGAGAGAGAGACATCTTCACTACCTACCTGGGGTCGTGTTACCTGGTTAGACCTTGCAACACGACACACCTCACTGACTCATGGAAGGTCATTTAGTCACGTGTGTATGTGTGTATGGCAGTCATGTATACGGCTATGACATACACACACACACACACACCTGACTCAAGGAACAGGTATGTATGTCTAATTAACACATCGCACACCTGACAGATCAGATGTAAGCTGTCAATGCCAGGTGTGAAGACTGAGAAGCCTTGTGTGATATGCAAATACATACATACATACATACATACATACATACATACTGCTTCAAACTCAGACTGACAAACAGACGGACAGACAGGTGCAACACAGACAGACATACAGACAGGTGCAACACAGACAGACATACAGACAGGTGCAACACAGACAGACAGGTGCAACACAGACAGACAGACAGGCAGGTGCACCACAGACAGACAGACAGACAGAGAGGTGCACCACAGACAGACAGACAGGTGCAACACAGACAGACAGACAGGTGCAACACAGACAGACAGAGAGGTGCAACACAGACAGACAGACAGACAGACAGGCAGGCAGACAGACAGGTGCAACACAGACAGGCAGACACAGACGCCGTTCATTAGGTAGCCAGTGGGAGGCGACGGAGCGTAAGATCATTCAGGC
>CAUDMG010003229.1:602500-737500 GCA_958450375.1 Homarus gammarus
AGTCTATACCAAAATATATAAACTGTGTATGTCAATGTCTTAAACTTTGCATCAAAATATACAAACTGTGTGAACACGGCTATCTTAAAGTTTATACCATGATATACAGTGTAAAAAGTCACATATTTTTTCTTTTAAAGTCTATACCAAAATATACAAACTGTGTCATGATTCTCACAAAACAAAACCTATCTTAAGATCAAAGATTAAAAACACCTAATTAAAACTAAGACAAGGATTCGCTAACACATCTCTCGAGGCACATTTATAAAGTCACTGAACATAATATTTTGATCACTGTTGCACTTAAACTTTAACAAAATGTCTCACAAAAATGTATACAAACTGCCTTACAGACTGTCATGGCGATCGTGTGAATACTTACATTACACCAGCAACATTGTCCTTACTTGTTGATGTACAAAGTTCCCATAAATAAGGTAGAATTTTACTTTTATAATTGACTTCAACTCCATGAGAAAAATCTGTAAGAGAGTAGGTATATATTTTCCAACGTCTGGGTATTTATTTGTTCTGCACAGTTGAGAAACCTTACGGAGTTTGGAAGGTGTGACCAAGGTAGTGTTGTTCTGAGCGCCATCTGCCTGCCACACTTGGTAGATCACCCTCACTCCATCTTCTCCCTGCCACCGCCGCCACCCCACCCCGCCATCCAACCAGAACGCCTTCACCACCACCACCACCAGTGTTTTTCATTAAATTCACCACCACCCAAAACCTGGAACCTTGGACGAGTGTTCACCTGTCTCTCTCTCTCTTTCTCTCCTCCTACCATAACTCTACCATTATATGGGTTTGTTAATGGTATTGCAGGATCGTCTACCATAATACGGTGGTCATGGTGGTCTACGGTGTTACCATTGTTGCTACCATACCCCTGGGGTCAAGTGTTGTTACTGTTTACTACCATTATAACCATAGTCTGATTGGTCCTCTACCACACCTTACTCCTACTAACTCTCCTACTCCCACTACCACATCCACCACCCTCTAGGTTTGGGCCTGGTAAGGAAACCCCGTCGCTGTGTACTGTGTGGGCGTCAGGTTGGAGTCTGAGGTCTCCCCCATGGGCGTAGGGGCGGCGTAGTGTAGCGTAGCCGGTGTAGCACTGGGCGTGAGGGGGTGAGTGTTGAACTGTGTTGACTGGAACCCTGAACTGGTGTAGGCAGAGGGAGACATCATGCTGCCTACACTCCCCGCGTAGGAGTGAGTAGGTATGATGGGCGTGGAACTGGTGGTAAGGCCTCTCATATGGGCGGTGGCTTGCTGGTAATAGCCGCCCACGTCGAGGAAAGGCGGGGTGTAGGGTGTAGGCGGGGTGTTGAACTGATGGGCGTGGTGGTGGGCGGAGGGTACAGGTTTACCATCACGAACAAGGACTGGCACAGGTACACGTCGTGGGGACGTGAGGGGCGTGGTCATGTCCATACCTCCGCCACGGTCCGTCCGTTGTTTCTTGGTCTTGTAGCGATGATTCTGGAACCATATCTTCACCTGCAATGTTTAACTATGTTCAGCCGAGTACCTTGATGGTTAGGTTATGAGAAGTAGTTAGTGGCACTACTTGTGTCTCTGTGTGTGTGAAGGGTCTGTATATATATATATATATATATATATATATATATATATGTGGTTAGGTTGACCTAGGTGCATCACCACCTTACCTGCGTGGGCGTGAGGTTAATTAGCGAGGCCAGGTGTTCCCTCTCAGGTGCTGATAGGTAACGCTGCTGGCGGAAACGTCGCTCAAGTTCATACGTCTGAGCCTTAGTGAAGAGGATCCGTCTCTTCCTCTTCTTCCCTCCCGTCTCTCCTCCCTCTTCCTCCCCTCCTCCTCCTCGCTCCTCTTCGTCCGTGCTCTCTGTTGGGGTCAAGGTCAATTAAGGTCACTAAAGGGGTCATACAGGTTTTATTTGGTCTCTCTCTTTATATAAGGTCACGGATGCCATAAATAATGTCAGGTAAGGTCATGTTAGGTCATGTAAAGTTGTATGGGGTCAGTTGAGAGTCACAGAAAGTTACAGGGACCAAGGAGGTGTCATAGAGGGTCATGTGTGGGGCACAGGGGTCATCTGAAGGTCACGTTAGGTCACGGAATGTATGTGTTGTTGCTGTATCATGTCTGTCTGTTTGTGTCTGTCTGAGCGCCTCATTTCTACTGTCTTGGAAAGCGTTTATGAGTCCTATATTCACAGACCTCTCTCTCTCTCTCTCTCTCTCTCTCTCTCTCTCTCTCTCTCTCTCTCTCACCATCAAGACGAGGCTGAGTTGAATCCGGCTGGGAGACAGGTTCCTCTACTGTCTCCAACACGGCTGGCGGCTGCTGTTGATGATGCTGTTGGTGGTGTTGATGTTGGTGATGTTGGTGGTGATGGTGGTGGTGGTGTTGAGGGCTGGGAGACATATGGTGACCAACACTGTCCACCACCAGCGGCTGTGTGGTGGTGGAGGTGTTGTCAGTCCCAGCACCTAGCAGTCCCCGTGGCTCCCCTACTGTGTTATAAAGTTAGGTTAGGTTAGGTTAGGTTAGGTTAACACACATATAGAGAGGTAACTACGGAAGATAGTAGTGACTTACCGGACGCAGGTGAGTGAGCCAATAGAGGCACCTGTCCTTGTTGTTGTTGGGGGTTGTTGTGGTAGGGGGTGGTGGCCGGGGTGGTGGGGTGGTCACTGCTTCTGGAGGGGTGGAGGGGCGTGAGTGGTCCACTAGGGGTGCTGGTATCCTGGTGGGGGGAACACACGCCCGTGGAGAACCCCCCACCGCCGCCCACATTTACGCCCCCGCCCACACTGAAGGCTGCAGGTGACTCTGGATATGGTTTGAAGGACGTGAGGATTAATTACTTTTTGAAGTGTGGCCCAGTGACCACCACCACCACCACCACCACCACCACCACTACCACCTCCACCACCACCACTACTACCACCACTACCACCACCACCACCACCACCACTACTACCACCACCACCACTACCACCACCACCACCACCACTACAACCACCACTACCACCACTACCACCACCACCACTACCACCACCACTACCACCAGCACCAGCACCACCACGACTTGGTATAGTGGATAGCTAGTGGCAAGGTTGGTGATGTGTATGGTAAGTGGGTGATAGGTCCCTCCCTCCTTCCTTCCTTCCGCTCTCCTTCTTTCCTTCCTCCCTCTCCCCCTTCCTCTCACCGCTGTTTCTCCCCTCCTCATAACATTCCCTAATGACTCACCCCCCCCTCTCACTCTCTCACTACACACACACACACACACACATACACACACACACACACACACACTTCATAACCTCTACCCCGAAAAAAAATTATCTGTGCCAATTATTCCACGTTAACTACCGAACCATGGGAGTGCCAGAGAGAGTGCCAGAGCCGCAAACAATTACCCCAACCTAACTACCTGACCACCTCGTGTTTATGGACTAACTGGGAGAAAATTACTGGTTAAGCGAGTCTCGACATGCGATTGGTTAGGGGGGCTGGTGACGCCATCTTTGGGCCAGTACCTTGAAGATGATTGGTCGATTGAAGGGAGGAAAGGTATGGATTCTATGATATGATTGGTCGATTAAAGGGGAAGGTATGTGTGCTATGATATGATTGGTCGACTCTGGGACAAAGATAGATGCAGTAAAGGGAGGGAATGAAGGTTATTGAAGACAGTGAATGAAGGTACGTAATGAAGACATTAGCCGATACCTCATTGGTCCATAACGAATGCATCTTGGCTCTGATTGGTTGAAGTGTGAGTGTGTGCTTTAAGTGAGATCAAACGGCTATGTCATTGTTAAGTACGCTTTAAGTAAGGTCAATAAATCAGCCTTAATCCATAATATATCCTGTAAGTACATTTAAGTAAGGCCAACTTTTTAAGCAGCAAGTAGTAAACTTAAATGGAGGCCGAGAAGACATAATAAGTGAGCGTTAAGTAACATCAAGAAGCCAACTTTAATAAGCAATAAGTAAGGAATTTAGTAGCTCAGTAAAGCGAGTCGGAGGCCTGCAGGGGGTCGAGGGAGGGCGGAGCCAACATTGATCAAAGCGCTTGGCTTACACGCTAAGTCTCCTCGCTTAATAAATGAACAGAGGCGTTATAAAGCCATTAGCTTCCCCCCTACCAGAGTAACTGGGTGTAAGTGCCCTAATTTAAACCCTCACTGAATATATGAGGCGCGAGATGGCGGGGGTGCGACCCTTTAACCTTCTCCCAGCCGCGATTTTGTTTTGTTTCGGACGGTAAGTCTCGGATTGTTGTTGTGGAGGAGGCGGGTGATGCTCACTTGTTTCTTAATCCCCTTAACCCTACGTGCCACAGAGATTCACGCTAATGTCACCATCAATCATGTCGTCTGTATCTTATGATTTCTGGTATCTATACAGGTTTGGACTCTCGGTAGTAAACAAACACAAGTGAGATGTAAGCAAGGGGGAGTCAGCCCGCGAACGCAAAAAAACGGATTCAATTAGGCGACATCCGCACCGCGATGCGTTGCGGGATCCACGAACGGTTTAACCCAGAATCAAATTGTTTTAACGGGCTGCGATAGGGTCGCTCATATCTCGGGGGCCATATTTTTTCCCAGTGGTTATTACTGCGGGTGTCGCTGGGAGATGGTGGTAGATACTGCCGCTACACCCGACTCCCACCCCTGCATGAGGTTAGTGAAGCACAGTTTGCTAGATAGTAGATCATTATACAGCGGAGTTTGTTAGATTCTGCACATATTTTGACTACGTATTGAGAAAAGGGTGGGAGGTCACTAATTAGAGTGTGTTCGTTGAGGCTGCAATGTGCCAAAGAGCATTACAGGGAAAATAAATCTCGGCATCGATTAAGTGGTCTAAGAATGGTACAGGGTGTGTTTTGGGGTAGAGTGCGTGATAAGTAAAGAACACTTTAAGGTACAGTAGCCAACAGTTAAGAGTGCGTTGTAGGGTTGATTGACCAAATACAGATGTACTAAGTGAAGGGTAGAGTGCGTTAATAAACACTCACTCTGAAGGGGGGGGGGCAGGGTTCGTTGATAAAGACAGACTACAGTATAGGTTTGGTGGGGGAGAAGGAGGAGGGGGGGGAGTAATAGAGGCTTGGGGAGGAGAGGGGAGAGGAGGGGAAGGAGATTTAAAGGGCCGGGGAGAGGGGAGGGGAGATAGAGGAGGGGTGAGGGGGGATTTAGAGGCCTAGGGGGAGAGGGGAGAGGGAGAAGGGAGAGTAAAGCTGACAACACAATCTGTCCTGCTCACTGACAATAACACCAGCTTAAGGGAGAGGGGGGGGAGGTGAGGGGAGAGGGAGAGTGCAGGAGAGGAAGGACCACCTCTCACTTCTCACTTCCACTCTCCCTACCTTCTCTCACCTCTCCTCTCAGCCTCCCTCACCTCTCCTCAGCCTCCCTCACCTCTCCTCTCAGCCTCCCTCACCTCTCCTCAGCCTCCCTCACCTCTCCTCAGCCTCCCTCACCTCTCCTCAGCCTCCCTCACCTCTCCTCAGCCTCCCTCACCTCTCCTCAGCCTCCCTCACCTCTCCTCAGCCTCCCTCACCTCTCCTCTCAGCCTCCTCCCCTCACTCTCCCTCTCACCTCCTCCTCCTCACCTCTCCTCAGCCTCCCTCACCTCCTCACCTCCCTCACTCTCCCCTCACCTCCCTCACTCTCCCTCTCAGCCTCCTCCCCTCACTCTCCCTCTCAGCCTCCTCCCCTCACTCTCCCTCTCACCTCCCCTCACTCTCCCTCTCAGCCTCCTCCCCTCACTCTCCCTCACCTCCCCTCACTCTCCCTCTCACCTCCCCTCACTCTCCCTCTCAGCCTCCTCCCCTCACTCTCCCTCTCAGCCTCCTCCCCTCACTCTCCCTCTCAGCCTCCTCCCCTCACTCTCCCTCTCAGCCTCCTCCCCTCACTCTCCCTCACCTCCCCTCACCTCTCCTCAGCCTCCCTCACCTCTCCTCAGCCTCCCTCACCTCTCCTCAGCCTTCCTCACCTCTCCTCAGCCTCCCTCACCTCTCCTCTCAGCCTCTCTCACGTCTCCAACACCTCACTGTTCCCCTCTCTCTCTCTGTCTCTACTCTCACTATCCTCGCTCTCTCTCTCTCTCTCTTCCTCTACTCTCACTATCCTCGCTCTCTCTCTCTCTCTTTTCCTTTAATAAACCTTTAGGTATTAAGGTACATATTCACTTTAGGAGATTCATTTAAGGTTTTAAGTCATTTAGCTAATAGGTTGTATCTCAGGCATCTGACGTCTCCCTTAAAGGATATATATTATTTTTTTTTAGGTAGTTGCTTCCTTTAAGAGGCGTAGTGAAGCCTTGGGATTATTTTAGGTATGGAATGGTATTATTTAGATAATTTAAGCATTTTAGGTAATTTAAGGGGAAAAATGTGAAATATTTAGTTAAATCTTTAGAGGCAATCATGAAATATTTAATTAGTTCCTTTAGGAGCTGCAATTATACCTTAAAGTCATTTTAGGTAAGAAATGAAGGTATCAGTCCTTAAAGTATAGAATTGTGTTATTTTAAAGGATAAAGGTGAAATAATTAAGGTACCTTGTGTGGTGGTGTGCCAGAGGCTGCTTGGATACCTGCCCTCATTACCATAGTCTGTAAAGATTAAAGTGAGTTAGTGTTTTGTTAATGATAATAATAATAATAATAATAATAATAATAATAATAATAATAACATGCGTGTGTGTGTGTGTGTGTGTGTGTGTGTGTGTGTGTGTGTGTGTGTGTGTGTGTGTGTGTGTGTGTGTGTCTCAGAGAACCATAAACAGCTTAGGGTTCAATCTTATCGATGATTCTCACTTAAGCTTCAGAAAACGCTGTATAATCTCTCTCAGCTTAAGTGACGTGTGCCGATGATGAAACCCACGCTTATGAGGGCATTGGCGCGTGCCGATTGGTCCTTGGTGTGCGTAGTGTGAGGTGATTGGTTCCTGGTGAGTGTATAGTGTTAGATGATTGGTTCCTGGTGAGTTTAGTGTGAGGTGATTGGTTCCTGGTGAGTTTAGTGTGAGGTAATTGGTCCTTGGTGACTATTCTGCGAGGTGATTGGTCCTTGATGGCTATCCTGTGATATGATTGGTCCCTGGTAAGTATCCTGTGATATGATTGGTCCCTGGCGAGGTTCATGAGATATGATTGGTTGCTTTCCTTCTAAAAATTAAGAAATAAGGAAGATTTTCAACACCTGAGTTATATTACACTAGTCTTCCCTCCCAATTTACCTGACCAGGTGGACTAAATTAAACTCAGGTAAAAAAAAACCAATTCTGTCATCCCCACACGCTCTTACACACACACACACACACACACACACACACACACACACACACACAAGAAAGAGCATGACGACCCCAGGTTATTACGACAACTGCTGGCTGTGTCTTGCTTTAATGGAATGTTAATGAGGCCTCTCTCTCTCTCTCTCTCTCTCTCTCTCTCTCTCTCTCTCTCTCTCTCTCTCTCTCTCACCATTCCACACCCCTTTTCCACATATACCACTCTCACAACCCTCTCCCTCCCCTCTCACACCCCTTTCCCTCCCCCTATCACACACATACCACTCTCATATCCCCTTCACACACCCCTCTCCTTTACCTCTCACACCCCTCTCACACGCCTCTGTTAATGTGGTCACATTTAAGGGGAAAGTAAAGGGTGACTATCCCTCACTAAAGGTAGACGAGGTCCAAGCTATACTCCCTCTCACACACCTCTCCACACACCTCTCATTCCCCTCTCACACACCTCTCACGTCCCTTTCACGCACCTTTCATTCCCCTCTCACACGCCTCTCATGCCCCTTTCACGCCCCTCTCACTCCCCTCTCACACGCCTCTCATGCCCCTCTCACACGCCTCTCATGCCCCTCTCACACCCCTCACACACCCCTCTCACACGCCCTCATGCCCCTCTCACGCCCCTCTCACTCCCCTTTCATTCCCCTCTCACACGCCTCTCATGCCCCTCTCACGCCCCTCTCATGCCCCTCTCACACACCTCACACACCCCTCTCACATTCTTTTAGGTAATTATTATCAATATCATCATCATTATTATTACACACTAAAACGTACCAAACTCATCAGCTGATTGGCTAAACGAATAACACCTAAACACTCAGCTCAGGACGTGATTGGCTGACTGGCTACACGACGTACCAACCTTATAATCTGATTGGCTAACCGAACGACACGTAAACACACACACCTGGTGACGTGATTGGCCAGCAGGCAGCAACTCGGTCATACGTAATAGCATGTTTAATAGGGTTTTTATTCCAGTGTAATTGAGGTTAATTGGGGTTATCGCACGGCAGGTAATAGGGCCAAATACCTTACCTGTGACAGTGTTTTTGTCCCTCGTCACGTGCCACTACTGTTGACTCCAGGAATAGTCATCTTGGGTTCCAGGATTCTTAATTATTTCCTGGAATGGTGAATCACCTATTCCAGGATTCCTAATGATATACCCCTTATGGTGATTTGGGATTTTATAATTCCTAATTGTCTCTTGTTTTCTCTCCCCATTTTCTCTCTGATTCTCTCCCTTACATATTCTCTCTCCCTCCCTTACTCTCTCAAACTCTTCCTCCCTCTATCTTTCTTTCCCCTCCTCTCTCCCTCCCTCCCCTCCTTCACACACACACACACACTCACCATGGGGTGTGTCGGGGAAGACGCTGAGGTTTGACAGCCCATCTCGTAGTGACAACCTCGCTCTCTCTCCCGGGAACCTGTCAATACGTAGCATTAAGTAGCATAATAAGGTGGTGTGGTCGTACCTGTGTTATAATAAAGTAGTGTGGTCGTACCTGTGTTATAATAAGGTGGTGTGGTCATACCTGTGTTATAATAAGGTGGTGTGGTCGTACCTGTGTTATAATAAAGTGGTGTGGTCGTAACTGTGTGTTATAATAAAGTAGTGTGGTCGTACCTGTGTTATAATAAGGTGGTGTGGTCGTACCTGTGTTATAATTAAGTGGTGTGATCGTACCTGTGTTATAATAAGGTGGTGTGGTCGTACCTGTAGTCGTCGAGGGGATGGTGGTGTGGCCAGGTATCGGAAGGGTCGTCTGTGTAGGTCGTAGACGCATCGCCGGAGTAACGGGCGTCCGTCGGGAAGTACATCACTGTAAACAAGAGACACTGTAAACAAGAGACACTGTTACTAGGAAATATTACAAACAACCTTCACTGTAATTTAGATTAATCACTGTGACGTAATCAAGATTCACTGTACCCTCCACACACACACACACACACACAGACACACACACACACACACACAGTTTCTCTCTCCAACAAATTGAAAAATATCATTGCTACTCTCTCTCTCTCTCTCTCTCTCTCTTACACACACACACACACACACACACACACACACACACACAGACAGACAGACACACACACACACACACACACCCTTAAACCTAAAACAATAAACCAAGTATCTGTTTTACGCCTCACTAAACTAGGTCCTTAAACCCGCCTGAACACCTGTATACAAAGCAGATATTTAGCCAATCTATTCAAAATGGGTCCAAATTGTTTCTAATTGTCTAAATATGAACGTTGCCAATTACCTGTCTCGAAATTAGCCTACATATACATACATACATACATACATACATACATACCTGTAGAGCACACGTTAAGTTACATGATGTTTTCTGTCTAAATTCACTTAAGAACTAAGGTAAAAAATATCGTAGATGAAGTGTTGCGTGTGTGTGTGTGTGTGTGTGTGAGTGAGTGAGTGTGTGTGTGTGTGTGTGTGTGTGTGTGTCCTTCAACGCTTTACGATAAGGACTGGATGGCGAGTTACTATACCTTTGTAAGGGGCGAGTGACACTCCTGGCGATCAACAACTGCAAGTGATAAATTATCGCCAGTATCGCCACAGTAACGTGAACAGTATCTAGTGACTGTATGGTTGAGGGTAGTGTAGGCTCTCTCTCTCTCTCTCTCTCTCTCTCTCTCTCTCTCTCTCTCTCTCTCTCTCTCTCCCTCCTGTTTCATTACTAGACAGTTTTTATATCAGTCACCTTATTGCACATACACACAGGCTAATAATAATTACTAACTCATAACAATAATGTCTTAATATCATAGTCAAAATTGGTTTAAAAATTACAGATTAAAAAATTGGACGCTGAAGAATATAAACATTGTATAGTCCACAAGCAGGAGTACCAACCTTGCGTTAATACTGGTGACACACACACACACACACACATAACTGGCTGGTATATAGTTGCAAGAGTAGCTTATGTTATACAGATGTGGTAAATGATGAGAATTAGGTCTGGTTTTTCCGATAAGAACGCTGTGTGGTTAAGTTAGGTTAGGTTAGGTTAGGTTAGGTTAGGTTTATACGATCAGAGGTCTGTGTGGTTAGGTTAGGTTAGGTTTATACGATCAGAGGTCTGTGTGGTTATTATAAAAAAAAGTTGTTTTAATTCATATGTGAAAAATGTATAAGAAAGACTAAATTACTTTATCCGTATTATGTGTGACTTAAGGGAGCAAGTCAGGTCAACCTAACCTAACCTGTCATTGTGGTTGTTGTGGTTAGGTGTGTTAGTTGTGGTTGTTGTGGTTATGTGTGTTAATTGTGGTTGTTGTGGTTGTGTGTGTTAGTTGTGGTTGTTGTGGTTGTGTGTGTTAGTTGTGGTTGTTGTGGTTGTGTGTGTAGTTGTGGTTGTTGTGGTTATGTGTGTAGTTGTGGTTGTTGTGGTTATGTGTGTGTAGTTGTGGTTGTTGTGGTTGTGTGAGATATTGGCAAAACATCAATTGGTTGGTTTGAATAATGTTTAGTATTGGTTTTTTAAAAGGTTGTAGTTACGAGTTGTTTGTCCTGTGGCTGTGGTTGTCTGTGTGTGTGTGTGTGTGTGTGTGTGTGTGATTTACTCTGTGGTTGAAGAAACATAAACCTCTATAAGACAATAACACGGCCACGCACCAGCTTACCGTGGGTCACTCTTGTGTCGTGGTGGTGATGATAGCGAGGAGGGACTTAAAACCAGATTGTCCAGTGGTTAAATGAGTGGTGTTGGCGGTGATGAGTAAGGTGGGAGACTGACGACTGACATACGAGAGGAGAAGAAAGTGTGTGTGTGTGTGTGTGTGTGTGTGGTATTGGCCGCTGTTATTAGTGATGATAAGACTACGCGTTCCTTGCCCTGTTATCAGTTCGCCCTACGTCTGAAAACCCACAGAATGACTCTTTTTTACCTTACCAATACGAACTCTGTCTCTCTCTCTCTCTCTCTTTTCCTCCGTTTCCCATCTCCTCTTCTCTCACTTCTATCTCATCTTCCCTCACCTCTAACCACAATCTGTTCTCATCAATCTTTCTTGGGTTTATTGGAGTATCGTTCGCATTTCTCGTTGACCTCCCCAGCTAGGTCAGAGGTCACTAGGACGCCAGTAAGTGTGAGGGGATGGGGCCGACTTTCAAAGGGTCGAGTTGGAGGTACAGCGGTAACCATTATGTCCCAAGGTGAGGCGCTTCAGACGGAGCTTGACTATCATATCGCCAGCGCTCATCGATCCCCGCTGCGATGGGTGGGCTAGGGTGGGCAAGTTAAGGTGGGCAGGATGAAGTGGGCAGGCTAGGGTGGGCTGGAGGGACAGACACACCGGTTTGATTTGGGGTGAGGTGGTTGGGTTGGCTTCTAGAGGGAGGCTAGGGAGGCTGGAAAGACACACACACACACACTGTATAAGTTAACAAAGATGGGGAGAAGATCACAACAGCCTGACAAGGAGAGATAACTTGGTTGTGGGGAGGGATAGGAAGACAGGGGGAGAGTGGAAGGGGAAGGGGAAGGGGAGATGGGGGAGAGGGTTCATAATTCAACCCCTTATTATATGATATGAGAACACTTGCTAGAGGCTCACATCTTGTCCCTTATAAGTGGGATAAGAATTAGTGTAAGACTCTTTGAGAATCCATCTTTGTGTCGTAGGTAAGTGAGGCATTTAAGATACGTTCATACATAGTCATCCTAGCTTATTACACCTGACGTTAGGGTATGTTAGTTAAAGTTTGATTAATTTACGTTAAATAAGATTCGGTTAGATTAGGTTAGGTTAACATTACGATAGTTAATCTTCAGGTGAAATACGTTAGCGTGTCTATTCTTCATGTGAGCTGGAAAAAAAAACTTGTAAGGGTGTTTGAGAAGCCATTGTTACAGCGTGTCTTAAGGGAGACAGCAAGAATCACCGACACATCAGCAGCCAGCAGTAGGAACCAACATGACTGATAATCCATCTTCGCGTTGCGGCTTTAGTGAGGCAGATGGGTACCTTCTCATATCACCTCCCAGAGAAAAATGTGATCGTACTAAAAACTGATAATCCGCGGGCGTGGGTTGTGGGGTCCATGGGTGTGCGTTGTGTGGTACGTGGACGTGGGTTGTGGGGTACGTGGGCGTGGGTTGTGTGGTACGTGGGCGTGGGTTGTGGGGTACGTGGGCGTGGGTACCGTAGGTTGTAGAGTACGTGGGTTTGGGTACGCGTTGCGGCGTATACCCAAACTGACAGGCGTTGCTTTGACGGGGGAGTGTACAGGGGCTCTATGTACTGTATGTACTGTTAACGAGGGTGTACACTGCCAGAGAGAGAGAGAGAGAGAGAGAGACTTTATTTAACAGAGCCACTACAGAGATACAATCAGAGAGGAACTGTACCCAAAATAAACCATGTACTGTTTTGCACCGTACTTGATATGAACTACCATCATCTCTGTCATGTCATCTCTCATCTCATTTATAAGCTTCAAGTCGCTATGAGTTATGGGAGCTTCACAGTCACCGTCACTGATAAAATATAAACAGAAGGAAAGTATGTTGGTACCTTGTTGAGCAGTGAAGCCAAGACCCAATCATAGGTTATATAATCAGAGGTAATCGTAATCCATACAAAGATTCAATCATAGGTCATCCAACAGCTAAACTAGGATATATAATAGTCAATCATATCCCACAAAAGCATTTATCCATAACCTAACCTAACCTAACCTAACCTAACCTAACCATAACCTACCGTCCCTACATAATCTTACCATAACAATACCCCCTAACGTGTTCAGCCTCCCCCCCCCCCTCACCCTCACCATGGCACTGAGACCACTTGGTTAAAACACAGCTTTAGATACTCAAAGGAAAGTGTTAATGCCAACAAGGTCCTCTGAGGCTTAAACCAGAAGTGGCTAGAGACTTACACTACTCTGTGGAAAGATGAACCAATCACCTGTCGGGTAGATCCCCCTCTAGGCTACACATACGTCCGCATCTCATTCCAATGCTTCGACCAATCAGATTTTGAGTTTTAGATTTGTAGTGTTTTTTAGAGGTTGTCTTGGTCGTAGTTGTTGGGTATTTAGGGATGACGATCAGGGGTTTAAGGGCATCTTTTGGTGATGTTTAGGGTATTAATGGAGGGATGATTTCTTCCCGGCAGTACTTGGTCTTATCAGCGTCGTGATCGAGCACTTGATAACATTCTTGAAATTGGGGTGTACCTCTTGAGTGTGTGGGAGCTGGCTGCTGCTGCTGGCGATAGAATACTTCTGGGAGTTAGTTCTTGAAGCCCCTGCAGTCTGACGTGTTCCCACCTCATGAAACGCCGCGAAAAATGATCACCGTCGATGGAGGAAAACAACACTTGGGTGTAATAGTCCGTACTCGTTACAACTCAACGACCTGTTAGATGCACCTCGCTGATGCCTCCTGTTGGCTCGTGACAGACTTCTACCTTAACTCCTTTTATTTACTTCGTAAATCATTCTAATACATTACAACAACGCACGCATCCACGCACGCAACCACGCCAAAGATGGATCAAGACCTTTAGGAGACTGTCTTCCCGTTTCCCTGTGTGTGACAGCGTGAGGAGGACCACTACCGCGGGAGGAATTGAGCCCCCCCCCCCCCCCTCCCGCCTCGTCAGCTCCTACTGTATCAGCGACTCGACGTCAAGAAGTGACACAAATGTCTTTACTATCACAGCTACACATTAACATTATCGCCTCACCTCTATCACCATCAACGGACACGCGACCATAAAGCTCTCCAAGTCAGGCAGATCCATCCACACCGCGGCCTCTGGATTGTAACAACACCACGCGCGGCCTCCAGCCTCTGTGTCCAGTTGAGGGAGAGAGAGAGACAAGTGCCGTTGCCAGGTCTATGTAGTGAGGCTTCGTCCCTTTGCCAGAGACTGAAGATACTTGAAGCAGGATGATTTGAACTGATGGAGATTGTATAGCAGAAGAAAAACACTGTATGGTAGGGCGTTCCTCACTAGTTCTTGTACACGACCCCTGTACTCCACTAGCCCTGGTACACGAGCCCTGGTACTACACTAGTCCTGGTACTACAATAGCCCTTCTATATTAACCGATAAACCGACTACATCCCGCCAAGATAGTAAGTAACCCACCATACCTGCTAAAACATCAAGACCTCGGATATCAACACCTTAGCCCCTACTTTACCCCACGACATAAACAAAGACTCTACACACACATGGAGAGAAGAAAACAAAACAAACAATTCCTCCTTCTTCACCTCTTGTTTACACACAGGAAGTAGACTATCTCACCATACCTCCCCTATACATGTTTACACAGAGCACATAAGTACACCACTCATCCAATATGATAGGTGGAGAGGTGTAGTGTGTAGCGGCGGCTGCTGACTAACACTACACTACCTGGCTCTGTTGTTGTTTATTTGTTGACATTGGTGCCTTTTGTCGTTGTTATTGTTGTTGTTGTTGTTTATTTGTTGACATTGGTGTAGACGGTAGAAGAGGCACTATGGCACTAAGGCACTGTGACACTACTAAGGCATTATATTGAAAGTTAGTAAATAGTGAAAGGGTGATTTGTCCCCCCCCTCTCTCTCTCTCTCATAAACATCTTCATCGTCTTGCTTATTAACGTGAATGACAACGCCTTACGATAAGGTTTATCTAGCGAGGAGATAGTAGTATAGATGTGGTTGTTATGACAAAAACTACGGCTTTATCTGTCTGTCTGTATGGCTGTGTGTCCTGTTGTGTCTTTATGTGTGTCCTGTTGTGTCTTTATGTGTGTGTGTGTGTGTGTGTGTGTGTGTGTGTGCCTAACCTAACCTAACCCCACAAATACCATACGAGAGGGACAAGAACTAATTATATCAAGCCAGAGCCCCCATACGAGTGGGTTTTTCTTCACGTTACAACACGCAGGGGGACTACCAACCACCTTCCCTGACCTTGAGAGATGGGAGGAGGACTTTGATCCCAGCCAACCAGCCCGACCAGGCGTCCTAAGTTACCGTGAGAGAGAGAGAGAGAGAGAGGAAGGAAATAAAAGAGAGAGAGACGAGAGACAGAATGTGAGATAGAGAGAAAACTAAAAGAAAAAGAGCAAAGGAAGAGAGAGAGAGAGAGGGGGGGGACGAGAAAGATAGAGAGAGAAAGAGAGTGAGAGAGACGCCATCCAGGGCTGGCTATCAGAGATAATAGAGTTATCTCCATGAGAGATAAGGGTGAGAGATAAGGCAATACCCCCCCCCCCCCATCGTTCATCCCGACGACGTGTACAACCACCAGCGGCTGCTCACACGGTCATATGTACGTACACACGATCATACACACACATATATACATACTGTACATACATAGACACATATGGTTACACATACACACACACACACACACACACACACGCTAATACACTCAACCACAGGCAATGCACATACACACACATACACACACACACACACACACACTTCTCACACTGACACCTGCGCAAATATAAATATTACCTGATTAGTAATACGTATAATTATGTTCTCAACACACCTGTACCTTGATGAGAGAGGAGGGGGGGTTAAGGAGGGGGTAGGGAAGGAGTTACTTACCGGAGGAGGGGGTTCAGATGTAGTGACGGGAGGGAGGAAGGTAAAAGGGAAGAGGAGGGGGAAAGAGGAAGACTGAGAAGAAAGATAAGGAAGAGGAAAGAGGAATAAAAAGAGAGAGAGGAAGAGAGAGAGAGAGTGAGAACCAGACAGAAAGACAGATACACATAACAGACCAATACATCGTCCCTCCCCCCTTAAGTTTTGACATACCCCTTACTCTAGGCCCTATGAGGCGACAGTATCCCCTCTCCCTGTCCCTCCTCTCCCCCCTTCCCTCCCCCCTCCCCCTTCCCCCCAAAAAACAAAATAAAATAGCCAGGATCCAGAAACCAATCAGGTAACCAGACCAAGAGGCCAGCTTGTATCTCTCCCTCCCTTCCCTGCCTCATAAAAACAATGGTCCTATAAAATCATCCATGACCACCAACCAACACTACTACTACTACTACTACTACTACTACTACTACTACTACTACTATTACACTACTACTACTACTACTACTACTACTATTACTACGGGATATGTTTTTTTCCTCCCCTTGGTAACATCTTTTGCTATTATCAAGATGAACCTGATAGCTAAACGAGATCTATTGGTCATTCGTCATGTTCATCATAGAGACTGGAGGGGTGATGAGGCTATAAGGTTGAGAATCGTTGTTTTTCGGGTGTTTGGGGGGATTCTGTGGTGTCTGTGTGGGTTAGCATTGTCTTGTAGGGGAGGAGGAGGAGGAGGAGGAGGAGGAGGAGGAGATAGTTGGCTGCATCGAGGCACACGCGAGAGGGGAAGGAGGAAGGGATAAGGGGGGGGGGGGAGGGGTCACACAAAGAAACTAATTCTGTATGTTGGTGACCTTTTTTAGCATCTTTTCACTTGGCTACACAGAGATGGGGGGTCTTCCTCTTCCTTCTCTTCCTCCTCCTCCTCCTCCTCTTCTTCTTCCTTCTCTTCTTCCTCCTCCTCCTCCTCCTCTTCCTTCTCTTCCTCCTCCTCCTCCTCTTCTTCTTCCTTCTCTTCTTCTTCCTCCTCCTCCTCCTTCTCTTATTCTTCTTCCTTTTCCTCCTCCTCTTCCTTCTCTTCCTCCTCCTCCTCCTCCTCTTCTAGTGCACACCCACCCCCCACCACTCACCACCCCCCAGCACTCACCACCCCCCACCCCCCACCACTCACCACCATCACCCCCACCACTCACCACCCCCCCACCACTCACCACCATGGCCACCACCCCACTCACCCCCTCCCCCCACTCACCACCCCCACCACTCACCACCATCACCCCCCACCACTCACCACCATTGCCACCACCCACTCACCCCCCTCCCCCCACTCACCACCAACTCCTGCCATACAAATATTCTCAAACTCTATTGCCAGTGAGTGAATGACCCAAAACATAACCCTCACAGGGGCCGACTTCCCCAACTAGTTGACCCTTACGTGCCACTATATTAAGGCCGGATATTCACCCCTTGACGTGTCCCATATCCGGCTTACGCCCCCCTTTACCAGGACAATATTCAATACACGGGCAATAAAATTAGGCTTGGTTAATCTAGAAGGTCACAATCCACCCCGAGCCAGCGACGGAAATAATCAGGACAGATCTGTGATACTCAATGGCCCTGAAAATACTGATAAAAAAGGGACAAGCTCAGGGCCTCTCCTCGTGGCTATGAAAGCACAGGATGCAGTTCTTCAGGAGAGCCAGCCAAGGGGAGGGGGGTGGTTCTATGCTCTGATGGCTCTGTTGGGAGGAGCGAGAGAGGAAGGGCAGAGGGGAGAGAAGAAGGGGAATGAAGGGGAGGGCAAGGAGAAGAAGAAAGGGGAAAGAAGGGAGGGAGGGGAAGGATTGGGAGGAAACAGGGAGGGGATGGAGATAGGAGAATGAAGGAAAGAAGGGCGGGGAGAAGGAGGAGGGAGAAAAGGGAGACAGGTGGGGAAGGGAGGCAAGGATTGGGAGGAGAGGGGTAAGAAAGGAAAGGGAGAGGGAGAGAGAAGGGAGAGGGTTTAGTTACAGGGAGAATACACGGCTCCATTCTGTAGTGTTGTTAGGTAACTCATTACATATTCAGTAACGTGTGTGTGTGTGTTTAGGTCTGCATGTGTAAGACCTATGTAGTGTATTCAAGTCCTTGTGTGTACAGAAAACTACAGGTGTTTTATTTATTCTTTTAGGTTTTTCTATTTTAATATTTATTCTCTCTCCCTCTCTCTCTCTCTCTCTCTCTCTCTCTCTCTCTCTCTCTCTCTCTCTATCTCTCTCTCTCTCTCTCTCTCTCTCTCTCTATCTCTCTCTCTCTCTCTCTCTCTCTCTCTCTCTCTCTCTCTCTCTCTCTTATCTAAGTCTCAGTATGACGGCCGCTGATACTGGACTCTAAGAGATAAAACAATTGATTTCTGCCGCCTACGATTCGCCTAATCTCCGCTGGTGATTGGCTAATCAGGGGACGTTATCAGTCGTTTCTTGGATATTAAAGATTGTGGTTTTCCGGCTCCTGAGTCTTACGAGTTTGTTTTCATTCGGATAATTTAAGTTATCCGGAATTTTGTCTAATTTGGAGTGGTTAGGATTTTAGTTAACCGAATTTTCTTCCTTTCTTTTCCTTTAACATTGCTATATTTATTTATTCCTTTTCCTCTTCTCCCCCTCCACCACCACCTCCTTCTCTCCTTCCCTCCTCCTCCTCAACCATCACCACCTCCTCCTCCTCCTCCTCCTCAACCATCACCACCGCCTCCTCCTCCTCCTCAACCATCACCACCGCCTCCTCCTCCTCCTCCTCAACCATCACCACCGCCACCTCCTCCTCCTCCTCAACCATCACCACCGCCTCCTCCTCCTCCTCCTCAACCATCACCACCGCCTCCTCCTCCTCCTCCTCTCAGCCATATATCTAACCTCCTCGTCCACCTAGTTTAGAAATACACAATAAAATACATTAACTGGCAACCTGCTCCCCCTGGGCGTCACACCCCACAACACGGTGTTATGGGCGGCCTGCCAGTCTTACTATGCCGTGGGGAGGTGAGGGAGGGTTCTGAAAAGGTCTTACGGTAACTTGGGATCACTTTATGATTCGTTCCCTTAATGCTAAACTAACCTTACCTAATCTAACTTAACTTAAGGCTAACCTAACCTAACCTGACCTGACCTAACCTAACCTGACCTCATCTAAAGGGAGGGAGAGTAGGAGAGAAGGGTAGTGGAGGGAAGGAAGAAAGGGGAGAATAATGAAGGAAGGAAAGCGGGGTGGAGAAAACGATAGAGGGAGTGTATGCATGGAAGGAGGGAAGGAGGGAGGGAGGGAGGGTACTAACCATCCAGCTATTCATCAGAGGGAGGGAGGGAGGGAAGGAGAAAGGGGGTAGGGAAGGGGAAGAAGATAGGGAGGGGGAGGGGGTGTTATAGCGGCACTATCAGTAAGCGGACCATCACCCACACCTAATGCTCCTTTATGGGGTGGTCACGCGTTCAACCCCCTCCCTCCTCCACTCCCCCCTTCCCCCTCCCCGTACCCTCCCCTCCTACCCTTCTCAACCCCCTCTCCACTACCTACCCATCCAACTACTTTCCCCCACCTTACTTATTCCTTTGTCCCCCCCCTTTTTCTCACCTATACCCCCTCCCCCCCCTCCTGCTCCTCCTCCTCCTGACCTCCCCCTTAATCACCTCCCTTTCCTCCCCTTACTTCCCTCTACCTTTATTCTCCCCTTCCCTACTTCCTCTTTCTTTCATTCACAGGGGGAGGAAGAGGACACAGGGGGAGGAAGAGGACACAGGGGGAGGAAGAGGACACACAGGGGGAGGAAGAGGACACAGGGGGAGGAAGAGGACACAGGGGGAGGAAGAGGACACAGGGGGAGGAAGAGGACACAGGGGGAGGAAGAGGACACAGGGGAGGAAGAGGACACACAGGGGGAGGAAGAGGACACAGGGGGAGGAAGAGGACACAGGGGGAGGAAGAGGACACAGGGGGAGGAAGAGGACACAGGGGGATGTAGAGGACACAGGGGGAGGAAGAGGACATAGGGGGAGGAAGAGGACATAGGGGGAGGAAGAGGACACAGGGGGATGTAGAGGACACAGGGGGAGGAAGAGGACACAGGGGGAGGAAGAGGACACAGGGGGAGGAAGAGGACACAGGGGGAGGAAGAGGACACAGGGGAAGGAAGAGGACACAGGGGGAGGAAGAGGACACAGGAGGGGGGGAGAAAAAAAAGGGGGACCAGGGGGGTTAAAGCGACCTCAAGGTTATCATATTTCCACCTCACTAACCCCGTGTGGGAAGCTGAGTATGGTGTCCCCCTGCTAGTATGGTGTCCCCTGCTAGTATGGTATCCCCTGCTAGTATGGTATCCCCCTGCTAGTATGGTATCCCCCTGCTAGTATGGTGTCCCCCTGCTAGTGTGGTATCCCCCTGCTAGTATGGTATCCCCCTGCTAGTATGGTATCCCCTGCTAGTATGGTATCCCCTGCTAGTATGGTATCCCCCTGCTAGTATGGTATCCCCCTGCTAGTATGGTGTCTCCCTGCTAGTGTGGTATCCCCCTGCTAGTATGGTATCCCCCTGCTAGTATGGTATCCCCCTGCTAGTATGGTGATCCCCTTGTAGTATGAAGGTGTTCCCCCTGCTAGTTGTGTTAAGGTGGAGGGCCGGTAATTACCTGTATGTCACCTGTAGATTAGCTTCCCTCTTTAGTTTACCTGACAATGAAACACGAACCTAACCTAACCTAGGTAGGTTAAGTTACGTTAGATTAGGTTAAGTTACGTTAGATTAGGTTAAGTTATGTTAGATTAGGTTCGTTTAAGTTATAATTTAGGTTAGTTAATATTTACGTGATTAAAAAAAATAAATAAAAATGATGTACAGTTTAAGACAAGATGATGACCCTAACGACACTAGGGGGGGGAGGTGGATGGAGGGGGGGATGGGAGGGGGAGGTGGATGGAGGGGGGGATGAGAGGGGGGAGGTGGAAGGAGGGGGGATGGGGGGGGGGAGAGGGGAGGGCCTTAAAATAGCCAGTGGGGTGACCCTCCCATCATCACCCACACGTCGATGCACAATTTTGATCGATGGACAGACACACACACAGTCTTTATCTTACTCTCCTTCCTTCCTCCGATCTCTCTCTCTCTCTCTCTCTCTCTCTCTCTCTCTCTCTCTCTCTCCATGATACAATATCAGAGAGAGAGAGAGAGAGAGAGAGAGAGAGCATTACCTCAGCCCTACAAGACGAGCTGTGTCACCAGGCCGTCAGCAGTACCTCTCCAGCCGCCACTCCACACACGGGATAAGGAACATTTATCATTAAGTAGTAACGATTGTAGCTAAAGGATTCCCACTTATATTTTCAAGTCCCTCCCACCTTTTATCGTTAAGTACTATCGATTACACTTAAAGGATCTGCACAGCCACGAGAACAACTCCTCTCCATCACGAGTCATTCATTTTATCTGTCACGATGTAGTGTGTCTCAAGAGGTGTGAGGTGAGTCAGTGTTTATGTTTGTGACGTCATTTCCGGGTTGAAGATGGTGGTGATGGTGTTTGGTTGGTGATGTTTATGATGGTGGTGAGGGTAATGGAGGGCGTTGGTGGTGGGGGTAATGGAGGGTGTTGGTGGTGGGGGTAATGGAGGGTGTTGGTGGTGGGGGTAATGGAGGGTGTTGGTGGTGGGGGTAATGGAGGGTGTTGGTGGTGGGGGGAGTGGAGGGTGTTTGGGGGGGGTGGGGACCTACTCCTCCTCCTCCTCCTCCTTTTATCCATCTTTCATCATCTTGTTTCATCATAAATCCCAGTTATTGTCCTTTATTGCTTCTAACCTCCCCTCACCCCCTTCTCACCTTAATCTCCCCCTCCCCCAACCCTCTCCTTCCCCTCCCCTCCTCTATCCCTCTTCCCTTCCTCACTCCTTCCCATCCATTTTCATTCATATCCATCTTACCCCCTCCCCCCCTCCCCCCTCCCCCTCCTTCCCTCCCCCTCCCCCCCTCCCCTCCCCCCCTCCTTTCCTCCCCCTCCCCCCTCCCCCCAGCGTGAGGTATAGGAGTTCTAGGTGAGAGATAGGAGGAGAAAGAGAGAGAGACGCCATCCTGGATCAAGAGATAACGTCTCTCCCGGAGGTCTAATGAGGGGGGGGTGGGGGAGAAGGGATTGATAGGTAGACAGAGATACCTGAGAGATAGAGAGAAGATGACACACACACACACACACACACACACACACTCACACACACTCACACACACTACAATAAAAAACTTAGATGACTTAAACTTCTGAAGAAAAAATAGAGCTTTGTGTGTGTGTGTGTGTGTGTGTGTGTGTGTGTGTGGTGTGTGTGTGTGTGTGTGTGTGTGATCGCTCAATAAACACATCTTCATGACTCTATACACGCATTAAATGACACGCTCTTAAGACAAAAAAGAAAATCCTCTTAACTTTTATATACAAGAACTTATTAACATAAATGTTTCGTAATAAAGTTCGTAAGTTAAATTATCTCCCTTAACTCTACACATTTGAGAACGTATTTATTTACCACCAAGTTCAATTCTCAAAAGATCGTAAGTTGAATTGGGCTTTATTAACTTTATCTCGTAACTGATGACAAGAGACTAAATTACGTTAGGGTAAAGTCTTGGTGATATTGTGACGCCATCTTGGTTTTCATCTTACCTTAAGGGTCATTCCTGAATCTCACTTAATTCTTTCCCATATTTCTAAGGTAAATATTTATCTTACGACTAATTCAGTTCTTGACTCGGTTACGTTCTCACTTACGAGGTTGTCAGACTAGGGATCCCAGACTGCTCTTTTACGAGGGTAGAGAGAGAGAGAGAGAGCGAGAGAGAGAGAGAGAGAGAGGAAGCAGCTTTATGTTGTGAGTCTTTATGTCTGTGGCTGTTAACGTGGCTACTAGGATGTCTATTACTGGCTCTCTTAATGTAGTGTGTGAGACATAGAGAGAGAGGGAGAGAGAGAGAGAGACTGTCAGGATTAACAGACAAATAGTCATAAAGCCGCATAAACGAACCCGCTTCGTTAACTGGTTCGATGAAGGAGAGCGAGGCGTTGTGACGAGCCGAGGTGAGGGTGGGGAGGCGGGGGTCGGTAGGAGGCAGACACGAAGTAGTAGTGGCAGTAGAAGGTAGTACAGTAGGTGTTCCCGGTCAGACACGCCTCTACGCCTCTACCCACCTCCTCCCTGCCTTACCCTGCTCTGCCCCGTACTACTCCACTACAGGTGTTTATTGTGTGTTCGTGTACTTGACTCAGGGTTCATTACTGCAGTGTTAACTCGTATTAGGTTAAGTTAGGTTATTCATTATTAATATTTTGTTTTTTTTTCTATTGGTTCATTATTCTAGTATTTCCATTTTATTGTTAATTGTAACGTAAATACTTATTGTAATAAATTCAATGTTATGTAGATTACGAGTTGCTTAACCACTATTAACCTGAAACAACCATTACCATAGATAGTCATTCTGTGGCGGATATTTTTGTCTTAAGAATACTTTGAGAATCTGTCTTTAGGTCGTAGCATGAGTGAGTCAGGTAGATACGTTCTCACATCTCCGTTTACGAGTTTATTTTGACTTGAGGACTTTTGTGACGTAGCTTAAGTGAGACTGTTAGATCCGTGCCTAAATGCATCTCTAGTGACGTAAGAAATTTTGAGATTCCGACGACATATATCTGTACACGTTGGAGAGATGAGGGAGAGATGAGGGAGAGATGAGGGAGATAGAGAGATAGTGAGTGTTGAGGAGAGAGAGATCATTAAGTCATCCAGACGTATTCTCTCTCTCTCTCTCTCTCTCTCTCTCTCTCTCTCTCTCTCTCAACGCGTAATTCTAAAATTCAGATGAGTATTCGGATAAGTCATTAAACATTGTAAAATTTGTTTCACTGATTCGAGCAGAGAGAGAGAGAGAGAGAGAGAGAGGCAGGCAGGGCGACAACTTTATAACAAGTGGTGTTTAATTTAGCGCGTGATAAAAATTTTCCCCTCCATAAAGGCAGTTAAGACCTTGTTAACGACCCCACGATGTAGTCCATCGTCTCATGCCCCCCCTCTCCTTCCCGCACGACCTCCCTACGCCCCCCCCTCCCTTGTTAACGACCCCACGATATAGTCCACCGTCTCCTGCCCCCCACCCCTCTCCTTCCCTCACGACCCCCCTTACTACCCCCCTCCCTTGTTAACGACCCCACGATGTAAGACCACCTCACGACCCCAACCACACGATCCTTCCCTCCCCACCACGACAACCTCAAACCCCTCCTTTCCCACGACCCTTCCATAGCCCCCTCACAACCTTCCACAACATCCTTCACATAACCCTTCCTCTTCACCTACAACTACAATTACCATCGTTGTTGTAATTGTGATAATATTCCTCTTCAAAAACAAAACAAAAAGCTAATTGATTTCATTCAGTAACTATTAAAAAATGTAAGAAGATACGTTAACATACACTTGATAAAATTAAAGTTTGAAATTAATGTAGAATTATTAGCATGACATAAATAAAAAATTGTATTATGGAATAGAAAGACAATTTGTGACTTTATATTATTATTTATAAGGATTTTTTTTTATTTAACAGATATATTTACGAGGTGTTTAGGTGTTAGACCAGAATATATTATAGATGTGATCAGTTTTCATCAGTCAAAACCTCCTCTCAGAAACTGCACAAACTCAGTAAGTCACAGAAGTATGATATTAATTTATTGTCTGAAGAGCGTAGCAGTAGGTATAAAATGGTTCAGTTAGCCATCGAGAGTTATTACGTTTTCTATTATAGTCACCAAATTCGAGGCTAACTCAAGTATTTCACATCTCTCGTCTTCAGTGACAAAAGCATACCTCCATCTTAGGTTAGGTGGGTTAGGTAGGTTAGGTAAGTTAGGTAGATTCCTCATATGTTACGACAAATCACATAATGTAAACAAATCAACATGACGTCGCCGGGAGCTAGAGCGTCGACTCCTATTCTTATTCAGGACGGAAACTACCGCGCAACATATAATAAATAATTAATTAAATGCGAAAATTGCAGCTATGCCTCCACTTTTGGAGGGGTGGGGGGGGGGGGGGGTGAATTTCTCAAGGGTAAGAAAGATTTTTTCTTGTATATAAATGTTTTCTTAAACTTGCTGAATAAAACGAGTCACTTTTCTAGAGTATTACCAAATTTGGTTTGTCTTATCTCGTGGCAGAACTAATAAGAGACACAAGGGCAGGAGAAAAGAGAGGAATGGAAGTATAAGGGTCTAGATTATAAGTATAAGGGCCTGCATGATAATTATAAGGACCTGGATGATAAGTACAAGGGCCTGGATAACGGGATTAAAGAACACACGTATTGATAAACAAATATTTATTACACAATTAAATCCTATAAATTCAACATGTTGCTCACTCCGCTCGTACGTAAACAGATGACGTCACACATGTACAAAATGATGTTACATATTTAAACCGATAGAGTCACATATGGAGAGAGATAACCTCATACATGTAAACAGATGACGCAAAGCACGGATCTGGCTACCACTGAATCTTAATTATATAGATGTAAACTGGTTTATTTTATCCAGTTATGAAACATTACAATAATAAATAAATTAGTAAATAAAGATACACGTGTGATAATTTGAGTTACAACAGATGAATAGAGGAGAGAGATGAATGACAGATTAAGGAGAAACGTAGATAAAAGTGGCGTGAGGGTGAATAATGTTTGAGGTGCAGACTGTATGGGAGTTGTTATGCTGTTATGCTGTTTGAAGTATGTTGATGATGTTGATAATTTATTCTCTAAGCAAACGTTAAGCACACACAGAGAGAGAGAGAGAGAGAGAGAGAGAGAGAGAGAGAGAGAGAGAGAGAGAGAGAGAGAGTGAAGATGTTTTAGCGTTTTTCATTTTTCTGGTGATTATATAGATAATAAAAAATACATATAATATAATAATAATAATAATAATAATAATAATAATAATAACCAACTTCAGCTCGACAAAAGTGTTTCCGGCGATAATTTAGACACAGATCCTTAACACTACACACTGTCGGTAACTCTAGAGTAGTCACTTAAGATGTGACACTCTGACACCTTGTCTCGATCAGTGACAGCCCAGTTTAAGGTTCCTCTCCAGATTGTCACTTATCATGCCTCTGAAACCACGTCAGCTGTTACCAATGACGCCATACACAACAGGATCTGTGATAATGAGGTACGGGTGAAAATAATGCTACACTTTGTTGATGTTAATAATAATAATAGTAATAATAATAAACCGAAAATAAATATTTCTATATTAGGTTTGATTAAGGTAAGTTTGGTTAATTTGTGTTAGTTTTGATAAATAAATAACTTTGAGGGTTGTGCTCGTAGTTATTTCTTCACATGTCACGTCTTTGCCACTCGACACAACACGACTCTCTCATGTGTCGCGACTTACCACCTGTAGCATTGCACTTGAGCAAACTCTAATAGTATTCATAAAAACATATTCATTTACGTTGATAATAGTATGTAGGCAAAAATAAACACACGCACACGCACACACACACACACAACAATATACAATTTAAAACATATGAACAATATAACTTTAAAGATGATATGTTTATATTTGTTTTGGGTTTTATACAGATAATGTGCCTCGATCACCTCCACCAGAGTCATTGTGTTAACCCCCGAGTGTGTAAGTAATTCAAATCTGCTGTAAATCTTTCGCTTTCGGTTTAATCTCTCCTCTCACGCCTTGTTCACATCTTACCTGGAGTAATCTTACCTCCTTCTTTCATTCCCTTATCACAAGTTTTCTAGTTTATCATGTTTATTAGTTCATTAACACTTTTTTCTCTATTTAAGATTATAAAAAACTTTTAAGTCCTTTTAAATCTCACTCAAAGACATTTATATCGACTTTTAAACTCTCAGTGTTTAAGAACGTGTTTCAGTCCTCTCAGATCCTCCACTCATCGCTATAGACGACTTGATCTTATACCTTAGATGTATTTTTGTTACTTTAATAAGGATTCAATCGTTTATTTTTTCTTTGTAGCCTCTAGATATTGTTTGTGTGTTCATTTAAACTACGTCTCAATTCTTATAAAATCCTACAGATCATTTTAAATTAATCGTAAACGCCCAGATATAACCTGAGACTCACTAAGACCTTTCGTACTTTATGAGTTAGAATTCATATGTCTAATTTCAATATACGGTACACGAGGCTTCACTGCACTCCCTGTAAACCCCGTTCATTCTTCGTCAATAAATCTTCTTTGTTCATCATTCATTGTTTTTTCGTATCGTCTATTATCACCAATATTGAATGACTGTACACGAACCCCGCCAATTGCCCCTGTGAGCCGCTGAGAACGACTACAATATTTAAAATAAGGTGAAGATGATGGGGATATGGCTGTGTTCATCCCCCCTCCCTTCCCTCCCCCCTCCCCTCCCTTCCCCCTCCATTACCCCACCTTGACCACCACCCCCACCAACCTCCTCCTTTATTAATCTCCTTACCCACCCCTATCCTCCCCCACACCACTCCCATCACCCCCACACCCCCCACCACTGACTATATCACAGACCGAGTGTGGAGTATACCTCACGCTCTGGTAAGTCACCACACAGACAGGCAACTGACTGTTCTTGTGGTGAAAGTCTTCATTTGAGGAGGTCAATTTCCCTTTCAAAACAGTATCTAACCTTCTCAGAGGTATATTAGACTTGATTATAGTGAATTTTGCTAAAGTTTTTGTGGGTGACGTGATAAGTAAGATACCCAAGAGGAAGGAGGAGGGGGGGGGGTTGGGTATATACTTCAAAGAGATGCCCACAGTGCCCCAGAACAGGTGATTAAGGCACTGGCAAGATCATGTAGGGGAGGTAAGGGGAGGTAAGGGGAGGGAGTGTATGGTTCATAAAGACGCCGACAGATGGCTCTCAACACAAGACAGTGCTCAGTTGTGTTTCATGGTCACGGTGCCGCTATACACACACACACACGCACACACACACACACACACACATACCCGCACTTTATAGGTAAGAAGAATCACCTGAATATTACCTGTTTTACCCCACACATTATTTCACCTGATAATTAAACTCCCTAACGTTACCTGGAAAGGGTTAGGTTAGGTTAGGTTAAGATGAGTCAGTTAAGTTAGTTTAAGTTAGTTAAGATTAAATTGAGTTAACTTTGGTTTGGTAAGATTAGGTTAGGTTGAATTAGGTTAGGTTCAGTTAGGTTAGGTTCGGTTGCGTTGAGTTATATAAGGGTCGTGGAAGAGTGTTTAACCCTCAAGTAAAATAAAGTGGTGGTGGTAATCTTCATGTGATCCTGTTATCACTATTATCAGCTCCACAAACGTAATATAATATAGGAGGAGCACTATTACACAACTATATAAAAGACACTATTTTACACTCACCTAAATAACACCAAAAGTAGAACAGAAAAGATTATATTCTCGCACCTCAAAACACCTAACAACTTACAACAACAAAAAGGTAAATAATGCGAAGTTCTTTTGTTTTTTCTTCCTCCATACCAGAAACTTGAGAGCTGTGAACCTATTTACTTTGGTTTAGATTATTTCGTTATTTACATGTTATTTAAGCTTCTTATACTTGAATTTATGTTATTCCTTCGCTTATTACTCTACGTCTTTTCATAATATCACAGTTTTAATTAGAGGTTAATAAACACTTCCTTTACAGAATGAGTTACATAGCGCTGAGACGGTTGTTGCACTTCAACTCTTCTGGAGAGCGTTGGGTGACACTACACTTCTTTCAGGTGAGTGTTATAGTGTTCATCAGGAGGAGGAGTCTATGTCACTATATCCCTATGGTGTCCTTCACTACAATATCATGTCTGGGATTTTAGAATTCGTGATATCTTTCCTCGTGACTCTGGGTATCGATTCGTTATGTAAAATATACCCCGAGTCGCTTTTGTTTATCCTCCTGAAAGTTACGAGTAGAGGATTCACTCCCCCAGGAACCCGTCAGTCACTCGCCTCCTCAGGAACTACTCTAGCCCAAAGCCTTCGGCGTTAGCGAGGGCAATGTAGAGCTTGTTCCTGAGGATGGTCTTGGAGCTGTAGGGAGGAAGGACGAGCTGATTGAAGCAGGTGTGGGCTTGAGGCAACATGTGGGTGTGTGCTCGCCAGCAGGAGATTTTGAACATCATCTCGCCCATACCGCCCACAGGGATGCGGTCACTCCCGGTGGTGAAGAGTAGAAACAACTTCTGCTGATCCACCGGCATTTCGTTTACCACCTCCCAGAACCACCTGAAGGAGGGACATTCTTTGATTACCCTAAATCATACCTTAACTACTCTAAAAATACCTTAATTAACCTAAATCCTAAAACACACTGATATAATGTTATTTTAAGTAGACCAAATCTTACGCCTGGGTTATCAAAGGTTTATCATTAAGGTCAATAAAGGGAAGCTAATTTACCTATGGCGTCACAAGCTCGTTACCTGTACAGCATCAACCATTACAACTTCATTGGGTTATAACTAAAGACCCAGTGCTTAACAACCCAAGGACTTGAAGCACCTAAGACACAAGAGTATAATTATAAGACTCGAGTCCTACTTGATGGTGGGATGGTCCTCAGGGTAGCCATCGTACTCCACCACCTTCCTCAGCTCGTTCAGGTCTAATGTTGGAGAACCACACACCAGCAGCTCAACCTCCTCCGGCCGCAACATCTGTGAAGGAGAGATGAGAGTGTTGGTGATGAGGTGGTGGTGATAGGGAGGGTGTTGTTGGTGGTAATGGTGAGGGTGATGATGGTGTTGATGGTGATGAGGCTAATGTTGGTGGTAATAGTGATGATGACTGTAGATGGATAACTTGAACACATTCTCTCTCTCTCTCTCTCTCTCTCTCTCTCTCTCTCGCTAATCTAAGACTCACTATCAAGGCGTTAGAAGCACAGACGGTGTGGAAGCCGAGATAAAACGCTCTGAACTGCTCATAGATGGCGGTATTGAGAATCCAGTCAAGATACAGCTTCACGAACTCCTCCCGGTTTTCATTAGTTACCGGTAGTGACTCTCCGTTTTCTTTGAGGTTGAAAGTCTTCGGTTGACCAAATTCTTCTAAAGACACCTGGGAATTGAAATTAGACGGAGTTAGATTGAAATTAGAGACAGGTGGAAATTAGAAATAGTTAGGTGGAAATTATTAGTCTGTCTCCGTTGTTTACGATACCTTGAGTGTAAATAACTGCAACTTTGTGTAGAGAATATTCGTGTTTGTTGTTCAGGATTAATATTATAAAGTCACAAGTCAAGTTAATTTATGAGCTAAAACGATAACATTGTTAAGAGACCGACGATCACGTGGCCGAGTTTGTTATTGTTTACAAGTGGTAATAACAAGTCAAGGTGCAGATCCTTACTTGGAAACTGAGGCACATGTCCTCCTCGACGTCGCCCTCATACTTGAGCAGTTCCCTGAGACCGTGAGCCACCTCCTGGAGATGAAAATACAAGTGTGAGAGATACAAGTGACATCTTCCACTGAAGGATCTTGACATACAGTAATTGGAATTTCTTTTGTTTTGGTCTTTATATAAGTATGGAGGACCATTTAGAATCACTCACGGGCATTATCTCGCTAAGGTCGTCTAGGCCGGGCGCCTTAGCGATGCCAACGGCGAGGTGCTCGTAGGCGGGAACCACAGGAGGACTCAACAGCTTCCTGCAGAGATACACGAGTTACTCCCTCACACCACCTGCTGTGTCCCTCCCTCACAACACTACAACAATGAGTTCAAACACAGTCCTAAGAGCTGGTGAGTCAAAAATATCACCTGGCTGGGGATCAAACCAGTATGTTACTACTCCTCCACCACCAGGATATTATTATAGTCTTACTTAAGCAAACATCAATAAAATGAGAATCCTAGAGAGTCTTTGAAAGCTGTTAGAAGTTCTACAGCTGCCTTGGGAATAGGAAATAGTCCTAGATAGATGCCGGGACTAGAGAAAGCACCTGAAGGAGATGGTAGTGAAGTAAACGTGGAGAAGGACACCAAGAGAGAGAAGGGAACAGAGACGAACTGAATAAACATCTCATCCAAAAGTTAAGAAAAGCAGAGAACAACAAGCCGAGGACCCACCTGTAGCAGATGGCGGGGAAGTGGACGTCAAGAATGATGGAGTTGTAGACAGCAAGGCCCATCAGAACGCCGATCAGGTTGTACTCCCTTAGGTTGCCGTCCTGAGCCAGCGAGAACCAGTAAAGCCTCTTAGACGGGTGGTACACAAACATCTTGTTCTCCGGCTGAGGGGGGACCACGACGGTAAAGTTAACACGGTACACCACACCCTATACTACGAGTCACACGGTACACCACACCCTATACTACGAGTCACACGGTACACCACACAGTCATTCATGCTTTAAAAACTACACCATAGAGCACGATGAACAACATCTGCTACAGCACACATAGTACAGGTCACACCTCCGTCACACAACACACACGTTGACTGTAATGGCAACACTATCTCTTTGTCTTTATTCTCATCTCTCTTTAAACTCTGAGTTCGTCTACTTCCTCTACTTCCTTCTTACTTCCCTTCATTTCCTACTTTTTCCCTACCTCTCGTCCTTTCTTCCTACCCTTCCTACTTCTTTCCTACCCTTCTTTCCTCCTTTCTCTTTCCCTTTCTCCCTTACCCTTCCTTCCCTCACCTCACCTTACCTTAAAGATCTGTTTAATGATCAACATGAACCACTCCTTGGTGAGGCCCCCCATGTCCAGGCCGGGTTCCCCTTCAAACGTCACCTTCAACTTCTTCTTCAGGTCCCTCTTCTTTGCCGCGATCTAAGGACACACCAGTACTCGTTAGCACCCCTCCAGGAGTATACTCTGATATGCCCTGACATCTTGTGGGACGCTAGTTGTTGTTAAACCCCATCAAGGGTAATCTGTATGACATCAGATCACGACATAATAGTCTAGTAAGCTGTGACCTCTGACCTCCACTTAATAATCTCCCCACAAGACCCTATAAACGCCCTTGCTAACACCCCTCCCTACCAACAACCTCCCCTTCCCACCCTCTCACCATCAACCTCCCCTTCCCATCCCCTCCCCTTCCCATCCCCTCCCCTTCCCCTCACCTCTTTCAGCGAGTCCTCAACAAGATGGTTCCTCCTGATGTTGATGTTTAGGAAGAAGATATCAATTTGTGGTGGTTGATGCCTCGCCACCTTGTCCACCAGTGATCTCTTCGCCGTCACGATCATCTGATACTCCGCGTCCTGGAAGGGGTCGAGTGGGTTAGATAACAGATAAGGAAGGAATGGAAACTGTAGTAGAAAAATAAAAGAGTTTGATTAGACTCGATAGGGCGTATCTTGTGCGGTTAGGATGTGTGCGCTTAGGAAGGTTGTTTATTACATAGTTCGCCCCCTCCCCCCTGTCTCCATATGTCCTGTATTGACATATATATTTATTAATCAATATATGATCATTTATCTCTATCTATTTACCTTACCCTACCTTACCTTACCTTACCTTACCTTACCTGACCTTACCTTACCTTACCCTACCTTACCTTAACTTACCTTACCTTACCTAATCTATCTACCTATGACACCCACCTTGGTAAGAATGTGTCTCTTGGCGACAATGGACAGGATGAAGGGGTACTGACAGAAGGAGAAGGTATCGGGCTTAGTCGGGTCTTGCCAGTTCTTATACTCTGTCATCAGTTCAAGGTGGTCGAGGGCGTGGTTGTAGAACTCGGTGTAGTTGAGGAGTGGAGTCTGAGAGGAAGTGTTGCTGGCGTCTGTGTTCGATGAGACAGTCAGCCACACGTCGTAAGAGTAGAGAGTTTGTGTGCATGAAAGGAGTCGAACGGTTGTGTTGAGTGAATCGATTATTTTTGTTTTACACGATTCTTGTTCATTATATTTCTAAATCAACATTTCATTGTTTATTTATCGCCAAATAAAACTAACGAGCCGATTAGTGGCGAAGAGGACAATACTTTAGATATAGAAGGTATATAATACGTTTTCTGTTAAATTAAGACCATAGAAAACATAATAATCTTAGCAATAAATATTATATTTGGTTAACTGCTCCTACACTTGACATTACACTGATGTAACTCGTAAACAATACCCAAAAACTTTAAACAAGACTACAGTAATGACTCACAGAGGATGGCGAGAACCTTGGTAGCTGTAGGGATCCACCACTTGCTCTTGCTGAGGGGCGGGAGGGAGCGATCTGGAGGAGGGAACTGACGGACTGATAAAAACTGAGTGATAAACCCGACCATCATTCTCAGCCGTGACACCTCCAACCTGCCGAGACACGGAGTGAGGATACAGTTAAGGATACATATTGAGAATAACCGTAGATACAGAGGTGGGTATGTTTCTGATCGGTTAAAGGAAGTAAGACTTTTTAAAACCCTTTCAAAACAAAGTAGGGATGTATGTTACTCACGTCCTGAACCAGTTAACAAGGAGCTGATGGTCACCATTAGTTAGTGAAGTGATGTTCCTGAGGACGTGAGCCAAGACGGTATAGGAGGACTGGGTGAGGAACACTGGTGACTGAAGCACCACGAACAGCGCCCTCACCCGGTCCTTACTGAAGAGGTGAGGACGTTCCTGCAACAGTGCGTTGATCACCGCCTTCAGGAAATGTTTGTGGACCACTGACGGCTGATAAAGGAGGGACGGAGGGTGTGTGAGTTACCATAATTTAGTGTTAATCGCGTGTCTTAACTTAATAAATAGTTGTATATATTTTGACAAGTTAGCAAAGAAAAGCAACATACACAGATCTCTCTCTCTCTCTCTCTCTCTCTCTCTCTCTCTCTCTCTCTCTCTCTCTCTCTCTCTCTCTCTCTCTCCCACTAACCATCTCGTGTACAGAGTCGTGGACGGTGTACACTAGTTCCATCTTAAGGCCCGGGTCGTCAACTCGGGCACCATCATAGTCCGGGTTACGCTGCAAGATGACCACCGTCAGTGTACCAAGATGGTGGCGATGGGGAGACGATAACAATATAGGAACAATAGGAAGAATACATATGATGATAAGGAAATGATGTAAAGACGAAAACATTACCAAGAGAAAATGAAATTAGGGAACATTGCATTAAATCAGGGGGCATTACCTAAAATCAGGGAGCATTTCATTAAATCAGGGAGCATTGTATTAAATCAGGGAGCATTGCTTTAAATCAGGGAGCATTACTTTAAATCAGGGAGGCGCATGACCTAAAATCTGGTATCATTACCTTAAAAGTGGCACAGATGCTGGCGTAAGACTCAAAGGTGTTAAAGTAGAATTTCTTCATATCTGTGAAGTTCTTCGTCTCCTTGGCCTTCCTCACCTCTTGCCTGAAACACCTCAGTATGTCAGTACTGTGTTGTGGGAGAGTGTACAGTGTAGTGTTAGAGTGTACAGTGTAGTGTTACAGTGTATAATGCAATACAGTACGTTATAATGTACCAGAATACAATACAACTTGGTGCAACACACACACACACACACACACACACACACACACACTCATATTTATCCTTATGATCCCTGCACCATCCCTCCCTCCCTCTTCCCTACACTACAAAGAAACATGACTCACTCTCCCTTGAACCCCTCCCTCCCTCCTACACGACAAGGCTACCACTACTCACTTAAACTCACCCTTACCCACTCTCTCTCCCCCTTCCCTCCATTCAGGATAAGGATATACAATTTTCTATCCTTCCTTCTTTCCTTCCTTCCTTCCTTCCTTCCTTCCTTCCTTCCTTCTCTCTCTCTGTATTCCTATCTCCTTTCCTTTCCTTCCTAACTCCACGAAAGGATATAACTGACTCTCCCCCTCCCCCCACCAAGGGCACTACTTCTCACATAAAGTCTTCTCGTCGTGTGGTTCGAGCGGGGTACACAGGTCGCTGGTGACTGGTGGAGGAGCTGGTAGTCTCACGAAGGGGGATACGTTCTTCACTCCTGGCTGACCGTAGGCTGCCCGACCCCCTCCTAGACGACGCAACGCTACCCCGACGACTGTTGACCTCCTGTAGATAGATAGATAGACAGATATTCAGTAAAATTCGTCATACATAATTAATCTTATATGAATATTATTAATAAATATGATAGTCTTAATATTTTCTACGACTAAAAACGTGCAGTCGAAGAAAACGGAGAATCATAGAAAACGTAGACTTCTGTTTACCTGTCTTCTTATTGGTGGAAGAGAGCTGCCAGAACCGACCCTATAGGCCGTGGCATCATTAATTGGCGCTAATATCCCGCAGTTAATGGTATGTGAGCCATCTGTCACGACTTCCTCACCCACACCTTCCTCATTATTGTTGTTGACCCCGCCACCAGTCAGGGTGTCGTTGGTACAGCCGGGAAAGTTGAGTCCTCCCAGTCGACCTATCATAAGGTTCCCCAAACCACCGAATCGCGACCTATTCTCCACATCCTGAGGGAGGCGGAGGAGGAGGGGAGGAGATGGCTACTTAAAGATCAATTCATTAAACCCGTAATATTAAGGTTAATTACATATTTATTTCGGTTCATGTGAAGATTAACTCCATTAACCTGTTGATGAAACACCCTAACGTTACCTGAAAGACGATAAGTTAGTTTTTTTTTCGCTATATTAAGCATTGAAATTTTTAGATGGTATAGAAACTACTATTATATAATACTGTATAGGAAAATATAATTCTATACCTCACACCACCTTACCACGACTATAAAACATTTTAATTTACATACCAGTTTCTTTTGATAATTATGGACGATAATTTGAAGACTAAGGCAACTTGGAGAATAATTGGTGGAATAATTGCGATATAATACTGAGTTCAGTAAGGAGGAGGAGGGTGGGTGTAGGGGTGGGTGGAGGGTTTGGGTGGAGGGGTGGGTGGAGGAGAGGGTGGAGTGTTGATTGGGGTTAAGGAGGGTAAAGAGGACGGTTGTGGAGGAAGAGAATGGAGGAAGTGGGTGGAAGAAGTGGGTGGAAGAAGGTGGAGGGTGACTGCGTGAGGGCCTCTGTTATGTGACGGTGATATAGTGTGCACGTCGACATCTTTATGACTCGGATGTATCAAAATTACCCAAACTTCTTAAAGGTTAACTCACAAACTTTCTGGAATATTTATTGATCACAATTTAGATGGAGAGGGAGGGGGGGTGTGTGGGGAGGGGGTAGGGTGAGGGATATAAGGGAAGGGGGAAATGGGGAGGGGGTAATTTTTTTTCGAATTTTACGATATTTTTATTTTTATTTTTTTAGTTTGTTGTTATTTATTGTATATGAGTATTATTCTACCTATTAACTAGTGATCGTCGAGTGCCCTAAAAAAATAATTTGGTGAACCGGGAAGGAATAAGTGAGAAGGGAGGAGGAGGAGGGGTAAGGGGGCTTAAAATTCAGCCCCCTTACTCCCTCCCTACCACTCTCTTAACTGTACACCCTTCCCTTCCCTCCATGACTCCCTTACACACACACACACACACACACACACACACACACAGTACAGTCAATGTAAGGTTAAGCTGTTTATCTCTTGTCATTAAATAATTTTAGTCTAGTCAGAAGTTAAGTGCTTCCCTCAGGTGCTTGTTGTTGTTGTTGTTGGTTTCCGTGTTCTTTGTATTTTGTTATTTTTTGTTTTTAGTTGTTATGTTGTTTTGTGTTTTATGTTTTTTATTATTGTTATTGTTTTTAGTGTTGTTATTGTTGTTGTTGTTGTTTTTGTTGTTAATGTAGTTGTTTGTTTATGTCATTACCTTTGTTATTGTTTCTGGTCATCTCTTCTCGTTGGTCAATGTAATGAGTGAAATCCTTAGGAGTATTTGACCCCGTTATTATAGGTCCATACACCGCCTGCATAGCGTGTGTAACGTGTAGAGCGTGTATAGAAGGAGACTGAAACCTACATAGCGTGTATAGAAGGAGTTGGGAGTCTGCATAGCGTGTATAGCGGAACCGGAGACCGTGTGGTGGAGGGCGTGAGCTTTAGCTACGTCATCGATCCACCTCCCTCCCTCCCTCCTTCCCTCCCTCCCTCCCTCCCTCCCTCGCTACAGTTGTGGAAACGAAAGGTGTGAGGGGGAGTGGAGAGGCGTGGGAGGGGCGTGTGAGGGACTAGAGAGGCGTGGGAGGGGCGTGTGAGGGACTAGAGAGGCGTGGGAGGGGCGTGTGAGGGACTAGAGAGGCGTGGGAGGGGCGTGTGAGGGACTAGAGAGGCGTGGGAGGGGCGTGTGAGGGACTAGAGAGGCGTGGGAGGGGCGTGTGAGGGACTAGAGAGGTTGGGAGGGGCGTGTGAGGGTCTAGAGAGGTTGGGAGGGGGCGTGGAGGGAGCGGAGGGCGTAAGAGCGGGTTGAGAGGGAGTAGGAGAGGCATGAAAGGGAGAGAAGGGACATGAGAGGGAGTGGAAGGCACTGATAATAAAGGGAGAGGTGTGGTATAGAGTGGAGAGGTATTGAGTGGGCTTGGGAAGGAAATGGAGTAGTAGGGAAGAAATAAGAGGAACTGGAGGGGATGAGAGAGGAGGAAGAAGAGGAGCAAGAGGAAGGACGAGGCGTGGGAAAGGAAGAGGAGTAGGAGGGACTCGGTAAATAAAAGAAAATCTTACGTTACTTAACTCCACAAAAAATTACATAAACAAGAAAATATAAAAGTAATTAAAAACAATAGATTAAGTAATTACAAAATATTTAGAACATAAAATACAACATATTTTTATACCCTAGCTTAGGCCTTTGTGTATGTTTGTATATGTATATGTATTTGAGTTTATGCTCACGTATACATAACCTGGATTTAAGTAGCAAGACCTGGGGACTATCTTGGTGTAGATGTGTGTGTGTGTGTGTGTGTAATCAAAGGTCACGGGATCGATACCAAGCAGAGGCGTTACTTATTGTAGTTGACTTGACGTTACTCTCTCTCTCTCTCTCTCTCTCTCTCTCTCTGTGAATATATAAGAAAGTGTGTTTATGTGTGTACATGCATGCATACATAAATACATACATACATACACGCCTGTAGTCAATCTTGTATTACTTAGAATCAAAATAATAAATGACCCATTGTTAAAAAATATACTTTAAATAACTATATAATTTCCATTGATTTTCTTAGCTCCTACAAACATTATCTTTGTCATTCTTTTGTCTTATACATCACCAAATATTACTTTACATTCATCTTCACTATAAGTTATATATAATGATGTACAATTGGTATAACTATAGGGTTGATATATACGGCTCAGACACGCGAGGCCACTGACCACGTAACCTATGAGAAGGTATTCTATATTTCTCTTGTTCGTGACCTGGAATTATTATTTTTATGTTACCAAGATTTAGTTTTGTGACCCAGAATTAATTTTAGAGTTAATTCTATGTGACCTGGAATTAATTTTATATCACCAGAAATCATTTATGTAACCTAGTAGTCAATCTAAAGGTGAAACAAGCTATAGGGGAGCTAATTAACCTCCAGGTGGGTTAAGAATACATATATAAGTGCAATTCCTTAATGATACTCAGGTAAGGGACGCTACAACAGGTAAATACTCACTATATGGGGCAACTCCAGCCTCAGCTCTCTATTCCTGCGAAGTCTCACGTCTGTGTTGGCGCCCACGTTGTAGAAGCTCCCACAGTAAGGGCAGATCTGACGCAGCCTACCGTTTGGCGCCTCCACCGTCACTGTATAAGAATGGTTTAGGTTAGGTTAGGTTAGGTTAGGATGGCGTGGAAGTCTTCCTTTGTGTAATTGGGTCATGCGTCTGTCTGTCTGTCTGTCTGTCTGTCTAGTGTACGAGCGTGACAAATTAGCCATCTACGGACATGGCTGTGTTTGTATGCGTGACTGGAAGTGGCTATCACCAAACACATACACACATTTTCTGATTTTACCCCCATTCTCTGTCTCTTTCTCTCTCTCTCCCTCTCTCTTTTTCATCATCATCATCATCATCTCTCTCTCTCTCTCTCTCTCTCTCTCTCTCTCTGGCCAACCATCACCTGCTGAACGCTTAAATCGATTGACTCTCTGCCCAATTTAAACACCTGTGGGGGGGGGGGGGGTGGTAACCTTGACAGTCATAATTGTTTGCCTTGTTTGGTCAATGTTATCAGGTCAGAGGTCAAGTGGTGGGATTTAAGTAATTGTTTATATTGTTTTTGTTTTTGTTAATTATTATTATTATTATTAATGTTGTAAGTATTGTTATTGTGTTGTGTTGTGTTGTGTTGAGTTGTGGTGTGTTAGGTCAGGATAGGCGGTAGGTGGTGAGTGTGTGGGGAGCGTTACAGCTGGTGTCTTGTCAAGGGTGTATTTGGTCGGTATAGTTTGGTTCTATGTATAAATAATGCATCTCATATGTGTGTTCTGAATCATATGTATTTTTCTCGTGTTTCTTGACCACTAAATTGTTGTTGTTGTTGGTAATTGAAGTTAATTATGTTTGTGTAAGTAGAGACGCATACGAGTCTGTTTGGTTATTTATTTACAGTCTGTGCCGTTCGTGAAAAAATTAGTCGGATTTCATAGGATTCTGTGAAGTCGTTTGTTGGATTCCGTGTCTAACCGCGCTCATGACGTCACGATGTAAACACAGTGGGGGGAAGGGGGGATGTTTCCACACTCTATTTCTTCACAACCATTAGAAGGTCTCAGATTTTTATCAACGCCTCTGACTCAGTTCTACAGCTCCAGGATGGCGGACAATACGGCATCGAAACGGAAGATGGAGAGAGAGGTGGAAAGTAGTGGTGGTTAAGGTGGGCAAGTAACGGGCACGGAGGCAGGAAAGTAGTGGTGTTAGAGGTAGAAAGTAGTAGGTACAGCGTCAGGAAAGTAGTAAGGGTATCAGCGCCACAGAACACGAGTCATGTGAATAAGTGATAGACATTGATGACGACTGGAGGACGGAGGGAGGGAGGGGGGAGCCATGTTGGTGCGACACTGCCAAATGTATAACCCTGAAGGTGGATGACGACTGAGAGAGAGGGGGGAGGAAAGGAGAGAAAGTGGTAGATAAATAAAAACAAAGATAGAAAGAGATTAATGGTAAAGAACAAACAAACTCCAAGTAACGATAAATTATAAATATGAAGAACAAATCGAAGAACACTGACGGACAGACAGACAGATTGACACACTGTAAACACTATCACCAGTATGTACACTATTGCCACACTCACCTCAGCTGATGAATGACAATAAACAATGGCACACTATAAACCTCAATTAAGTATAATACAGGTGGTGTGTTAACTGCTAATTAACTCATCCAGGAAAATCACAAAAACATTAATTAACCTCTAACTATTTCCGTGAATACTGTACTGATTTCCAAACTAATTACAGCCTGTAACAACCCTTTAAATGGCATGCAAGGCACTTTAAATACTCCATATGCGTTTAATTAACTCTATAACTACTACTAACTACCACTGTATCTGCTGTAACTATTGTATTTTCACTAATCACTAACATAGCTATACCTCAACCAATTATTATTATTATTATTATTATTATTATTATTATTATAATTATTATTATTATTATTATTATTATTATTATTATTATTATTATCATCACACCCACCACGTCCCTCAAACGACCTACAGATGTGTGTGTGTGTGTATATGTGTATGTGTGTGTAAAAGTGTGTGTGTGTGTATGTGTGTGTAAAAGTGTGTGTGTGTGTATACATGTGTATGTGTGTGTAAAAGTGTGTGTGTGTATCTGTCTGTCGTGTTGCTAAGTGGTGACATAATTACTCACTCTTTACCTTAACACACCTTGACCCAATCGCTACTTAATAAAAGACCTCGATGACCTGACCTTATTGACCTGAACCTCGTTTATACGGCTTTTAATTACCTATAACCCTTTTAACATCCCATGACCCCGTTAATGGGAATTTTTATTATTTGTGATCCCGTTATTAAGGAGTTTGTTATCCACAAGGCTTATAATACGACCACAAGGCTTATAATACGACCACAAGGTTTATAATACGACCACAAGGCTTATAATACGACCACAAGGTTTATAATACGACCACAAGGCTTAAAATACGACTAGTGAATTAACTCACCTCCTCCCCCATGGTAAAGTTTGAAATGTTAGCCAGTCTATTTTTTTTTTTTGCGCCTGGCGAACACAAGGTTAAGAGGGTAAATGGTGGACAGAGCGGGCACAAGGTCGGCAGAGGATGGAGTGTTCAGATAATAATGAGGTTTGTTGAAAAAAAATTGCGTGTGTGTGTGTGTGTGTGTGTGTGTGTGTGTACAGGTAAGTGTAAGTGTATTCATATTGACCATGTGCACATGTAGATATATGTGCATATACCAATCAAGTGCACCTGTACCTTCCCCCTCTCACTAATTACGTACAAGTGAATTAAGTCCCTTCTTATTTATCATGTATTCTCACCTGTCATTTTTATCTTTTTATTTCCTTTATTCATATTTAGTGATAATGAACCAAATAATAATAATAATAATAATAATAATAATAATAATAATAATAATAATAATAACAATAATAATAATAACGTCAACAAACAGGCCAGAACAGACCACAGACAGAGAGAGAGGAATACACACACACACACACACACACACACACACACACACACACACACAGGTGAAAATTAAGTCATAATTAGTGTCATTACCTGAACCATTGTGTGATGACGTTGGGAGTAAGATAGAGTGATGGCGCAAAGTGATTATGGCGCAAGTGATGATGGTAATGGTGGGGTAGAGTGTTAAAGGCTGATAGTGGTGTAGGAGGACCGACAGGTGCAGTGAGGTTGGGGTGGGGTTGGGTGGGGTGGGGTGGGGTGGGGTGGGATGAGGTGGGGTTAGGGGTGAGGTAGAAAGAGGTTCAGCCAACAGCTGGATCGATAGATGAAAACAAACTGAATGTAGCAGTGGCCTTCAGATCCCCTCCCCTCTCCCCCTCTCCGCCTCTCTCTCTCTCTCTCACTCTCTCCCTCTCTCCCTCCTTTCCTCCTTCACCCCCTCCCCTACCATCCCTTCCCCTCACAATGACTCAGCAAGCAATGAGACACCTAAACTTACTCCCAAACATTACCATCGTTTCATGTTTATTCTTAATGTGTGTATTGAGCAGACTGTTCCCTGACCTGGTGATGTCTACAAGGTCTGCGTTTACACACTCTCAGGTAGGCGGTGATGGTGGTGGCCAGGTAATGTAGTGCAGTAGCTGTGTGGTGAGGGAGGGTGCCAACACTAGCTACCCTTCAATATAGATCTCCCGGAAAATGTCACAGGTTGAGTGCCACGCTTGTACGTGTCCAGTCAATACAATGGTGGGAGTGCCAGTGTGCCAGTGGTCCTTATAGCTAGGTATAGGAGTGGCACTGATTAGTGTATCTAGTGTAGGAACGGCACTGGTCTTAATATCTAGTGTAAGAGTGCCAGGTGAGTGTCAATGGTGCATATATGTGACTAACTCTTCGCCTCGATTCTCATTAGAGATTTCCAGGACAGTGTGTGAGTGAGTCTGTCAGTGTCAGCATACATAGAGCTGGCTGACGGTGGGCTAAAAACATCGCTTGGGGCTCTAAGACTTAAGACACATCACTCGAACATGAGAAATTGACCTTAAAATGTCAGATGACTTTATTTTAAGGGGTTGACCTAAAGTAACGTCCAGTACTGAAGGGAATAAAACAACAATAAACTATGGTAATATTATGGCTCTATTACAGTATAGCCCTACTCAATATGATAAGGTACTGCCCTAAAAATACCGCCTGACTATAATATTAAGGGTCTCGTCTTTAAATATCCCCAGAGGCAATGGCTTAATGGTATTTCCTTGTAACTTCAGATTATTGGGTATGACCTTTAAATATCGCCTGAAGCAGATTGTAGTGGTCTGACCTATTAACAAGGAGAGATGTTTAATAATATCACAGCAGTCTTTAGTTTAATTGAAGGTGTGTGTGTGTGTGTGTGTGTGTGTGTGTGTGTGTGTGTGTGTGTGTTTTTCTTGCATACAGGAAACGCATGTTGGTGTTATTGTTTATTTTTTTGTAATGTATAAAAAACCTACACATCCTCACAACACCAAACACACCACCAACACAACACCATGTATGACACAGCGTTCGCGGTAATAAATCCGACTCGGCGACAACAGATCGTTCTTATATCCAGGTCCGGATACGTGAGCGCCAGTTTGTTTATATATTTTTTCAATGCACGAGCACCAAGACCCTATTTACAGCTCCTGTGTCGACTTCTGGGTGTTGCAAGTAGTGGAACGAGGAGGAGGGAGAGGGAGGGGGGAAGGAAGAGAGAGAAGTTAGAGAGGGGGGAAGAGGGAGGGGAGATGGGATAGAGAAGGGGAGGGAGGGAGAGAGAGGGAGGTTAGGGAAGGGGACGAGCCACCCACCAAGTAAACAATTCTGGGAGTTGGTTTGCAAATTTAATGACGCTTTTAATGGTATTGGTAGAGTTGTGGTGGAATAAAACCTCTCCTGTGAACTGTTGACCGTCCTGCTGCCATGTGTTGAGTATTTGGTTAAGATATTCCTTCATTTTTTCTCGTCAACTTTTGCATGAAACTTATGTTGACATCCAAAGCGCCTTTACATTGGGTACTTCAGTATCCTTCTGGTGTTATATTATTTTTTATGTTTTTCTTCAGTTTTCCTTTTGCTCTGTGTGTGTGTGTGTGTGTGTGTGTATGTGTGTGTGTGTGTGTGTGTATATGTGTGTGTGTGTGTGTGTCATTGTATATATCTTTCGCAAATAATTATACTGTAAATAAAAAGAAACTCTTGAGTATAAGCATTATAAGCACCATCTTGGAGAGCGCCTCAGAACTACAACACCAGATCGTCACTCGTTTTACTCAGAAAATATAAACTCCTGAATATAAACAAACTCTTGAATATACTATTGTTACCAGCTAGCACACTTCTTAACAGCACCTCAGAGTATGAAGTTTTGATAATTAATTATGATAATTGATATAAGACAACTTAGTAATTAGAATTTAAACTTTTCGACTACAGATCCTTTACTGAGATTTTGAGCAAACATAATTTTTAGACCCAAAAACATTCGGGGGGACACCTTGTAATTTTGGAGGGTTCAAAAACATACAAATGCTCCAATTCTCAGTATAGGTCGTCGTTGACACGCTGATTAAGGATCTGTGGTCGAAAACTTCAAATTCTGATTATTAATCGTCTTAACTAGGATTTATACATTGTAATCGTATATCTTTTTCCTTAATTCCTTTTTATATTTATGTCTTTTACAATCCCATTATTTTTTAGTGACGTACGTGTGTGTGGGGGAGGTATGGGGGGTGTTCGTGCTGCTGCCTCGTAAAAGTACATTATTTAGTGGTAATGTGTGAGTGAACAGTGTCCAGTGTTCAATGTCTCTCTCTCTCTCTCTCTCTCTCTCTCTCTCATATTCATTCGCCTTGAACTTCATCGACACAAAGATTTATCACAAAATTGATGTTTGTGGCGTAGTTTAAGATCTATGAGAGTTTACACAGCAATTTCCGAGTTTCCATTTCTGTCTGTTGTCGTCTCGTGCGTATTTGAAGTGATTTTTTTAACGTGAGTGAGTGAGTGAGTGAGTGTGGTGGAGTAGGAGGAGTGGGAGAGTGAGAGGGAGAGTGTGAAAAGCCTAGGGAATAGTGGAAAGGAAGGAAGAGAGTGAGAAAGTGAGAGAATAGTGGAGAATGAATGAGAAAGTGAGGGGAAAAGTGAGCAAGTGAGAGTGCAAGGGGAAGTGAGAGAGTGAGAGAGTGAAGGGAAAGCGTGAGGCAGTGAGACAGTGAGAGAATGGTGTAGACTGAATCGCTTGTGTTGATCACCTGAATATTTAATGGACCACAACACCGATATTTCTGAGAATGAACGTGGTGTCTCTCTCTCTCTCTCTCTCTCTCTCTCTCTCTCTCTCTCTCTCTCTCTCTCTCTCTCTCTCTCTCTCTTGTAATTAGTTTTTTACTATTTGTGTTGTAAAAGTTGTGTCCGTCTAGATACTGAAGTGAGGACTAAATTATTATTATTATTATTATTATTATTATCATCATTATTATTATTACTATTATTATTATTATCTTACGAAGACTACATACCTATATTTTGTCAGGTATTGTTATGGTGAAACAGACAGGTAAGAGGGGGCACCAGAGTTCATGACCTTTGACCTTTATTGATTAAGTTAGTGACCAAATTAGGTGTGATGGTCAACAGCGGGTCTTGTCTCTCACCAGGTAGGTTAGGTTAGGTTAGGTTAGGTTAGGTTAGGTTAGGTTAGGTGTTAGTGTTGAGAAAATTGGGTAAGTGTAATATTTTGTGTGTGTGTTTTTTTTTAATATTTTGTGTAAGTATGTGAATGTTTCTATGTACGTTTAGTGATTATAATTGTCTGTGTGTATGTAGTATATGTATGACCCTCTTTCATGCACCCTCCCTCATCCCTCCCTCCCTCCCTCCTTCATTCACTCCCCCTCCCTCATCCCTCCCTCCCTCCCTCCTTCACTCCCCCTCCCTCATCCCTCCCTCCCTCCCTCCTTCATTCACTCCCCCTCCCTCATCCCTCCCTCCCTCCCTCCCTCCCTCCCCCCTCAACACAGAACACGTCAACACAAACCCTATCCCTGGAACCGCTGGTGATAATGGAGTAGTCTGGTGTGGTGTGGTGTGGTGCAGTGTGGTGTGGTGTGGTGTGGTGTGGTGCAGTGTGGTGTGGTGTAGTGTGGTGTAGTGTAGTGTGGTGTGGTGTGGTGTGGTGTGGTGCAGTGTGGTGTGGTGTGGTGTAGTGTAGTGTAGTGTGGTGTGGTGTAGTGTGGTGTGGTGTGGTGTGGTGTACGATGTGGTGTAGTGTGGGGCTGGTGAATGACACGCAAGGAGAGAAGAGGAATCACAGAGAAAGAGGGGAGGAGGGAAACAAAGAGGGAGAGAGAGAGAAGGAGAGATAGGAAGAGAGAGAGAGAGAGAGAGAGAGAGAGAGAGAGAGAGAGAGAGAGAGGGAAGACGGGACGAACAGTGACAATATAACACATAATTGTAACGGTGTAACAAGGAAACTGATACTGTCACGTGATGTTACGGTAGATAAGACTATGGTGTGACGGTAGATAAGACTATGGTGTGACGGTAGATAAGACTATGGTGTGACGGTAGATAAGACTATGGTGTGACGGTAGATAAGACTATGGTGTTACGGTAGATAAGACTATGGTGTGACGGTAGATAAGACTATGGTGTGACGGTAGATAAGACTATGGTGTGACGGTAGATAAGACTATGGTGTGACGGTAGATAAGACTATGGTGTTACGGTAGATAAGACTATGGTGTGACGGTAGATAAGACTATGGTGTGACGGTAGATAAGACTATGGTGTGACGGTAGATAAGACTATGGTGTGACGGTAGATAAGACTATGGTGTGACGGTAGATAAGACTATGGTGTGACGGTAGATAAGAATATGGTGTGACGGTAGATAAGACTATGGTGTGACGGTAGATAAGACTATGGTGTGACGGTAGATAAGACTATGGGGTGACGGTAGATAAGAATATGGTGTGACGGTAGATAAGACTATGGTGTGACGGTAGATAAGACTATGGTGTGACGGTAGATAAGAATATGGTGTGACGGTAGATAAGACTATGGTGTGACGGTAGATAAGACTATGGTGTGACGGTAGATAAGACTATGGTGTGACGGTAGATAAGAATATGGTGTGACGGTAGTGACAACAGGTAGACAGGTGAGCAGGGGGGGTAGAGAGGCAGGTAAACAACTAAATAGGAAGAGAGACAGGTATGTAAATAGGGAGATAAACAGGTAGACGGGTAGATAGGTAGACAGGTTGGACTATTCGAGCACACGGAAGCAACAGAGGGAGAAAGAGAGACAGACAGAGAGAGAGACAAAGAAAGAAAGAAAGAAATCGAATTATTGACCAAATAGTTTCTGGACACTAAGCAGCTAAAAATAGGACCGGATATCTGTTTTAGGGTCTATAATATCCTAAAGTAGTACTAGGTCTACGAGCTCGACTATTGTGACTATTCCCCGTCCCCAGCTAGTAGTCTACTATTGTGACTATTCCCCGTCCCCAGCTAGTAGACTATTGTGACTATTACCCGTCCCCAGCTAGTAGTCTACTATTGTGACTATTCCCCGTCCCCAGCTAGTAGTCTACTATTGACGCTAAGGTACAGAGACTATCCCAATTTGATACTGATTTAGGTTAATTATAGTGTGATTTAATTTATTATCGGTGTGTGGTAATTAGTACAGGTGTAAGTTAATTATCATAGAGTAAATTAATTACAGGTGTGTTAATAATCACAGGTGTGCGTTTAGTAGTATATATGTGCTACTAAATTAATACAGATGTTTGTTGATCAGTATAGGTATTTGCTAATTACTACAGGTGAGGTTAATTAACACAGGTGTGGGGGTACTTACCTCTGCAGGATGGACAGGTAATTCCTCCTTGATTCTGCAGCAGTGACTCGGACAGTGACTCCATCAAATCTGTTACTACTGCCAGCCTCTGTGAAGGATACATCTAGTTAGGGTGTGGGTGTAGGGTGTGGGTATAGGGGTGGTGTGTGGGTGTAGGACGTGGGTGTAGGACGTGGGTGTAGGGTGTGGGTGTAGGGTGTGGGTGTAGGGTGTGGGTGCAGGACGTGGGTGTAGGGGTGGTGTGTGGGTGTAGGTGTGGTAGTTGTGTGGGAGTACAGGTATCGTGGTGGTATGTGTATGTATTGAGGGGGGGGGTGTTGTCGACTGGGTAACACACACACAGACACTCACACACACACACACACACACACACACACACACACACACACACACACACACACACACACATTGGAAGATTTATTCAAACAGAACAGGAAGTCACTTAACATGTACACTTAAAGGTGTATATTTGATATTAATTTTGAACTCTTATTAACTGAATTACTTTACTAACTTACAATACACATTTTAAAACACATTAATTTAGGTTAGGTGAGGTTAGAGTTATATAGTTTTTATTTATATTTTTTTTTATTGAAACGTAGTAATACTTTATAAAATCATCCACAAGTTTATATACCAAAGGCAATAATATCAATTTATTTTACTCTATAATAAACCTGTTCACTTGTCATTAATATACAGGGTGGGTATATAGACATTACTGCTGTATATACATCAAGGGATCAATAAGACAACAGAAGCAGTACTACAGTATAGATCAGCTTCACCTACGGTACAAATCCTCGATCACCCTGGTAACAAAACAATGACTTGGTACCTCCTTAAAAAATAAAAACATTTGATATTTTTTTTATATACTTTATTCCATCTCCAACACCACTCCAGCTCCTACATTAGATTACTCCATCTCCAACACCAGTTTATTCTATCTCCAACACCTGCCAAAGAGGGAGGCTCGGATATGTAGAGGAATAATTACAGTAAATTATTGAAGAGGTGAAAGACGTCATCACACCTGACTGACTTCACCTTACACCTGACTAACTCCACCTCACACCTGACTGCCTCTTGTGCTGGAGGTGGTAGTGAATGTTGTAATTGTTGTGGTAGTGGTGGTTGTTTTGGTGGTGGTTTTTGTTGTGACGGAGGTTGTGGTTATTGTAGTTATGATTATCGTTGTGGTGGTGATTGTTGTAGTTGTTGTGGTTATGGAGATTGTGGATATTATAGTTGTAATTGAGGAAGTTATTATTGTGATGTAAAGTGATTTTAGATTGTTATTATAATGTTTGTTGTTGGTTGTATAAATTCAAATACGTCTTGGGATATTTTTTCATTTTTTTCTGAGTCTTCACTGTTGTTGTCTTAATACACAGGAGGTAAAGCCGGCGGGGAACAGGGAAAAAATAACACGTATGAACTAGCTAAAAAAATCATGTTTTAAATCTCTACACAAAACACGGCAGGTCATGTCAACAAAGGCGGTGATGCAGGGAGGGGCGCGAGACTAAACCATTTACTGCGGCTTACTACACCAACCTAACCTAACCTAACCTAACGCACACACACACACCCTATAATCGATGTGGGTGTTGGGACAATGATCTTACGTAGCCATACATAAGCCTATAAGGAAGCTTCCCTCTTTCACGCTACTGTTCCATTTGTATTCCAGCACGCCCTCCTAGCACGCCCTCTTAACACGCTCTTCCGTCACGCCCTCCGTTACACGCCCTCTCAGCACGCCTTCCCTCTACACGGGGCATCAATATCCTGAGGCGCGTTCCCCTTAATCCTTGACTTCTCGTAACTACGTAATGTTCGAGTATTAAGTGATGTTGATTGATCCTCCTATATTAATTTATATCTATCTGTATTTACATGTATCCTGAAATACTGTACAATATCCTGAAGTATTGTACAGCATAAACATATCAATTTTATAAGCAAGTCAATAAACAATATCATAGTTACCCCATTAAAATAAGCATTACGTTTTCTGTAAGATGATTGACTTGTCGTTTTCTTCTATACAATTACAGAAGCTTCACAGATCATTTATTCATTTATATTTTACGAGAGACTTGACGTGTCCTTGTGTTAGTGTCGCCTCAGTACACCAGTAGACATTCCTGTTACCCGAGGTCGTTATGATCTTGGTTCGTGACGTCTCAGAATGAGGACCTAAGCGAGGTAGCTACCAAGGTGTTATGTATTAGGCACAATCTCTCCTAGTATTTCAGGAATGTTCTTTTCCATAAGTAACTCAAGGATTAGGGTCGTGAACATTCAGGGGTGAGGGATTAGGGGCCAATATGAGTCTCAGATTGACTAGTTATGGTGTACGTATGGTATAAGCAATCAGCAAGGGCACGAATTAATATTGTCCATCTGTTGTTGCAGTATGGTACATATTATTCAAATTATGGATGAAACTCTTCCTTCCAGCAAATTGTAAGTAAGCCGAATAAATCCTGGCCAACGCAGAAGCTTAGTAACGTAAATTTCACCAGCCAGTCAGTGATATATTAAAGTTTCCGCTCTAATAGGGTGATCATTTATTTTCTATTATACTGATGACTTGAGGTAATGTTAAGATGACGTGCGATTTGCATCCCTTATCTTTGGCATTAGAATAGTTACCTCTGGAACCTGTGTGTGTGTGTGTGTGAGCTTTAAACCTGACCTTCTCTCTGGCCAAAAAAATCACACCTGGCTTTGTCTCTCTCTCTCTCTCTCTCTCTCTCTCTCTCTCTCTCTCTCTCTCTCTCTCTCTCTCTCTCTCTCTCTCTCTCTCTGACGTCACCCACCAATTCACGCCATATGATGTGTAACAGACCAGCATGTGTGAGTCTTTAAACTCATGATATTGTGATTGTGGATTCTATGTACGTGACTGCTCGTGCTTGTATGAGTCCTTTAACTCTCTGTACGTGTCATTAAACCTGTGAGACATGATTTTAAACTTTATGTACGTGATTTTTGATGCTGTGTGCTTGACTTCTGACCCTTGTGTGCATATCTGTAATACATGATAATTAATTTCGATCTTTAGATGTACGTGTCACTTAGCCCCGTGTGTGGTCCATATGTACTACAAGATTTCAGGCACCATGTACGTGACCTCTGACCTCGTGTATAAGACCTTCTGTGTTTGCACGTAACCTTTGACCTTTTGTTAGGTGTTGTGTGGCTCAGCCCAGACACGCTCACAGGTGGACACAGTCAAGACAAGTTATGTGTTTATGTGTCATTCTGGTGTCGTAATGACCGACCAACAACCATTATGGTGAGTCACTAGGGTTCAGCGACACACACACACACACACACACACACACACACACACACACACACAGAGGTTAATTAACACATATTGACTTTTACAAATGACTATAAATCTTGGAATTTTTAAAACTATGAATAGAACTTCGAATAAACTATAACAATGAATCATTAAAGGTGACAGATCTCTACTCCTTAGTTTTAGGATAATGTATAAAAGTGAATAAGTTAAGTGAGAGTGAGAGGAGGGAGGAACTGACCTGTAGCCTACGAGTGTTGGGCGTCAGGAGTTGTTCCCTCAACTGTTCCCACTCGGTCGCCATGGTGCTCGATGACTCATTCTCGACTCCTGTTGGAACTGTTAAGGAATCCCTTCCTCCTCCACTTTTTTCTTCTTCCTCCTGGCTTTCCTCCCTCTCCTCTGCCCCCTGGGATGGCCGTCCTCCACCTTCGCTGCGCCCCTCAGGCCCTCTCCTCCCCCAGGGGCGAACCAAAAAGCGCCTCACCTTGACCACCCCATCGTGACGGTTGTGTTCCTTCACCAGTTTGCTGATGTCTCTTCTTTCACTAGGGACTCCCGCCACAGTCTCTTAGTATCACTTCTTACAATATATTTCAGTTGCTTTCATCACCAGTTACATTCCTCAAACTAATTTCAATTAAATAGTTAAATTAAATTATCAAATAAATGTCTTCAATATCCAGTGAGGTAAGTTCAGTCAAATTTATTTATTATAATGTATCTGAGTTTGGGTAATTGTATTTCTGATATTTTTTCTGTCACTTTCAGGAGTTTATTATTCACCTGCAATGTGATTACTGGTGTTAGTCCCATAAAATTGAGAGAACGTTGGTGATGTATTTACTTATACCAGGAAGGTCACTTGTTCTTATGTGTACATCATCACAAGTTAATAATTGAAAAACCTTAACATTTGGAGCTGAAACCGACGTTGGTCATGTACACATACGATCATGTTTAATACATCTATACATATACCAGGAAATACATAGTTCTTTAGTTAAAATATACACCTAGAAATGAAAGTCAGCTGTATGAATAATGAATAACTATTACACCATATTATACACATTAACTGTCCGAATACTGTATAATCATGTATAACAAACTCATACGATATTAACAATTATACATAAACTCTTCCTTAATCATTAATATACAAGAATTTAGAGCAAGAAGGACACATATACATTTATTACCTCATGTATATTTTAGGTCAAGTGCATGAAAGTAGATTATCTATCCTCCCTCCCTCCCTCCCTCCTTCTTACCCTCCCTCTCCCTCCCTCTTCTTCTCCTTCCCACCCACCTTCCCTACCACCCTCTTCCCCTTCCTCCCTCCATCTCTTTCTTCCATCCTCCTTCTTTCCTTTCCACCCTCCTTCCCTGATTCCATCTCTATACCTTCTACCTTCCTCCCCTCCCTTTCCCTTCCTCCCTCTCCTTTTCTCATTCCCTCTCAGCTGTCGTAAGGAACTGTGGCCATGAGGGTTGACATAAGGTGTTGTGGCCAGGAGTTTGTGGCCATGAGGGTGTGGCCATGAGAGGGTGTGGCCATGAGAGGGTGTGGCCATGAGAGGGTACACAGGTAAACAGCAGCCAAGGTTCAGGTATGTTGTGGATACGTGAGTTGCATCGATTGTCCCTCCCTCTCACCCGCCCCTCTCACACTCCCCTCTCTCACTCCCCTTCTCCCACTCCCTCCCCTCCTCCCACTCCCTCCCCTCATTGTCACCCTCCCTTCTCTTCATCCTTCCCCTACCCCTTCTCTCCTTCACCTTCTCCCCTCTCCTAAACTTTCTTCTCCTAGTCCTTTTCGTATCCTACCCACCTCTCCCTCCCTCCCTTCCTTCCTTCCTCTTTCTCCTTATTTTCCTATATTTTAAGTTTTTCTATAAAATCACAATTAGTATTAGTCGCTTCATATGTGTTATATAAACTTTATAGGTCAGGGAGTTACGCCTTGACGTCATTATTTGCCCCTAATATCTTTGTTTATATTCTCGGGCAGATATAGCCAGTGTTGGAAAAGTACCAGTAACAGAAGCGCTAATTATTTTGTTTTTTAAGTAGATGAAATATATTGCAGTCTGTATCCCCTTGTCATATTTTTCTGGTCTATTTTGGAAAATTTATTGCATTAGCCAACAAAGTTAAAGGACTGAACATATATTTAAATTACCAGACAACACACTTAGCCACAGTCACAAACATGGCCACAGTAACACACTTAGCCACAGTCACACACTTGGCCACAGTAGCACACTTGGCACTTGGCCACAGTAACACACTTGGCACTTGGCCACAGTAGCACACTTGGCACTTAGCCACAGTAACAAGCACATTTGGCCACAGTAACACACTTGGTCACAGTAACACACTTGACCACAGTAACACACTTGGCACTTGGCCACAGTAATACACTTGGCCACAGTAACACATTTGGCCACAGTAACACACTTGGCCACAGTACCACACTTGGCCACGGCAACACACTTGGCCACAGTAACACACTTGGCCAAAGTAGCACACTTGGCCACAGTAACACACTTGTCCACAATAACACACTTGGCCACAGTAGCACAATTGGCCACATTAACGCACTTGGCCATAGTAACACACTTGGCCACAGTAACACACTAGGCCATAGTAACACACTTGGCCACAGTAACACACTAGGCCATAGTAACACACTTGGCCACAGTAACACACTAGGCCATAGTAACATACTTGGCCACAGTAACACACGTGGCCACAAAGTAATTATCGTCATATTAAAAAAGTATACCGCAATAACATGTTCGTGTGTGTGTGTGTGTGTGTGTGTTGTACATATCAACGCAACAAACACACACACACACACACACACACACACAGTCGTACAAAGATTGATTCCGGAAGCGAGTTTGGCTACTAACCGACACAATTAGGAATATAAACGCAATATATCCAATCGAACACTCGTGAGGGACTAACAAAACGCTGAAGTAACATGAAGGAACTATCTTCGCTAAACCAGCACCACACAGGCGCCGGTGATCACTTACAAACAAACACGAGACACTTTTAACTGGTACATTTTGTGTGGGAACCGAGGTGTGGTGTGCGCTTGATCCTGGTCCACGCTGGAATGCCGAGGTGTATTGGCTCAAACCCTGGACGGTGAGGTGGGTGGTGGAGGAGGGGAGGGGCAAGGGCCATGGTGGAAGGAGGGAGGGAGGGTAGAGGGTAGGAGGGTAGGAGGTAGGGGAAAGAAGAGAGTTGGGAAGGGGTAAGGGTCGTGATGGTGTGAGGGAAGAAGGAAGGGTAGGGGGTAGGAGGACAAGGGGCAGGGAAGGGAGAGGGTTAGGAAGGGATAAGGGCCGTGACGGAGGGAAGGTACGAGGGTAAGGGGTGGGAAGGGGAGGAGAGTGGATAAGGGAGGCATAGGTGAGTAGTCACAGTACCATGGAGGTCAGGGGAGGGAGGTAAGGAGAAGGGGAGGTATGTACAGGTAGGAGGGCATGGGGTGAGGGGGGGGGGTAGAATGAAACACTTAGTACGATAATACACTTGTGAATGACTGATAATGACGGAGGTAACGATACAAGTATTATCTTAATTCAGTCTATTTTTACACTTTTTGACGCGCACTGAAAGTAAACACACACACACACACACACACACACACACACACACACACACACACACGCCAACAACAACAGAACACAGTCTGTCGCCATCAGATCGACATGCTAGTAATTTCTAGGTTGAGAAAGTTGAAGCAACGCGATAATAACATGAGCTAGAAGGCTATTCATCACCATTGATTAGCACACACCTTACCTGCCTGGCCCCTACACCTCCACCAATCAGCAGGCGGTATTGTTCGCGGGTGAGTTGTACATACATATTGATGGTGTTCTACCTTTTGTTTTTAAGGGCAGCCGCCTCCTATATACCTGGCCCCCAGCCGTCAGGACAAGGCAGGACTTAGGTATGCATGCTTTGTCTGTCCGTGTGTGAGACCTTGAGTGACTCTCCGTGTATGTGTCAATGAGCGTTTCTTTGTGGGTAAGTGTGCAGCTCAGGTGTCTATGTGCAGTAAAATAATCGCTACGAAATGCTTGATTCGTGAGAAATATATATAATTTTCGTGACGTTCATTGTACTAGCTACTGTGTGTTGTGTTTCTTATTACTGAAATTTCCTATGATTAATTACAATTTGGTGTGACATTTAAAGTCACATATGAATAATTAAGTGCTCCAATATCTTCAATAAGGAAGTCTATATATCGCTAATATAGATATATTATTATTTTAGTATAAATTTTAAAGGTTGTGGTAAGTTTGTGTTATCAATTATAATGATTATATGTCGTGTTGTCTTCAGTTAATTCTAGTCATAAAATTTATTGTCTCGATTTAAAGTAGTTAGCCCGGCCGTTTTCTATGATTAATCGACCGAGAGAATTTTCCCTATTGTTTGTGTACTACTAACGCCTATGAATAATGAATATATTGTAATTGGCTGAGTAAATAATGCATTATAATTGAGTGAGTGAAAATGGTACAGTATTGTATCTAGTTTTGTGTGGCTGGGCATTCATCAGTCTGTTCCTGAGACGAAATTAAAAGAAAACGGATGTTTGGTTCATATATTGTAGGGTAAACTGCAGCAAACGGATGTGTATCAGTGCTCTTATTTCAGCTGTGATAATTTGCTTAATAATGATTAATAATAACTTCTAATCCTGTAATAAATTGACGAAAGAAACAGCGTGAAACAAATATTATATTGATAGTGAATCTCTCTCTCTCTCTCTCTCTCTCTCTCTCTCTCTCTCTCTCTCTCTCTCTCTCTCTCTCTCTCTCTCTCTCTCTCTCTCTCTCTCTCTCTCAGAATTAGAATTTTTAACGACATAAATCAAGAAGAGTTATTCATAAAAATATTTCCATCATCTGTTAATATTTTTGTGATAAGTTAAATAACGATACAAAAATTAGAAAATAAATAACAAGGTTCCATGCCATCTAAACTTTTGTCAATCTGCGTTGTATTCTCTCTCTATTCCACACGAAATTACGTGACATTATGCAATTTAATCAGGAATGTTTGACTAGACGAAAAAAAAGAAGAGATAAAACAACGAATAAACATGGTGAAAAAGAGATTAATTTCTTTGTCATCCGTCACGATATACCCCACGGATCTCAGGGGACAAAATTATAGGTTCCAATATTGGTGAATATTTCCAGGTCTAATCTACTCGGGATAGAATTGAGTGATGTAAATATATGGCTCTACTCACCTAATTTAACGACAAACTCATTTTTCTTATGTATAAAACAATGTCTGCTCAGTCTTTCTTGTGGTCAGCCTGAGATTATGTTTGTTTTGGTTTGAAGGGCTGAAATACATCATTCTATCATCAGTCCATCACGTAATGCCTCTGGCCAACCATCCTTGTAGTCAAATAAAAATTTTCTTGCTAATTTTTAGCCCAGTTCACGACGCTCCTGTTATGGCGCTTGATTTTTTAGCTAATATTCCACTATTATTTTTAGATTACTTTCCAACACCGCTCATTTTTCGTGGCTCCAGCAGTCTTGTGTGTGTCCATGGCGTCTGATGGGGAGTAGTGATAAAGCCATTACATTCCTCGTTGCCTGAGATGCGTTACATGGATAACACTGCATTCAAGGCCATTATTGAGATTCATAATTTGCTACTATAAACAAAATGGGGATAAATAAGCAACCATTTGACCAGGAGTAAACACCATTAAACCACATCCATTTGCTGCTTACTTCCTTGTTTATAACATTTAATTCTTTACGTGAAAACTAGTTGGCAGTTTCTCACGCTGTAATCAAGTGCTTATGATGATGTAAGAAACACGCAAGTTACATTCCGGTAGATATTGTTTGGAGAAATGAGCGTTGCGTCACCAGTATCACGCGCCGCAAGCCAAATAGTCATGATGGTGGATAGATTGAGAAAATAGAATAACATAAAATAGAATAGAAATAACATGATATAAATAAGTAAATGATAAAGCATGTAACACTCCCATCACTTTCCTAGCTGATTCTACTCATCACTAGTACCTGTACCCCCGTCCTAGAAACACCTCGTGCTAGCCTAGTACTCGGGGCTGAGGACGTGAGATACTATCAAAAGAGGTCAACTTGTTACACACCTCTTGTTAATTCACGACCTTGCATGTACGGACGGTAGTAACTGACGTGTTGTGTGCGTGGTTGGAGTGGTTGGTGTACGTAGTTGGAGTGGTTGGAGTGGTTGATGTACGTGGCTGGCGTACTGTACGTGGTTAGTATTGACTACAGTTATGTTATCACTCCACTACTCCCCGCCCCTCCCTCTCTCACGCCCCTCCCTCCATCACCCCCCTCTCTATCACTCCTCACCTTCCTCTTCCTTCTCAATCCCCCCCCCACCCTTCCCCCTCTCTCACCCTTGTGTCCCTGCTCCTCCCTTTTCTCCCCTTCCCTCACCCTCCTCTCCCCTCTATTTCCCCTTTTTTATCCCTCCACTGTTTCCTCTCTCCCCCTTTTTTCCTCTCTCACCTTTCCTCTCCTTCACTCTCTCCTCGTCCTTCCTCCTCTCACTTCTCCTCCTTTCCGCCTCTTCCTCCCTCTCATTCCTTTGATAGTCTGTACTCCAGTAATGTACACATGTGTTTATTTCTTACGTACACATTTTTACTTCCTGCGTACAAGAACGCTTTTAAGATCTGCACGTCACCGTTTCAACTCGTGCGTACATACCTAAGCTTCAACCATGTGCGTACTGGTCTTCCTGTGTACGTGGTTGTCTGTTGTTTTGTGGTGTTAGCTGTTACTGTTCTTATTGTGATCGTCTTTTGTTCTTCTTGGCTCTCTCTCTCATCATCGCAACTACCACCACCACCACCACCCACAACTACCACCACTACCACCCACAACTACCACCACCACCACCCACAACTACCACCACTACCAACCACAACTACCACCACTACGCCCAAGCACTAGGAGTGCGTTCACCGTTGTTACCGTAATATCGTAATGGATGTGAACGTTCGCTAAGAATCAGCCCCGAGTCACCTCACGCGTAATCCACACATGACGTTATATCACTTCCCTAATCACAGATGTTTTTATATTATTATAGTCTAGAGTAAAACTATGATATATTAAAATTGGTGATATAATGTGTTTTATTGACATTTGTAGCGCCATCATGTCTTCGCTGGTGGGACGGTCAGCAAACACACTCACACTCCCGCTGCATCGGACACAGTTAGCTGAGATCCACGCGTTGGAGATAAAGCTGAATCATTCTGTAACTTCGCATTGTCGTTTTATTGTTCATCATTTATAAGTCAGTTTTACTGTTATGAGTTGATGAAGGTGCTGCGTGATGAGCTGTGATGGACGTTCTCATCCCGGAAGGAGCGCGTGGTGGTGGGGGGGGGGGGGTGAAATTTTCGTGCGCTAATATAAAAGTTTCACAAGTTTATAAATTCTTTATTTGTCTTTCCTCTTCGTCACTGATATATCAGTTGCTTGGGCTGTCGCGCAGTGCTGATCAGCGTTTACCAGTGTGCAAGGCGGAGGCGTTGAACAAATTCTTTTCTTCGGTGTTTACAAGAGAGCATGCAAATAATCTCTCTGCGTTTGAGGACAGACGGTGTGCCACAGCTCTGACCCACATTGTGTTCTCAGAAGAGGGTATAAGAAATACATTGTCAAAGCTAAAGGTTCGCAAGAGTCCCGGCCCAGATATGGTGCACCCCAGAGTGTTAAGGGAGTTGTGCAACGAGCTTGCTGAGCCCCTTAAGATCTTGTTCTGTAAAGGTCTAGATGAAAAAAAGGTCCCCAGAACTGGAAAATGGCTTATGTGGGTCCTACATTGGAGAAGGGCGATTGTCACTCCACAAACAATTATAGACCAATGAGCCTGATTAGCATAGTGTGTAAAGTACCAGAGCCTTACAAGAGATACCATGATGGAACATATACTACGAAACAACCTGCCAACACGGTTTTATGCCAGGACGCTCCAGCTCGACACACAGCAGAAGACTCAGTGGTCAAGAGAGACACACTCCAAGGAATCTACACTTATGTTGGAGTAAACCGGTAAGGGAAAGACAAGTGACGAGGGTGAAGAAGGTTCAGTGGAAGGGTAAGAGCTTGATGGATGGAAGTTGTAGCAGTAATAGTTCCTGCTTCTGTAGTTCTTGGTGATAGGTGTAGGTGTGCCCCCTGGCGGCTGGTGGTGAGTGGTGAACCGTCAACGGGTAGCGGTACACCATCTCGTGGCGTCAGCTGCTCGTGCCCCGCTGCCTGACGTAAGATACTCACATCCAAAACAAATAACCCGTTGTATTGTAGTTAATTATCTTTACACAATATATATTCCATTATCATTATTGTTTGGTGAGTATAAGAACCTATAAGGGAAACTGAGATATGAGGTTTCGTTAAATTAAGTACATATGCCTGTGTGATTATTTATATATAACTAGATATTGCATGATTAAGCTTTGGAGATGTAATTTTTATATATTAAACTATTCTAAGAGGAAAACTAAGTCGAAAACCGCTATCCGACAGCAAGATGAGCTTACCTGTACGACAACTGCTGGGTCAGTGCGGTACCGTATTGTCCGTAGGGATGTTGCCGGTAGTCATAACAGTTGTGTGTGTGTGGTGTTATCAAAAGGCTGGGACTCGCTGCCACCTCCTACATTGTCCATCAAGTGATATCTTTATTATTTACCTAGGAAGTAAAACCGCTGACAAATACCATTAAAAGTGCTTGAAAACCAAAGTTCATTATGTTGTGGAAGATTGTCAGTGATGATCGGTGAAGATAATGAGGATTTGAAGTTACTGAAGTCTGAAGGGAAATCACACCTCACCGCCTCTGAGATACCTCGCTGTAGCATGTGGACGTTGAAGCTGAGGAGGTGGAGAAACAGCGATCATGCTTCCACTGTCCTCGGTCTCTTCAGGTATGTATGACTCCGAGTCTCGTAGGTGTGTGTCCTCGTGACCCTGGAATTGTCTTGAAGGCGTCCTCGTTATTGTTTTGTTCTGAGCGACGGCGATAGGTGTCGGAAGTCAAAGGCACCCTCTCCTACCTGTCCTCGCCATCATTGGTTAATCTTGCAGCTGTTCTCGCGAGTCATGGATCGGATTTTCTATCTTATTAAGCCAATTTTAAATCCAGTTGCCTTGTTACACCCATACACTATATATTTTCCTCCCATTCCCTCTCCAGTTAATCTCCAATTTTTGCATCACCCCATTTTCGTCCATTCAAACCTAACTTATTCCCCCATTAAACACCCACACCCCCATATAAACCCACAGTACCCCTTATTTAATTCTCGAACCTTATATAATCTCTTCATCACCATACAATCCCCACACCCCCACCCATACAATCCCCACACGCCTCATAGAGACCCTCTTAACCCATGCTGCTTCCCCCTACAGGTACCTGCCTTACGTGGCGTGTGTGGTAGTGCTCAAGGTGTACGTGGTGATGCTGCTTGTTAACTCTAGGGACCAGACAACACCCGCCTTTGAGGACTATGACGATGACTACAGCGTCCAACAGGAGCTGAGGTGAGGTGTGAGGATGGTGCTGTAACTTTAACCTATAACCAAACATTACTTAATTGTAATTTAACCTGTAACGTAACTTCACTTATCTGTAATTTCACAAAGCCACACCGAGCTAAAATTTAACTTTACCTGACTTAGCTTACCTAACGTAATTTAAGTTTAACCTCAGGTAACTTCAGTTTAACGTCAACGTACCGATACTTAATTATAACTGAATCTAACTTAAATTTTAACTATTTCAACCAAACTTAAGAACTAGCCACCTTCCCTCCTTCTGTGAGCTGTGAGGTTAATAAAAGGAATATTCCCATCACAGAGCGAGGTCAGGTCAGGTCAATTCACAGTGTCTGATACGGTCACGACAGCCGCAGCATGACTGGCATTAAAATTCTCCCTCACGTTTGTAATGTCAAGTCAACATCAGCCATTATTGATGAATTAAATTAGTGTATCTGTCTGTCTTGGGATCAGGGAGGAAAACAGACATAATAGGTCAGTCTGTCTGTAGTTATCCCAGACACTGTTGCCTACTGTCTGCAACAATGGTTAGGTTAGGCTTGGTTCCATGCATTGTGTTTGTTTGTTTTGTATTTTTATGTATTTTTTCCCACACTTTGTTGTCCATCGCTGTTGTTATTTCCCACTTCTTTGAGGGTTGTCTATTCTTTGGTTGAATCCTTACACAAGATTGAGAGAGGGTTATAAGATGGTGGATTGATAAGTAATGTATTCTCCTTGCTTCTTATCTTTTAGTTGTTCACTCCTTATATTCGTTCTCCTTGTTCCTCTCTCCTTATATTCATTCTCCTTGTTCCTCTCTTCTTACATTTATTCCCCCTGCTGTCTTTCCTCTCTAAACTTACTCTCTTGGTGACAGGACGACGACCCCCACAACAACGACGGAAGAGCCTGGGTGGCGAGAGAAACAAGAAGTGTTGTTACGCCTCAATGATACGGTCATCTCGCCCTCCGCAAATAACCGCACCCCGGATACCATTTGGCTCTTCTTCAACCGCATCCCCCGTACTGGAGGGCAGACGTTGGTGTCCCTGATGAAGTCCCTGTCAGCGGACCTCGATTACCAGCACCAGGAGCACGTCTACAGGACGCCTTGGCAGAGGTGAGGGAGATACAACTGTAGCACTGCACCTCAAAAGTACTAAACTGTACTGTATGTAAAAAGTAGATCTTAGGTGTAGATTCTCATAGGTTTGTTTGGTCGAGGTTTCCTTTGCCTAGAATTGTGTTTTTGGAATATTTTTAATGATGTGTTATCTTAGATATGTTTTTACTTTGTTCGTTTGTTTCTTTTCCTCCTAATTGTTGTCCTCTTAATCTCACATATAATCCATCTACCTTCTTCTTTTGCCTCACCAGTCCTCACTATTGTCCTTTTCTCCACAGACTGATGAGTGAAGACGAGCAGAAGAATTTAGCTACCTGGTTTGAGTACAACTTTTGGCCCAAGAGTTATGATCGCTTCTCCCTCTACATCAACTTCACTCAACACAGGAGGTTAGTTAGCCTTGAGACCATCCCTTGAGTTAGTCCTTAATTATAAACAGTACAGAACACACACACACACACACACACACACACACACACACACGCACACACACACACACACCTACCTGGTTTATTGTGGAATTGTAGACGTTTCCATGTTTATAATGTGTTCCTTGTGTGAGCATAGTTAATTCTCGTACCTCCCACCACAGCCAGTATGTGACCCTCCGACCAGCTTACATCACAGTGGTGAGGGACCCGGTGGAGAAGTATATCTCTTACTTCCGGTTCAAGCGTGTGGACCATGAGAGGGTGAAGCTGGAGATGGCGGTCAAGGAGAAGCAGAGACCAGGGAGTGGTGAGTGGCGTGGAGGGAGGAAGTGGAAAGGGAGATATATGGAAGGGAAGGTGGTAAGTGGAAGGGTAAAGGAAGAGGATACGTGGACGGGTAAAGGAAGGGAAGAGGATAAGTGGACGGGTAAAGGAAGGGAAGAGGGTAAGTGGAAGGGTAAAGAAAGGGAAGAGGGTAAGTGGAAGGGTAAAGAAAGGGAAGAGGGTAAGTGGACGGGAAGAGAAAGGTGGAATACCCAAGAAATACTTGACTAAAATTGATATGTATGAAAGGAACTTACCCAAATGTCATCTCAGATTTAACTGCGTAATATGCCACAGTCCTTTATATTATGAGTAATTTACTGCCTTAACAATCTCCTAAACATTTATTATCAACTATTATTCTCTCTTATTTTAATAGTTATTGTAACAGATGAATTATTATTATTATTATGTTCAATACTAATTATGAGGGACTGTGTGGTAGGTCGGACGTGGTATTGGAAGAAATTGGAGGAGTGTGTGTCAGGGGACGACCCGGAGTGTGACTTTACCCCAGGCAGTCGCAGCTTTTCCTCCGCTGTCCCATTCTTCTGCGGTCAATACGAACAGTGCCTGTGAGTTCTCCCCCATATGGATTTTCTTGTTATATAACTTTTTTTTCAGTTCATTGTTCATTTTGTCTCTATAAAGTAATTTTAGGATCCATATTTACTCCTATAAAGTGACTTGTAATTTTTTTGTTTATTAAGTTTCTGGTAGAGTATGTATGTTTTTTAACCACTCTTCTCAGTTTCTTTATTGTTCAAGTCTCATTATAGGCCTCCTTGGACATGATGATGAAGGATCTGGGGTCAAAAGTTGGAATTGGGGTAATTACTTGTCATAACGGCTCTTGGAGAAGATGCATAAACACTGCAATGCGACTTACACCAAACCTGTATTTATTTTTGTGTAATCTTTGTTTCCTCTTTTATAACATGTAGGTAATCCCACACATGTCCTGTTTGTGTCCTCCCTGGTATAGGAAGCTGGGTGACCCATGGGCGCTGCAGAAGGCGAAGTACCAGGCGGAGTACGATTACTCAGTAGTGGGCCTGGCGGAGGAGTGGAACACGACCTTGGCTGTCCTGGAGGAGTACCTACCCATGTTCTTCCAGGGCGCCCGTCAGCGTTACTGGAGCCAGGGTAAGATGATATTGTCTTTAGGGTAAGTGGTAGGGTTGACACTGTTATAGTGACGTGTGTAGTGCTTTAGGTAAGTTGCAAATGCTGGAGGTAAAGTGGTAGTGTTGAGTTAAGCATTAGTGCTGTATTAAAATAGTTTTGCTGTATGTAAGTGGGTAGTGGTATAAAGTGGGAGAACTGCTAAAGTGGTAGTGTTTTATTATTATTGGCAATACTGTAGTTGAAATGGTAGTATTGTAGGACAGATAGTAATATTACAAGGCAAGTGGTAGTGTTGCAAGTCAATTGGTAGTCTTTCGGGGCTAGTGGCAGTGTTGCAATGCAAGCATTAGTGTTGTAGATAAAGTGGCAATGTTGTAGGGCAATTGATTTTGTTGCTAGGCAAGTTGCAATGTTGTATCACTACATTCACAACAAATAACACTAAATATTGTCCATTAACATTCACTTCATCTATAGCTACAACACCACCGCATCACCCGTAGAGCGGCAGTACTGTACTGTAGGGAGGTGAGCAACTCTTCTCTCCTCTCCATCAGAGTTCGAAGCAGAGCGGCAGGTGAACAAGAACCCAAAGAAGTACTCGGAGGTGCCAGAGAAGATCATCAAACTGCTGAAGGAGAGGATGGGTCCAGAGTATGAGCTCTACGAGTTCCTGCGTCAACGTCTTCACCTGCAGTATAAGCACATTGCCAGTAGGCTGGCTGCCCCAACCACCACCTTCACCACCACATCTAATGTTCCCCGTTTTGCCATCTGGGACAGAATGGATATTGAATTCAGTAATTAGGAGTTCTGACCCCGCCTTCACATCAGTACGATTCTACAAATATTCCTGTTTATTTGTGTTATTATTTCTACAACTAATAAAAGGACGTGTCTGATGGTCTGTCTGTCTGTCTGTTCCAGTCGTAGCTTCAAAATGGAAGTGGTTAGACACCTGAAACTTTACACACATATTACATGGGTCCCAAGGTTGTGCATGCATCTTGGTATTATTATTAACCATGTGTCTGCCCCCCCCCCCCCCCATATACACCCACCCTTCCCTTTTATACACACTATCCCACCTATATAAAGCAACACTCTCTCACTCCCATCCTCCCCTAGACAAAACTAAAATAATTGCTATACAATATCTTACAACCAATATAAAGAAAGTAAAGATGTCCCCCCGTCTATTATTTCCATTTTCTTTAATGGAAACAGGACGCGGATGTAAATAAACAGTTCATGAATGACTTTAAAAGCGGTACTTTGAATAAGGTTAAAGGTGTTATTATAGTATTGAAGAGATCAACCGAATATTACTTTAATTAAATGGCTAATAATAACAATAGTATAGAACATTTGCTCGGGAACATCAGAGAAGAAAAGTGACTTGGAATTGTTTGATAAGATAAAATACGCGAGATTCGGTTGATAATACTAATGATAATAATACGTATTATTATTATTTTTAAGAGACGTCTGCCACCACGAAGATGCACATGTTAAATACCCCACACTACATGTGGTAGCACATGTTAACTACCACACACTCGGTGTGGTTGCACATGTTAAATACCACACACTCGGAGTGGTAGCACATGTTAACTACCACACACTCGGTGTGGTTGCACATGTTAAATACCACACACTCGGTGTGGTTGCACATGTTAAATACCACACACTAGGTGTGGTAGCACATGTTAAATACCACACACTACATGTGGTAGCATATGTTAAATACCACACACTACATGTGGTAGCATATGTTAAATACCACACACTACATGTTAGAGGCAGGTTCAGTCGTGTGTGTGTGTGTCAGGACCAAGCTGCTGCAGATTTATTAGTTCGTTGCACAATAATGCCAGTGGTATAATTCCCTGATCAGCCTGCCAGGCACTAAATGACGATACATTATTCTTAATAAAGTCCAGAACCTTGACGTTTGTGCACCAAATTATCCTCGTGAGCAGAAATATAAATGGTACATTGTATATATTCTGAGTTGTTTATGTCTTGTTTCAGTGAAGATTGTTCTATTCTCTTAAGGTTTATCCACATGCTGTACTTAGAAAAGATGAAGGAAAAGAATACATTACAGGACACTATTGAGATAAGTACAGTAGGATTGATTAGTACAGTACATTACATGAAGCCCAGGTAAGCTGAACTAAAATACGAAAAGTGTACCACATCCAGGTAGGAATTTCAATGATTTTATCACTGATGTACAGTTGCCTGCGCTTACACCTACGTGGCTCAGTGGCTGCATTCTGGGTTGTAGGCTTAGATTACATTGTTTTTCAAGTTGGGATGCTAATGTATTATTGCTTGGGGCTGTACTGCATATGTTTCTTTCTCAACAACCTAAATGGGATGAATATACAGTATCCCCCTTTATTTACAGCACAAGCCAAGTAGAATATGTATTTCTCCCAGCTTTTTTCTCTGGTTTCACTTAACTTTTCCACCCAGCTTGATTGCAGTTGTCAACTATCACAAAGTTTAAAGTTTATCTCCCCAATCGTACTAGGAAGTGTTCGCAAGCTGCATGCTGTCTTAAATTTAAGGAAATTATAGTGTGTGTGTGTGAGTGTGTGAGTCTTATCAGAACATTCAAACGTAATGTATTTCGGCCTTATCTACCCTGAATTACATATATTTTCAAGACTGAAAGCTGAAACTTAGTCTCTTTATTACTGCTTTCTACTTTTTGTGGACATCATGAAGATTAAGTCTACCTGCCCGCTGCTTTTGATGTTTTCTTAACTTATATTTATCTACCACCTAAGTCCCTTATTTATGTTATTTCATGTACTGTACAACATGGTATTGCCTCTTCTTTTATTTAAGAAACATCATTGTTCGTGAATAAATAAATATATAAATGTATAAGCAGACAATCATGTATGTTTATGCAATGGCTGCTAAGAATGAAAATGTATATGGCTTATGACAGGAGTCTACGCTAAAGACAAGCTCAGTCTCCAGACGACAATACGTTTTCTATGATAAACTTTATGGTTAAATTAAATCGAGAGATGGCGCAGCAGTCAGGAGCTAAACGTTAATTGAATGTAGTACAAGTTTCTCGATATATTCCTTCCTTGTTATAACACACTATTGTGACGTCACTCGCAAGCCATTTGCCTGAGTGAGCCGTGAGGGAAGGACGTGTCGTGACGAGCTGTTATGTGGTGACCAAATGCTTAGTATTTTTATATTAAGTTATTTAAACACAAGCTTATGTTGATACTGTCCTCTGTGGTGAGTAAATTGTTGGTATTTTTATATTCATAATTAAGTGGCATGTGATGTTAGAGAGTTGGTTAACCACCATGGCCCATGGTAGTTTGTCAACCCAACAAGTAGTTATTGAAAGTTTTATTCCGTCATCAAGTGGAAATTTAGGTGAAGGTGTTTTATGAAAAGGTAATTTCAAAGATAAACTCCGTCATTTAATAATATACTATGCTGCCTTGGTATTAGTGTAGTTTATATTGGTGTTTGTAGTACATAAGAAAGGAGGAAACTGCAGCGGGCCTATTGACCCATACTGGGCAGTCCCATTTACACCCAACCCCTATTGCCGGTGCGTCTAATTACCCAAACGAAAGCCTATTTACCCAAAGGAAGCTGAAAGCTACCCAAACGAATGTAGTCTAGTGCTGACGTGACCAGTTTTAGGTAAATAATCTGTTTGGTGGTTGTTTTTTGTCCAGGGAACAAAGTTATCAGCGAAATAAATGCGACACTCCACACATTTCTCTTTGAGCGTCAACTTCCGCCAGGGGACAACTCCGTCACCAGTGTGATAAATTTGACATTAATAGGTTAGGTTACGTTCGTTTGGGTAGCTTTTAGCTTTGTTTAGGTAAATAGGGTCCGACTAATTACCCAAATGTACCCATATATAGCCGGAATGAAGTCAAATAATGGTCCTAGATGAATAAATCGGACTGCCAATCACTTCTCGACTAGTATTTGCTGTCAGAAAGTCACAAAAAATTGGAAAACTTACTATAATCTGGGTTAATAGATCGAGTTGGATAGTTTGAGTACCTTTGTAATGTCCCCTTTGTTTAGCCCTGCCTTCCACTTATACACCTCTATCAGGTCGCCCCTCGCTCTACGCCTCTCAAGGGAGTGCAAATTAAGACGCTTTAACCTGTCTCTGTACTCAAGGTTCCTAATGCCCGGGATTAGCCTTGTCATTCTCCTCTGAATTCTTTCCAAGGATTCTATATCCATTCTGTAATACGGTGACCAGAATTGAACTGCGTAATCCAAGTGAGGTCTCACAAGCGCAAGATATAGTTTTAGGATGACCTTGCTAGTCTTGTAACTAACACTCCTTTGTATGAACCCAAGTACTTTATTAGCCTTGTTTCGAGCAAATACACATTGTTTACTTGGCTTAAGGTTCCTACTTATCATTACCCCTAAATCTCTCTCGCAGTCGGATTTCTCAATGGCATCGTTGTTCATCTGGTAACTGGTTACCCTGTTTACATCTCCTATACTGAGTACTTTACATTTGTCCACGTTGAATTTTATCTGCCATTTTTCAGACCATTCGAAAAATTTTTTTAGATCTTCCTGTAGTTTTGTGGAGACCTCGTCAGATTTAATAACACTCCTATTTTGGTGTCATTAGCAAATTTACTTGTGTTACTGTCTATGCCGATATCTATGTCGTTTATGTATATAATAAGTAATAATGGTCCAAGTACTGAGCCTTGGGGAACTTCACTAGTGACGTTGCTCCAATGGGATTTGGTGCCGTTAATGCTCACTCGCTGTTTCCCGTCCTGTAACCACGCCCTAATCCATTTAAGGATATTACCTATGATGCCATGAGCTTCTACCTTTCTAATTAGTCTTTCGTGGGGGACTCTGTCGAAGGCTTTGCTAAAGTCGAGATATACCACATCATAATTGTGCCCCTCGTCCACCAATTCGAAAAGTGATGAAAAGAATGTTAATATATTAGTTAGACAAGAACGCCCGCTTGTGAAGCCATGCTGGGAATCATTGATGAATCGGTGCTTCTCCAGGTGATTTCGAATAGAGTTTGAATTGATTGCTTACAGTAATTTGCTTACTATTGACGTCAGACTGATTGGGCGGTAGTTAGAGGATAGTGATCTATCCCCCTTCTTGAATATCGATATTACATTCGCTATCCTCCAGGATTCTGGTACTACACCTGTTTTTAAGGACATGTTAAATAACTTTGCTAAGGGCATACTAAGCTCTTCCTTACATTTCTTTAATACTCTGGCAAATATCTCATCGGAACCAGGTGACTTATTAGGCTTTAGTTTGTCTATTTGCTTACTAACATCGTTACTAGTCACTACTCTCTCGCTTAATTTGTTTTCTTCACTATCTCTGAATAGAGTAGGTGCCTCGGGTATCATGTTTAAATTTTTGGTGGTGAAAACTGTTGAAAAATATTTATTCACATTATTGCTATTTTCTCCGACGTTATCAGTTAGCTCGCCGGTATCTGACCGTATTGGTCCAATTTTTTCTCATGTTTTAGTTTGTTACATTTGGTAAAATCCTTTGGGGTTTGTCTTCGCCTCTCTTGCTATCCTTACCTCATTATTCCTCTTGGCTTTCCTTATCTCGGTTTTAACCCTACTCGCCAATACCTTATAATAATCCCGGAGGTAAATTTCGCCACGATTTATCCTTCTACCTATAGTCTTCCTTTTGCCAATAATGTTCTTTAAATAATTATTTATCCATTTAGGGTCATTGTTGTCTGATCTGAGTTTTTTGTATGGTATGTTCTGCCTTTGTGCATTAAGTAACTCATTATTTAGATTGTCGTGGAACTCGGTAATCTCAGATCTCATTATCAAGTCGGTGTCAACCGTCAGGTCCGCGGGAGGGGTGAGGTCGGTGTGAGTCACCCCCAGGCGTGATGCCCCTTCCCTCAACTGCCTCTTCAAACTATCAAAGTTTGCCCTTCTGATTTCTGGGACTTAAGTGGAATTTTCCTTTCGTCCGCCCTGAAAATATAACTGGAATCTAATTTCTTTGTGATCACTGTTTGCAAGTTCATTCCCTACCTCGACATTGCTAATTAGGTTTTCTCTGTTCGACAGAACTAAGTCCAGTATATTATTACCCCGTGTGGGTTCGGTTATATGTTGACTTAGGAAACAGTCCTGGATCGTCTCGAGAAAATCCTCTGATTCTGAGTTACCCGTAAGGTCAGTCCAATCTACTTGGCCAAGGTTAAAGTCGCCTACTATACAGACTTTGTTGTGTATGGAAGCCCTGCGCATTTCATCCCAGATAAGTCGCTCATTGACTCTATCAAGATTGGGAGGTCTATATATTACTCCCCTGAGGGTCTTTTTAAATCTTTCAGATTGTCTGGCTGTCTGAGGTGAACTGATGGTTGGCTCAGGTGGACTGCTGGCTGGCTGGTTCTGGTGAACGGCTGCCTGGCTCAGAGGACTGGCTGAGGCGAACGTCTGGCAGGACAAGAACCCCACCAAACAGGTAAAGTACTTGTGACAATATGTAATGTCTATATGTAAGTAACTCATGAACATTGTCTAAAACTTTTTGTATTCCAGGTTTGTGTGACTGACTGTGGACCCACAACAAGGTGCTTCCTGGAGGTGAGTGAGGGGAAGTGGGTGTGGGTGGGTGGGAGGGTAGGTAGGTGGGGTGTGTGGGAGGGAAGGAGGGTGGGTGGGAGGGAGGGGAGGGGGGGTGGGAGGGAAGGGGGTGGGGGTGGGAAGGGAGGGGGTGGGTGGCAGGGGAGGGTGGTGGGTGGGGTTGGGGTGGGTGGGGGTGGTGGGGTGGGTGGGAGGGAGGGGAGGAGGGTGGGTGGGTGGGAGGGGAGGAGGGTGGGTGGGTGGGAGGGAAGGGGGTCGGGGTGGGAAGGGAGGGGAGGGGGTGGTTGGGTGGGTGGGGAGGGGGTGGGTGGGAGGGTTGACCGGGTGAGAGAGTTTGGTGGGTAAGAGGGAGGGTTAGGTGGGTGGAAGGGAAAGTGTCTGCATGGAAGTGAGTGTGTGTGTGGATGGAAGGTCCTCCCACCCACACACCCTTCCTCCCACCCACACACCCTTCCTCCCACCCGTACACCCTTCCTCCCATTCACACACCCTTCCTCCCATTCACACACCCTGAGGGTCTTTAAATCTTTCAGATTGTGTGGCTGTCTGAGGTGAACTGCTGGCTGGCTGGTTCTGGTGAACGGCTGCCTGGCTCAGAGGACTGGCTGAGGCGAACGTCTGGCAGGACAAGAACCCCACCAAACAGGTTAAGTACTTGTGACAATATGTAATGTCTATATGTAAGTAACTCATGAACATTGTCTAAAACTTATTGTATTCCAGGTTTGTGTCTGACTGAGGATCCACAACAAAGTGCTTCCTGGAGGTGGTAAAGGTAACTTAATTTTTAATAGCTGTAATAATGTCTGCACCATAGTTAGAAGTAGATGCACAGTAGTAACTCCGCCTTGTTCAACTGAACATGCCGGTCCCCAGCCCGGATAAAGGAGGAGGGCTACTGCAGTGTTGGATGATCGCCACTTCATAAACTCTTCAATTTCAGACCAATGTATGATACAAGGTACAGTAACTTATATTTTATCAAGAAGACAATGTTTACTGATCTTGGGAAACATAGCTTTTTATTGATGGATAGTATCGAAGAATGAGATATTTACACGTACACTCACTTCCTCTTAATGGCATCTTCATGTATTGAGACCATGTAATACACAGTGTATTAGGATTTGTATATAGTTTATTTGTATTATACATCTTGATAAAATCACAGGAAAAAGGATCTACACGTGACACTACATGGGAGTTAGTTTGCATTAATAGTCCAGAAGTTTTATACAGAAAGATTACAAAAGAACTTGTCAAAAGTTTTAGTTTATACCTGCGTGTAGGTACTTAACAGTTTACTAGACATTCAGGTTGTCTTAACAATTAAAACCTCCGTTATCTAGTATTAGTGTAGGAGGAAGTCAGAACTTGCAATGGTTGGGAATGTCACTAGATATAATTTTTCTCATCTCAAGATAAGCGCATTATTACAGGTGTTGGAGGCGTCATTACCATCTATAAAGTATTTCCCAAGACAACGTTAATAATGGACTCCACTTAAGGTTAGTTTATTACACTCTACCTTAATGATTGTCAGGTTTTGGTCATACAAGATTGTTTGATCTAATAATATTCTTGTACTGTGAATAATTTTGACCTGGTTCAGTACAGACCAGTATATGGGCATTTCTAAATTTATCAAAGTGACCAAGTCTGTTTAGTATTCTTCACTTCCACCACTTAATTTACTAGCCATTTGGGCAGGTGTGTGAATGGGGGAGGGAGTGACTGGGAAGGAAGGTGAAGTGGGTGGGTGTGTGTGTGATACTTGATAGGTTTACACCCTTCTCACATCTGTGCCAGGCTGGAGTTAAGGCCCCAGGACAGTTTTGAGAGATACACACTACCACCCACTATACTTACGGTCAAATATAAAATTTCATTTCTAAACGTTACAACTTAACAACATTGGATTTCAAATTCTTTAGATTTTTGTACAACCAAGTTAATTTACTTTTGTGTTCATCATAATGAATTATAATTTTTACAAGGATTTATTTTCTAAATTTTAGGCAAAACGGACTTCCATTCAACAATTGGTGTGCAGTGACCACATTGCCAACATTCCGTAAGTAGAATCCCTATGTACTTTTCTTTCATGTCCTATGTATACATTATCAAAAACGTATCTTTACTGACAGCCGATCAATTTCAAAATGAACACCGACACCTGTACGAAATCGTTAAAATCCTTCGTCCGAGGTGTCATTGTCTAAAACCACCATAAAGATGCATTTTTGACGTACACCTTGTAATAACTACACTAACAGTAGATATCACAATGCCAACTGTAGGTACAGTCCTGTGGTCACCTTTTTAGTTTTGATTTTGCATACCCAATAGGTCACAGTTCTACATAGGCTGGCACTTGGGTGTCAATTGGCGAGAAGTATACATAGGCTATCCTGTTTGCATCAGAGGATGCTATACTTTACACCTCACCTTCAGGTTTCAAGTTCAGTTTACAAAGTAATTATTCTACTTTTCCAAAATCGGAGTATAAAAGTTATCAAATTTATTCCGTGTTTATTTTATTACGAACATAAATTATATTGTATAATGAGCCATCATTATATTCTCTTTCTTGAAACAAGTGCCAACCATTACACAATATATCTACCTTTTCTAATCTGTGGCTCGACTCGAGGCTTACTTATACGTTCATAAATATTACTTTACTAATAAATATTTCTCAATTCTTAATTTTAGAAATAAATTTGTGCTTAAGGTGGTAGTCCTGATGTGGGCTGGTCGACAGTAGAGAAGAGTCGCTGAGGTCATCTTGCTGGTACATTGATCTTGTACACCAACCATCTGTAACAAGATTTTGAATTTAGATCATTCTTAATTAACATTAATGTATCATTACCAATACACAACATTTACCCTCAATTTCTTGCATTCTATACTTGCGTCCTTACATATATCCATACACTCGAGCGCCCTCCTAGTACACCTGACACGTGAGCACCAGCCTTCCTGCTCTCTTACGGCTGCAGCCGTCTTCTCAGTCATCATGCACAACATTCCTTCACAGTACATGCCATTTTACGCTGATAAATTTACAACATTCACTATTAACCCTTGTATGAGCACACCGCCCATGCAAGAGCGCCCTCCATTGTCTTACGTACGAGCGCCCCTCCACTGCCCAACGTACGAGCGCCCCTCCACTGCCCAACGTACGAGCGCCCCTCCACTGCCCAACGTTCCTTCTTCCCAACCCTTCTCACACAGCAAGTCACTTATTTTCATTCTTGCATTCAGTGGTTTTTAGGATAGCCATACGCAGACATGGGTAACTTAACTGGGGAGGCTGAATTAACGTGTGTTACATCTCGCTCAAGGTTGGTTCTGTCACTTCCTCTAAGTTGGCCTTCAAGTACATCATCTGTCACCTGCAATATATTTCGAGTTAACAAATTTTAATAATCTACAAGTCTCAATTTTATCTCCCTTGAAAATTAACTTTCTGTATTCATGATCAGTAAATATAAGTGGCTAATAAAATAGTTCGAATTAATGTTCTTTAAATACATTAGATAGAAAAGGATTTTGTATAATAGATAGCTTAATGATTTGGTTCAGTCCAGGTTAGTTCGGTTTAACCTAAGTTAGGATGGTTAGGTAAGTGATGTTAGTTGACACCCACCCACAACAACTTGCTATATATACTACTACTAATTTTCTCTAATAGGCATGTAGTCCTGTATATTTATACTGTACTGTCACCACAACTAATATTAATATTACTCTGTCAGTTTATATTGTACAGACAATCCCCACAATCCTCCAGAGCCCTTCAACACACAGCCCTCCACTGCCCAGTGTAGGAGCACAGTGTTGAGTGGTTTATGGGATGACCATAATAGCTAAGATATACAAGTAACTTAACTGATGAGGCTGAAGTAACGTGCTGCTTGTTAAATCTTGCTCAAGGTTCTGTCACTTCTCCATTGGCCTTCGAGTACATCAGCTGTCACCTGCAACATGTTTATAGCAATTAATGTATATTGTAATTACTGTAGAATCGACATTAAGCATACACTTTCCATGTACAATTAGGCCACATGTACAGTACTTTAGTTGTCCCGAACTGTTCACGAGTTTTAAAAGTTTATTAATTTAGAAAAGTCAATTTCATCTAACTAGAAACTTAACTGTATTCATGATCAGTAAACGTAAATGGGTCATAAAATAGTTTGAATTAATTTTCTTTAAATATATTATAGAAAATATATGTTTTTTGTATAATAGATAGCTTAATACTCATTTGGTTCAGTCAAGGTTAGTTATGTTTAATCTAAGTCAGGATGGTTTGGTTAGTAAAGTTAGTTGACGCCCACCCACAACAACTTGCTTCACTAGCTATATTTACTACCATACTACTACTACTGCTAATTTTCTCTAGTAACTAATAGGCATGTAGTCCTGTATATTTATACGGTCACTACAACTAATATTAATTTACTCTTAATATCAGTCTATACAGTCAGTCCACACAGTCCTCCAGAGCCCTCCAACACATACAGCCCTCCACTGCCCTCTGTAGGAGCACAGTGTTGAGTGGTTTATGGAATTACCATAATAGCTTAGATATACAAGTAACTTAACTGATGAGGCTGAAGTAACGTGCTGCTTGCTAAATCTTGCTCAAGGTTCTGTAACTTCTCCTTTGGCCTTCGAGTACATCAGCTGTCACCTGCAACATGTTTAAAGTTGTTATTCATGTAGAATGAATGTTAAACATACAAAACCCATCTACCACATGTACTTAAACTGTGTCCAACTGTACACAAGTTATCACTTTTTAATAATTTATGCAAGACTCAATTTTATCTGAAAAATTAATTTTCTGTAATCATGATCAGTTAACAGGAGTGGCTATTGAAATACATTGAATTTCTGTTATTGAATAAAATTTGTATTTAATATATTTTCTGTGCAAAAGATAACTTAAGACAGATTTGGTTCCGTTTAGGTTAGTTGTATTTAATCAAAGTTAGGCTGGTTAAGTTAGGTTAGTAAAGTTAGTTGAAACCCAACCACAACAACTTGCTTTACTGGTTATATTTACAACTACACTACTACTAATTTTCTCCAACCAATAGGAATGTAGTCCTGTATATTTTTACGTATGTCACTACAACTAATATTAATTTTACTACAAGATCAGTCTCTACAGTCAGTCCTCCAGAGCCCCCCCCCCATTACACAGTCAGCGAGGCCCTCCACACACACCCTCCACTGCCCAGTGTAGGAGCACAGTGTTGAGTGGTTTATGGGATGACTATAATAGCTATGATAAATAAGTAACTTAACTGATGAGGCTGAAGTAACGTGCTGCTTGTTAAATCTTGCTCAAGGTTCTGTCACTTCTCCATTGGCCTTCACGTACATCAGCTGTCACCTGCAATGTGTTTAAAGTTGTAATTAATGTATATTGTAATTAATGTAGAATAGACATAACACAATTTCCATGTACAATTAGGCCACATGTACATTACTTAAGCTGTCCCTAACTGTACACAAGTTATCAAATATTAATAATTGACAAACATCTCAATTTTACCTGACTTGAAAATTAACTTTCTGTATTCGTGATCAGTAAAAGTAAGTGGCTCATAAAATAGTTTGAATTAATGTTCTTTAAATATATTAGATAAAATATATATTTTGGATAATAGATAGCTTAATACTGATTTGGTTCAGGCTGGGTTAGTTATGTTTAATCTAAGTTAGGTTAGTAAAGTTAGTTGAAACCCACAACAACTTGCTTTACTTGCTATATTTATTATACTACTACTAATTTTCTCTAATAGGCATGTAGTCCTGTATATTTATACTGTACTGTCACCACAACTAATATTAATTTTACTCTGTCAGTCTATACTGTACAGACAGTCCACACAGTCATCCAGAGCCCTTCAACACACACAGCCCTCCACTGCCCAGTGTAGGAGCACAGCGAGTTTTTTTTTTCTAGGACCATAATAGCTTAGATATACAAGTAACTTAACTGATGAGGCTGAAGTAACGTGCTGCTTGTTGAATCTTGCTCAAGGTTCTGTCACTTCTCCATTGGCCTTCGAGTACATCAGCTGTCACCTGCAACATGTTTAAAGTTGTTATTTATGTAGAATGAATGTTAAACATACAAAACCCATCTACCACATGTACTTAAACTGTACACAAGTTATCACTTATTAATAATTTACGCAAGTCTCAATTTTATCTAACTTCAAAATTAACTATCTGCTCATGATCAGTTAACATGAGTGGCTAGTGAAATTCATTGACTGTTCTTCAATCAGGATTTTATTAATATATTTTCTGTACAAAAGATAACTTAAGACAGATTTGGTTCAGTTTAGGTTAGTTGTATTTAATCAAAGTTAGGCTGGTTAAGTTAGGTTAGTAAAGTTAGTTGAAACCCAACCACAACAACTTGCTTTACTGGTTACATTTACAACTACACTACTAATTTTCTCCAACCAATAGGCATGTAGTCCTGTATATTTATACGTAATGTCACCACAACTAATAATTTTACTACAAGATCAGTCTCTACAGTCAGTCCACACAGTCCTCCAGAGCACCCCATCACAGTCAGCGAGGCCCCCCACACACCCTCCACTGCCCAGTGTAGGAGCAGTGTTAGATGTTTTTTTATGACCATAATAGCTAAAATAAACAAGTACCTTAACTGATGAGGCTGAAGTAACGTGCTGCTTGTTGAATCTTGCTCGAGGTTTTGTCACTTCTTCATTGGCCTTCAAGTACATCAGGTGTCACCTGCAACATGTTTAAAGTTGTAATATATGTAGAATGAAAATTAAACTTGCAACTTCCATCTACCACTAGACCACATGTACTTAGAGTGTCCCCAACTGTTTACTTAAATCATTACCTCCACATTAGTTTACTCAAGTCACTTCTCACCATCACCAATACAGTAATACTATACTATACTGTACTACACATCCCCACACTGCTTCATGCACTATACACAAGGTTTACTACAGCTCATTTGCTAGACCTTCCCTCCCTCCCTCCCTCATGCCCCCTTAAAGTGTCCCCCTAGACAGCTTCACCACAACCACCTACCCACCTCGTGTACAATTCCTTCACATGGTAACAACCCTGTCCCCCCCCCCCCCCAACCAGTATACAACATCCCACACCCTCTCAAAACGTTAAATGACTCTACAACAAGCCACACCCCCTCACAAAACATTAAACGACACCACAGGAAGCCACACCCACCCACACCTTCACACAAAACGTTAAAATTGACCTCGAGGAATACTGTTGTGCAGTGTGAAAAGTGAAGCTTCTCACACTCGTGGTCTGTTGTCCCCACATACTGCATCACACTGACCACATACTGCACCACACCAATAACAGAGGGTTTTGTTTTGTACTGTAGTTGGATCTGTCGTCATTCCTTGATCCAAAAAGAAAGATTCACCAGCACATTGTAGTACGTAAATTGGCTAAGGTTAAATTGATCTTCAGCTGAAATAAACTGGGGGATGAATCTTCAGGTGAGCCAAACATTAACATTCTCCAGGGGTTAATTAGATGGTTGCTGCCTCATTTACCAATACATTTTAACGGTGCCTTTATATACATCTTAACATTTATTCTAGGAACCCGGTATTTTTTTTTAAAAGTAGACAACCAACGAACCTCTCTAGGTTAAGTTAGGATTACGTTACGTTGTTAGGTTAGTTATGGTGCTTTTTGGTTGTTGAGCAATGTGTTGTACCGATGGTATAATCCATAGTTGTCCTCTTAAAAAAATTACCAGGAACCCTTAATGTTACTGATTTAATATATACTGTATTCTGAAACACCTCGACCTTCTGAAACGTCCCGCCCTCCGCCCGGCTCTCGACCTCGCCTCGCCCGGCTCTCGGCCTGGCCTGGCCTGACCTGGCCTGGCCTCGCCCGGCTCTCGGCCTGGCCTGGCCTGACCTGGCCTCGCCCGGCTCTCGGCCTGGCCCGGCTCTCTACCTGGCCTGGCTCTCTACCTCGCCTCGCTCTCTATCTCGCCTCGCCTGGCTCTCTACCTTACCTTACCTCACCTCACCTCGCCCGGCTCTCTACCTTACCTTACCTCGCCTGGCTCTCTTACCTTACCTCGCCCGGCTCTCTACCTTACCTTACCTCACCTCGCTCTCTACCTCACCTCACCTCGCCCGGCTCTCTACCTCGCCTCGCCCGGCTCTCTACCTCACCTCACCCGGCTCTCTACCTCGCCTCACCTCGCCTGGCTCTGTACCTTACCTCGCCTCGCCCGGCTCTCTACCTCACCTCACCTCGCCTGGCTCTCTACCTTGCCTTGCCTTACCTCACCTCGCTCTCTACCTTACCTCACCTCGCCCGGCTCTCTACCTCGCCTCACCTCGCCTGGCTCTCTACCTTACCTCGCCTCGCCCGGCTCTCTACCTCACCTCGCCCGGCTCTCTACCTCACCTCGCCCGGCTCTCTACCTCACCTCGCCCGGCTCTCTACCTCACCTCACCTCGCCCGGCTCTCTACCTCACCTCACCTCGCCCGGCTCTCTACCTCACCTCACCTCGCCCGGCTCTCTACCTCACCTCACCTCGCCCGGCTCTCTACCTCACCTCACCTCGCCCGGCTCTCTTACCTCACCTCGCCTGGCTCTCTTACCTCACCTCGCCTGGCTCTCTACCTTACCTTACCTCGCCTGGCTCTGTACCTTACCTCGCCTCGCCCGGCTCTCTACCTCGCCTCACCTCGCCTGGCTCTCTACCTTGCCTTGCCTCGCTCTCTACCTTACCTTACCTCGCCTGGCTCTGTACCTCACCTCACCTCGCCTGGCTCTCTTACCTCACCTCGCCTGGCTCTCTACCTTGCCTTGCCTTACCTCGCCTGGCTCTGTACCTTACCTCACCTCGCCTGGCTCTCTACCTTACCTCACCTCGCCTGGCTCTCTACCTTACCTCGCCTCGCCCGGCTAAAACCAGTAATAAATTCTGTTTCAACTCCCAGAAATCGTAGTTAAAGAGTAAGCAAAGAACTAGCCAGTAAAAAATATTATACAGTATTTTAAATCGGCAAAAATCGTTATATTTTTGTTAAACCTGGTCATTGCGGCGCAGTTTGTAATGCGGAATACGGTGGTGGTGATGAACGTTTGGGGAAAGGCGTAATTATTGAGTTATGACCACCCGGCTCCGCCAAAAGTGGGTTGGGCTTCGAAGCAAGAGGGAAAATGTGAAATTAAGAAATAAATACAGTAATCTAACCCAATCTGGTCATTGTACTCGCTTACTGGTTAATTATTACGTAAATACTGATGTACGGTTTACGCTCGTTACCCGCCACCGGCTTATAGTTTAGGCTCATGTGGTGGTATATTTGCCTAAAACATTAAGAAATTACTGGTTAGACGTTAGAGAAACACTTAATATAATACTAAACCATATTAATGTATTTGTTTAAGCTGCAAAGTAGGGACCATAGGCCTTACAGCCCAGTGAAACTTGGGGATACTACCCTAGGAGGCAAGTGCAACAGCCGGCTGCCAAGTTGTTTTTTACTTAAATCAGCATTTATTACGCCATAATTAAGTATATTAAACACTAACCAAAAGAATAACCATTTCTCTTGGCCATTTTGACTGTAGACAGTCGGGGAAAAACATTACACGCATATAATGGAGGCTAGAGCTGTGGGGCAGCTCGGGCTTACCTGCTTGTTAGCTGCAACCAGTGAGTGGTGATGGTCGGTGAAGAATGGGGCGAGAAGGAGTTAGTCGAGGCTTTATATATGAAGGTTGAGAGTACCGTCACGAAGCTTCATTGAATCATTTTGATGCTTCATTGGAGCATTCGAAGCTTCGAACATGAATATACGCTAAAATACCTAAAAACGTCAAATTTATGAACCAATTTAACTTTTAACTAACATTTAGGATAAAATACAGCGAAAATAGTGTCCCATGACGAGAAAACTGAGAACAGACAGAGGGAAAAGAAGAGAGAAATGCTGGGACTCGAACTCGGGCCTCAATGAGTGGCAGGTAGAAGGCTTATCCACGGGACTTATAGGGGAAGTCAATAATCTACTTTCCCGAAAAGTAGATAATCTACTTTTCAGGAAAGTAGATAACCAACTTTCCCGGAAAGTAGATATTTCCCATTTTCTATGATACAAATTTCCCGTTTTCTATGATAATCTACTTCGGAAAATTAGGTAATATTTCCCAAAAAGTCGATAATCTACTTCCCCAAAAAGTCAATAATCTACTTTCCCGAAAAGTAGATAAATAATCTACTTTTCAGGAAAGTAGATAACCAACTTTCCCGGAAAGTAGATATTTCCCATTTTCTATGATACAAATTTCCCGTTTTCTATGATAATCTACTTCGGAAAATTAGGTAATATTTCCCAAAAAGTCGATAATCTACTTCCCCAAAAAGTCAATAATCTACTTTCCCGAAAAGTAGATAAATAATCTACTTTTCAGGAAAGTAGATAACCAACTTTCCCGGAAAGTAGATATTTCCCATTTTCTATGATACAAATTTCCCGTTTTCTATGATAATCTACTTCGGAAAATTAGGTAATATTTCCCAAAAAGTCGATAATCTACTTCCCCAAAAAGTCAATAATCTACTTTCCCGAAAAGTAGATAAATAATCTACTTTTCAGGAAAGTAGATAACCAACTTTCCCGGAAAGTAGATATTTCCCATTTTCTATGATACAAATTTCCCGTTTTCTATGATAATCTACTTCGGAAAATTAGGTAATATTTCCCAAAAAGTCGATAATCTACTTCCCCAAAAAGTCAATAATCTACTTTCCCGAAAAGTAGATAAATAATCTACTTTTCAGGAAAGTAGATAACCAACTTTCCCGGAAAGTAGATATTTCCCATTTTCTATGATACAAATTTCCCGTTTTCTATGATAATCTACTTCGGAAAATTAGGTAATATTTCCCAAAAAGTCGATAATCTACTTCCCCAAAAAGTCAATAATCTACTTTCCCGAAAAGTAGATAAATAATCTACTTTTCAGGAAAGTAGATAACCAACTTTCCCGGAAAGTAGATATTTCCCATTTTCTATGATACAAATTTCCCGTTTTCTATGATAATCTACTTCGGAAAATTAGGTAATATTTCCCAAAAAGTCGATAATCTACTTCCCCAAAAAGTCAATAATCTACTTTCCCGAAAAGTAGATAAATAATCTACTTTTCAGGAAAGTAGATAACCAACTTTCCCGGAAAGTAGATATTTCCCATTTTCTATGATACAAATTTCCCGTTTTCTATGATAATCTACTTCGGAAAATTAGGTAATATTTCCCAAAAAGTCGATAATCTACTTCACCAAAAAGTCAATAATCTACTTTCCCGATAACTATTTTCATCCAGTTTCTTGAACTTTAAGGTGAAATAACTAAGTTTGTCATGGCTCAGTGGTTGAGTCCTGCTTACTCTTCATGGTGGTCCTATACTCCTATTTGTATTTATTTTTTGTTATATGTATATTTTTAGCCCTTATCAGCTTACTAGCTGCTCGGGCAGTTGTCTTGAATCTTTAACAAGAGTTTTATTGTGTACATAATGTGCTTTATTTATTAACACATTTTAGGAGTATTAGACTATTGAAGACGATCGTATTTTTATTATTATTAACAATGACATTATTTTATGCTGTCATTCCATTAATTTACATACGACGTGTCAATAAGGTTTACAAGAGTTGACCACTTGGAGGCTGTATTAATACATTACATCAGAAAACAAGAGAAACAATATTTGTAATACAATACCATAATATAATAAAGTACACATTAGGGTATTAACTACAGATACAAGATTATTATATAGTACATAATATAATAGAACTAAGAGGGTAACACAAGAAGCTAGAAGACGTGTGGGGTCAGGTTGTATTAGGGTGATTAATCTAAAAGTTTATTCACTGAAATTTTAATTTGTAGAAAAACTATTTTTTTACAAAAGAACGGAGCTACTGTAGTATGTGATCTACAGAGCTGGAGCTACTGTAGTATGATTTACAGAGCTTTTGCTACTGTAGTATGTGGTCTACAGAACTGGAGCTACTGTAGTATGTGATCTACAGAGCTGGAGCTACTGTAGTATGTGGTCTACAGAGCTGGAGCTACTGTAGTATGTGGTCTACAGGGCTGGAGCTACTGTAGTATGTGATCTACAGAGCTGGAGCTACTGTAGTATGTGGTCTACAGAGCTGGAGCTACTATGCAGTCTACAGAGCTGTAGCTTCTATCGTATACAGTCTACAGAGCTGTTGCTTCTATAGTATGCAGTCTACAGAGCTGTTGCTTCTATAGTATGCAGTCTACAGAGCTGGAGCTAGTATAGTATGTGGTCCACCGAACCGGAGTTGTGTCTTCCAGGATATTTACACCATAGCATCCATGAACCTGACCTAGCCTAGAGTGTGTTATGTTAATGGATGCTTTAGTGTATATAGCCCGGTAGACACAACTCCAGCTCGGTAGACCACATACTACAGTAGCTCCAGCTCTGTAGACCACATACTATAGTAGCTCCAGCTCTGTAGACCACATACTACAGTAGCTCCAGCTCTGTAGACCACATACTATAGTAGCTCCAGCTCTGTAGACCACGTACTACAGTAGCTCTAGCTCTGTAGACCACATACTACAGTAGCTCCAGCTCTGTAGACCACGTACTACAGTAGCTCCAGCTCTGTAGACCACGTACTACAGTAGCTCCAGCTCTGTAGACCACATACTACAGTAGCTCCAGCTCTGTAGACCACGTACTACAGTAGCTCCAGCTCTGTAGACCACATACTACAGTAGCTCCAGCTCGGTAGACCACATACTATAGTAGCTCCAGCTCTGTAGACCACATACTACAGTAGCTCCAGCTCTGTAGACCACATAATACAGTAGCTCCAGCTCTGTAGACCACATACTACAGTAGCTCCAGCTCTGTAGACCACATACTACAGTAGCTCCAGCTCTGTAGACCACGTACTACAGTAGCTCCAGCTCTGTAGACCACATACTACAGTAGCTCCAGCTCTGTAGACCACATACTACAGTAGCTCCAGCTCTGTAGACCACATACTACAGTAGCTCCAGCTCTGTAGACCACATACTACAGTAGCTCCAGCTCTGTAGACCACATACTACAGTAGCTCCAGCTCTGTAGACCACATACTACAGTAGCTCCAGCTCTGTAGACCACATACTATACTATACTAGCTCCAGCTCTGTAGACCACATACTACAGTAGCTCCAGCTCTGTAGACTGCATACTATACTATAGTAGCTCCAGCTCTGTAGACCACATACTACAGTAGCTCCAGCTCTGTAGACCACATACTACAGTAGCTCCTGCTCTGTAGACCACATACTATACTATACTAGCTCCAGCTCTGTAGACCACATACTACAGTAGCTCCAGCTCTGTAGACTGCATACTATACTATAGTAGCTCCAGCTCTGTAGACCACATACTACAGTAGCTCCAGCTCTGTAGACCACATACTACAGTAGCTCCAGCTCTGTAGACCACATACTATACTATACTAGCTCCAGCTCTGTAGACCACATACTACAGTAGCTCCAGCTCTGTAGACTGCATACTATACTATAGTAGCTCCAGCTCTGTAGACCACATACTACAGTAGCTCCAGCTCTGTAGACCACATACTACAGTAGCTCCTGCTCTGTAGACCACATACTACAGTAGCTCCAGCTCTGTAGACCACATACTACAGTAGCTCCAGCTCTGTAGACTGCATACTATACTATACTAGCTCCAGCTCTGTAGACCACATACTACAGTAGCTCCAGCTCTGTAGACTGCATACTATACTATAGTAGCTCCAGCTCTGTAGACCACATACTACAGTAGCTCCAGCTCTGTAGACCACATACTACAGTAGCTCCAGCTCTGTAGACCACATACTACAGTAGCTCCAGCTCTGTAGACCACATACTACAGTAGCTCCAGCTCTGTAGACCACATACTACAGTAGCTCCAGCTCTGTAGACCACATACTACAGTAGCTCCAGCTCTGTAGACTGCATACTATACTATAGTAGCTCCAGCTCTGTAGACCACATACTACAGTAGCTCCAGCTCTGTAGACCACATACTACAGTAGCTCCAGCTCTGCAGACCACATACTACAGTAGCTCCTGCTCTGTAGACCACATACTACAGTAGCTCCAGCTCTGTAGACCACATACTACAGTAGCTCCAGCTCTGTAGACTGCATACTATACTATACTAGCTCCAGCTCTGTAGACCACATACTACAGTAGCTCCAGCTCTGTAGACCACATACTACAGTAGCTCCAGCTCTGTAGACCACATACTACAGTAGCTCCAGCTCTGTAGACCACATACTACAGTAGCTCCAGCTCTGTAGACCACATACTACAGTAGCTCCAGCTCTGTAGACCACATACTACAGTAGCTCCAGCTCTGTAGACTGCATACTATACTATAGTAGCTCCAGCTCTGTAGACCACATACTACAGTAGCTCCAGCTCTGTAGACCACATACTACAGTAGCTCCAGCTCTGTAGACTGCATACTATACTATAGTAGCTCCAGCTCTGTAGACCACATACTATACTAGCTCCAGCTCTGTAGACCACATACTACAGTAGCTCCAGCTCTGTAGACTGCATACTATACTATACTAGCTCCAGCTCTGTAGACCACATACTACAGTAGCTCCAGCTATCTGGTGTTGGTGGTGATGTAGCCTTCTGTCATATGGTGCTGGTGGTGATGTAGCCTCAGTCATCTGGTGCTGGTGGTGATGTAGCCTCTGTCATCTGGTGGTGGTGGTGATGTAGCCTCTGTCATCTGGTGGTGGTGATGTAGCCTCAGTCATCTGGTGGTGGTGATGTAGCCTCTGTCATCTGGTGGTGGTGATGTAGCCTCAGTCATCTGGTGTTGGTGGTGATGTAGCCTCAGTCATCTGGTGCTGGTGGTGATGTAGCCTCTGTCATCTGGTGCTGGTGGTGATGTAGCCTCTGTCATCTGGTGGTGGTGATGTAGCCTCAGTCATCTGGTGGTGGTGATGTAGCCTCTGTCATCTGGTGGTGGTGATGTAGCCTCTGTCATCTGGTGGTGGTGATGTAGCCTCAGTCATCTGGTGTTGGTGGTGATGTAGCCTCAGTCATCTGGTGCTGGTGGTGATGTAGCCTCTGTCATCTGGTGCTGGTGGTGATGTAGCCTCTGTCATCTGGTGGTGGTGATGTAGCCTCTGTCATCTGGTGCTGGTGGTGATGTAGCCTCTGTCATCTGGTGGTGGTGATGTAGCCTTCTGTCATCTGGTGCTGGTGGTGATGTAACCTCAGTCATCTGGTGGTGGTGATGTAGCCTCTGTCAGCAGTCTGTCCCTTGTTCTTCACTTCTGTAAGGTTAGATGATTTAAATAGTTATATAGATTTAATGATAAATAGATAGACTCACAGACTTACTAATTGGCAAAGCCATCAGATACTTATTTATAGTAGGTTACTTTGCTTAAGCTAGGTCTCTAATCAGTAATAGTATGTCTACAGGAGAAATAGTGAAAGTTTTCTGATAAATTTAACAAGCAATACATTGCACTTGGACTATCCGAGGTTGGCAGATCAATTTAACAATATAATATTTTGTGGTTAATGCAGAAACAGCTTCATCTGTTATGTATTTTTGACGTTTAGCTATGAATTGTTTTACACTATTACTGGTTTTGATGTACTGTAGTTTGGTAGCTGTAAAGAAGAAAGTGTTTTTTGCTTGACTGCAAACACCAGGTACGGTACAGTACTGTATACAGTACCACAAGAAGGTACTGTATACTTTTTTTTGAGGTATGGAGCCTCTAAATCTTGACATACCTTAGGGCTTCAACATGTCTTAATACAGCCCTTCGTCTTGCACTGATTGTAGTGATTATATAGTTAGTACAATACAGTACAGTACAGTACAGTAAATTTAAGTTTAGTGTAATACTGTACAGTACTGTACATATTTCTACTTTAATGTTAAGAATGTCAGAGTAGCCAAAGTGCAGTGCCTCTCTCCACCCACCAAGGCTCCAGCAATCATATAGGAAAGTAAGTGTCCTGGAGTGTTCAGTTGTTATTATGCTTTTAAATGGTAATATCAAATGAAGACAAGTTTTTAAAAGGTACTGGATACAGGGAGGTGTACAGATGAGGTGTGTGTGTGTGTGTGTAAGATAGGTGTAAATATGGAGAGAAAGTAGAGATGTCTAATAAATATGTTAAAGAAGAGGTACTGCATTTAACCAACCTTCTGGAAAACATGTAACAACACACAAGTGAACATACTGGACGTGGCATGCTATATGTTTTACCTTGAAAAGAGATGAGTTTATCTTGGGCCACTGCAGGATGAGTGAAGGAAGTGGGTGAACTTTTGACAGTTTCTCTAATGCATCTTTGTTGGTCGGTCCACTCAGTCTACTTCCCCGACCTCGCCTTCATCTGTCACAATAAAAAGTGAGTTAGTGAAATACTGTACAGGCATCCCTCAAAGTACAGAAGCTTGAGTAATGAAATTTACATTGAAGGAACTGAAAAAAAAATATGAAATATTCTTTGCGATACAGAGGAAAAACTTCCATTAGTTACTGGGACACTGCACAGTACAGTACTGGTAGTATTGGTTTGCTCATATCCCATGAAGGATCTCCACTCCAACTTATTACACCTAAAGATTAACCACCTGAATGCTATTTGTGGGGATGAGGTTAGGTTAGGTTAGCATTTGGGTGGTCAATCTTAAGGTGAAATAAACTAGGGTGGAGATTCATCAGGTGATCCCACTATTACAAGGTGCAGTAAACTTGGTGGGGGGGGGGGGGGGGGGAGACCTTTCAGGCTTATACTGTGTTTTCCTTTTAATTTGTATACACGCTAAAAGTTTTAGAAGGTAAGTTTAAAATTTAGAGACCAAAATATTTTGTGCACAGCAAAGTTGGTCACAGATCTGTAATGTGCAGTTAAGGGTCCAGGAATTTTGGGTGTATGTTTAAGGGCTGCAGTCCCATACTGTACCTTAAATTTACCATTGAAATACATAGAATGATTTAACATGATTCATCACCACCCACACCTGCTGTGCTGATAGTGAAGTGAAAGAATTAAACATAAAACTTTGAGATGACTATCACAGATTCATATCATTCTTGATGGCAATCTTTTTTGTTAAGAAAAGGTAATACTGTACGAGTATTATAACTAATTAAGATGAAACACTTTCAAATATTATTGATAAAGGTGGAGGAGACAGTTACCACCAGAAGTAACTTATGGATCTGAACCAAAATTCCTGGAGATATTATTTGCATGACACTGAAAACGAAAATGGAAGCAAGATTATACAGAACCTATTAGAACCTGACCTAGCCTAATCTAACATCCTAACTTGTGGACATTTTCAGCAGATACTATACAGAAGTTGGAGGCCTTTTAATAGTGGTGTTATAGGAAAATGCTTAGAAAAGTCTACACAGAGAGAAAAACAAATTAAGAACTTCAAGAGAAATACTTGAAATGTAGAGAAAAAGAAAAATGAGATACTTGGTCATATAATTAGGGATGAAGGAATAATGACAAATATTAATGGGCAAAGTTGAGGATAGGAGGGCCAAGGGAAGGCAGAGACTGGGATGGATGAAATAAATTACTAACTGGGTTCCCAGAGAGATACATAACCTCAGAGGATTGGTAAAAACAGCCCAAGAACCTTTAGAGTGGAGGAGTCCTCCACTCTAAAGGTTCTTGGGCTGTAGTCGCCAACCCACAGATATGAGGAGAGTACTCTGTATAATTGATCTTTAAATTCTGTCACAACTGCAGTTGAAAATGTATAATTACAAACACAAAGTAATTGTTCAAGCACGATATCAATTACTATGGAAGGAAAATGCAGGGGTAAAAAGGTATTTGTTCCCGTGTTGGCACTGAGTGACAGTCCTGTAACTACTGTGTAACCTAAAGTTACCATAAATGTGTGTGGCTATGTGCTTTCAATTGACTGATTAAACTGCAGTTTAAGACACCATGACACATTAAGAAAGTTGCTTTTATTGGTACCAGATATCAAAGTAAGAACTTTCTGCTTAATATGGCAAGAAGTTCGGGGAACAGAGCCTCCCCAGCTAGAAGTTAGGTAAGGTTTGGTAGGTTTCTTTGGTTGGTTAGGTCAGGTTCTATTAGGTTCTAGTAAATGTAGCCTCGTTTAAAATACTTACTATAATAATTATAACATCTGTGGAAAAATTAATCAAATCGAACAACTCCTCCTAGTGGTAGTGTTGTTCTCAGAAATGACCCCATTATTTTCATCTTCATAAACTCCTAACACAGGCTCACAATACATGACTTTTTTTTTACTGACCAAATCTAATAATCTTGAAAAATTTACATCTCGGTCATCGTCAATTTACGGCGGAAATATCATAGAAAAAAAGTCCTAGAATTGTCTAAACATCACGAAAAACACATTAATAACAGCGAGAGAAAGACCGGTGCACGACTGAAATTTCACCCCAATTTTCACTGATTACAGTAGGGAATACTGTATCATGTTGGGGGAAAAGATTAAAATGGGTGTAGTCATGTACTAACCTAACCAAACCTAAGAAAACCTGACCTGACCTGACCTGACCTAACCTATATCTTAACTCGCCTATATCTAGAATACTAAGCATTTGCACAAGAAAATGAATAGAATGAAAAGCATAATCAGTGAACAAAACTGTGGTATAACCGCAGTTTCGGACAATATGGATCTGAGTTGAGGAATGTGTTTTTCCAATTGTTTAGATAATTTTAAGACACTTCTTTTATAACGTATCCCTCGCAAATTACTTAAATGTACCGGAATCATCATCGAAGAAAAGTCTCTTAAAATTGTCTAAACAATCGGAAAAACACATTGCTCAACTACTAGGGGTATTGTCCTAAACTGCAGTTTAACCAAAACTCTCTTTTAAAAAACTCATAATTACTTAACCACTGACGGTCACCAGCCGTATATTTGCCTTTGCTGCTTTATTAACTTTAGAAAATTAGTTACTAGAATTAAAATAAGCACATACCTGCATCTGCTGTTTCCCACACACAGGTAACGTGGTGCTGTAGTGGTGTATAATTTATAACAGGCAGGTGACAGCCTCGCCACCAGGTAAATTTGTTTGTTTACTAATATTCTGGTTCCTGAGCGGGCGCAGTTCCTTTACCTTCATCACATTTTACCCTCTATTAATAAGGCTAAAAACGTGATTTAATGACCTATATATTATGCTAGACTATTTATAATAATCTAGAATTTATTTAACCTAGTCGTACTGTAATATATATATATATATATATATATATATATATATATATATATATATATATATATATATATATATATATATCCGTGTTAAAATCGTTTATGCATTAGGAAATATCTTTCTTTATCTATCCTCGACCTCGGGCTCGAACCCAGGAGGATTCCTGATATAATTAATTATATAATCTAACCTAACCTTGACACTCTGGGCACAGTCTAAATACTCTAACCTTACCTATACTGTCCACTCCTAATAAATCTCTCTAACCTTGAGGATTGGAGTCCATTCCCGACACCCACAAACCTCTATACTGTACATGTGATATTGGGTTCAGGTTAAAAACTCAGGAAATGCCAATTATAATCCACCTCATACGTTAGATGTAATGTTACAACCCTTACTACTCTCCTGATGTGATGTGTTATTCATCAGTTCATGAGGAAGTCTTAATTCCTGACCAACTGTATTTTGATTCCCTTGGACAGGATAAAATCAATTTGGCTGACTATGACTACATTATTGCCACTCCTCCTTATCCTATTTCTCCTTGTCCTACATATCTCCCAACCCTATCCCTCCATCATCCAGTCTCCTCTCCATCCACTACCTCTCCCTCATCCCATTCGATTTCTACACAGACACAAGGCATCCATTCCTTAATAAGTGGCAAATCCCAGTCCCAAAGGTGAGGCAAGAAAGGGTTTACAAGAACTTCCCTTTGGCTTCAAGACAGACCAGAGAAAAACTTTTGCTCCTCTTAACTTTTAAATGTTCTGTTGGAGGGTTAAGGTGGCCAACTCAAAGTGTACAGCCAGTAAGATTACTGTATTTCTCTTGCATGGATACTGGATAGGGTGTCTCTCACTACCTCAGTCCAATTCCAAATGTGAGAATATCAGTTTAGTCAACATCTTACGCTGTTATCCGTAAGTCTTACTGTGGGAACTCTGGGACTCAGCTTCACAGTAAGAGCCATTAAGGTAAAAAAAATAGTAAATACTCAATTCATCATTTTATTTGTCCATCAAAAACACTCTTGGTATGTCTGACAATCTGCTCAGTCTCGAGTTCTTGATAGTAGGAAACTAGAATTATTATGGGGTTTCCATATCTGTGAGTATAATCAAATACTGAGAGTGGGAGAACACACAATACTGGTTGGATTACTAGGCTCTAGGTACAGTCAAGGTAAGGTGACCAATTGCTTCCTTTCACAGGCCTTGTGTCTTGTACATGAATATAAAAACTTTATATATATATATATATATATATATATATATATATATATATATATATATATATATATATATATATATATATATATATATATATATATATATATATATATATATAAAGAACTAGGTCCTATAATCAAGATGGACTGAACCAAATGCCTAGTCAAGCGAGGTGTGGTCGGTCCCTTCCTCTGTTGACTGTACCTCCGCCACCTCTGAAATACTGACTACCAGGATGGGCTGAACAACAACACAGACCTGAAAATTGCCTCCTCCATATTTTCCAAAACATTGTTTTGTTTTTTTGAGGCAGATAATATCATAAACATGTGAATAATTTTCAAAAAGAGATTGAAATAATTTCAATCAAAGTCAATCAATTCATTGATTCATAATAGCAATGGCATGGCTGAGTAAACCCTAATCTGCTCTGCACACAACCAGCAGTGATTGCATATAGCAAACATAATCTTTCAATATGGCACGAAGATTGCAATAAATGTTAAAAAAAATTCTTCACTCCATATGAGAACAGTTGAAACTAAAATTGTCAATCATTACAAAAGATAAAACTTCCATCATTTTGTAATTAAATAAAACAGGCGAGTAGTTCCTTTACAAAAACAAAATTACACAACTGATTTTCAGTTACAATATTTAATTAAAAAGGACAAATCAATATAAATTCCTTTGGTAAAATACTATGCACTTTAGCGCATATTTGTGTGTCTGTATCTTACTTATATTTTCTCATTTAATGAGATAAACATAATTATTAAATGTGTAATTTACCTGTCATGGACCACAGATAACAGTTGCCCTTCCAAATAAAACTTTATATCAAAGAACAAATATGTACCATTAAGTAAAAGGCCTTCCTAGACTAAAATGGAATTGCATTCCATTAGACTATAAAAATTAAAAGACAATTTTATTAAAAAAAAAAAAATACTGAAAACACACCATACCATTAAAGATAATGCACAGAGGCCTGCTCATTATTATTATCTTTCTTATTGAAGCGTAAAAAAATCAAAAGATGAAAATTTCCTTTTCGTGTTTGTTCTTTTAGATGTAGTGTGCATCATGATCGGGAAGGATGTACAAGTAATGCACAATGTACATCAGCTTAAACGTCCTTTTTGGAAGTTGGCGGTGCCCATAAGTCACCAGTCGCGTGGCCTGTCGGTGCAGACCAAATGTTACCGACAGAACAAAAGGGATCAAAGCCGAGTCCCTTTGATACAGCACCACTAGCATCATTAACTGGTGCCTGGGAGAGGGTTGTGCCCCAAGGTGATGGAGGTGTTGACTGGGGAGAAGACCCTTGATTTGACGACCAGAAGGGTGGCGACCAGATGTTTGATAGGGAGTCCCATAAACTTGGTGCAGGAGCATTGCCAGAGTTGAGACTTATTCCATCGTGATGATAACCACTTCCGTCAGGCCACAGTGAACCTCCAACTTGTGAATGGCAGTAACGAGGCCATTCATCCTCTGGAAGGGTCAAATAAATTCAACTTATAAAATTTTTCCCTTCTTACACCTTGACCAGAGAATAAAAGCATCTGATAATCCACATTAATCCATCAGATTCAATTAGACAATGAATGAATCTACCTGGCACTGCAACCTCTGAGCTCAAGTGAACCAAAAGAAACAGAAATTCAAGAATGGGCAAAATACAGTAGATGATGATGTTGCAAGAAAAACACATACCCAGAATAGTGACAGAAAAACCCTGAAACAGTTCAGTACCCTAAGTTATACTTGAAAATTTTTGACTTGTTTGTTATTAAAATGGAGCAGTTTCATCTCACTGAAGTGTAACACTGTGCAATGGCTAATACAGTAAAGTAGTGTAATAAAATGTTGATATGGTGGGTGGGATTAGGGTAAGATTTGACAACCTTGTTGAATGACAAGTTAGAGAAGAAGAGCACACGTACAGGTACAACTGTTTCCTTAACTGTGATAATGGTTAGTTATGATCAACATGAAAAACATCACTGGCTGTGGTACTTCACATCTGAAAAACATAATTAAAAAAATTGGATCATAATATAAGGAATACCACTACTGTACTGTACAAGCTTATTTCACTTAATGATTACACACCCTAAAGCTAACTTAATCTATATGTTAAATTAACTTAACCTAAACAAAAAATTAACCTAACTTAAGCTCCCAGGTACTGTTAGGATGTTTAATCAAGTGAAATAAGCTGGGGTGGCTAGTCATCATATACAGGAAGTCCCCAACTTATGAATGCCTGCCAATATGAACGGGTTAAACTTGAAATTTACAGTATTTTATTTACCTGATGACTTATTTTTTCCTTTTTTAAATGTATTTTGTCATTCTATTTCTTTTTTATTATAAATTAATTGATTTTAGATGTACTGTATATAAGGACTTAGGCTATGATGTATTGGGAATTTCAACATTGTTTGTACGTACGGTATGCATATAGCATGTGTTCCAACTTACGTACAAATCAGACTTACGAACGTACTCGGAAACAGAACCCGTCTGTAACCCGGGGATCCCCTGTAGTCCCCAAATTAAAGTATTCTTATAAAGTTTCTACTTACCCACACAGCTGTAAATGAAAATCCCACTAAACAGAAAAACAAAAATATATAAAAAAGTGAGAAAGTTTTGTAGTACGAAATATCAAACCCACCTGAAAGAGAGCTGTGTCTGTGTGGTGTATCATGTGACTGAGTTAACCCAGGTGGTGGTCTCAAGGTTGGAGCAGTCAGTGTCTTGGGGTCCCAGGAGTGGATGCTGTTGCCTGTTTGACTAGCAGTCAGTGACCCACACTCCACATAGTTACTGTATAAACTACGTGAATAAGGATCTTCCTTCGGGCGGTGAGAAAAATTATTGTCAGATATGGTGAAGAGTGGAGAGGAGGACATAGAGGAAACAGCCACACTTGTTGCAGGACTGGGCACCCCACGCTGAGTGCCCATGTTATTGTTGTTGGTATTATTCACCTTCTGGCCTATCACACCCAGAGGTTTGTCAACCATCTTTACCTCTGGTGGAACTTTGGTAAATGGTGTCACTTTAGCTTTCTGAAAAGGTATGAATTTTGTTAGAAATTTTTTTGCATTTTTTTTAATTACTAGAAAAAAAGAGAAGGTTACAGATTTTAATTTTTATGGGTGAAAAACACAATAAAGTAGATCAAGTACAGTAGAACGTCGATATAACGGGAGATACACGTTCCATGAGAAGTGCTTTAACACTAAATCGAAGTGTTGTTTCAATGGAATAATTTAGTTTGGTACTTGAGAGAAACACAAAATACTAAAATGATTGACAGTCTACCCAGATGCACCTCAGTCCATCTCCTAGAATAAACAAAACATTGTTTTTTGTTGTATTATGTTAAAAGAAACACTCATAAATCAACACAGCTAAAATTAAGGGATGCAAAATGGTCTGTTTACTCGCTGGGAAGATTGCGGGGGGGGGGGGGGGATACATTTGATAGTTGATGCCAAGGTCTAGTGCTTATTTATCTATCTGTCCTTAAGAGTGACTAAGTTTTTCTATCATAAAATGTCACTAAACTGACCTGGGCGAATATAATTAACATTGCTGGAATTCTTATAAGATAGTGATAAATTTGAATACAAACATGCTATTGTTCGAATAAGACATACGAATTTTATTTCTAATTACAAATGGCAAATTTTTTTATCTTTTGTGTAAAATATATTACGTTTATATTCAAATTATTCGCTGTCTTGCAAGGATTCTAGCAATGCAAATTATATTCTCCTAACTTTAGTCTGTGATATTATATAAGATAAAAACTTAAAAGGATAACCACCAAACCCTGGCTGGGAGAGGAAGAGGGAGGGAGGGAGGGGAGGTGACAGTGACATGTTTGAAAGTTGGTGCCGAAGGTCTAGTGAAGTATTTATTTGTTTATTTATATTCTTTAGATTGATTTTCGTATAAAATGTCACAGAAGTGGCCGGGGAGAATATAATTTACATTGTTGGAAATCTTATAAGATAGCGATTAATTTGAATATAATCATGCTAGAGTTCGCACTAGGAAGCATAATGTGTTGTCTAATGGTTGACCCTGCTGCCATATGGCATCACGACAATTGTGACTAAGTCCCAGGTTGCTGGTTTGACTTTCAACCTCATTTACACTCAATTGTTTCTCTTGCTATTGACAACACAACATACATAATTATATTGTTTCTCACTTTTGATCATTGTTTTTTTTCAGTTTTGTATTTTCTTATGGTTTATTATTATTATTATTATTATTATTATTATTATTTTATTTTCAAATTTGGTTTTATTTTATTAAATATTTAATTTACCAAGAATAATAATTATTTTTATTATTACATCCCCCCCCCCCCCCCCAGGCCCCGATGTGGGTCAGTGACCTGTGCCTGGGTGGGCTAATCCCGAAAAAAAATAATAATAATCATTTAGTACAATATTTTGAGTACATGTACAGTACAGCTTTGCCCTTAGGAAAGTGTAGCGTGGCCAGAGAAACATTAGGCGCGAATTTTAAAATATGATGCACCAGCTTGACTGTGGCGCAAAATAGGAAAGATTCACTTTAAATTAAAACATTGTCCTTAATTATGGGTGTCACAGTAAATCAATAATTTTAAATTGAATTGATTTAAATCACGTTCTACTGTGTATATATGTGTATGCATATATATATATATATATATATATATATATATATATATATATATATATATATATATATATATATATATATATATATATATATATATATATATATATATATATATATATATATATACACGGTTTAGGAAACAAATTATTATGACAGCTCCTGCACCTTAAAAATTGGCACTGCAACACTGATTACGATGAAAGGAGTCTTCTCACCTGTTTATCTGTTCCTAACAGTATAGCTGAGTATGAGGACTCTCTTGGAGCCAATGGCTGGGGTTGAGATTGAGGTTTTGGATGTGTTGCTGTGAAGGTGGGCGTTGGCAGGTCTGACAGGCTATCTGTTGACGTTTGCCGTGCTTCTTCCCAGTTTGGGGTTGGTGAAGACCGGCCGCTGCCCACACTCTCAATTGAGTCAGTACTCTGCAGTACACACAAAAGTACCATTGATATTTTCCCTAAACTGGTCAGTGATACCCTTGAAGTATTACACCTACCGTAAATATCTTTACTACTGTACAAGTACCTTCTTTCTTATCAAAATTTGGAATTACAATTAAGACAACCATCGCCACTCTCCACTCAGTCTTACACATACAGTACACTGCTTAAGCTCAGCAAGTTATACAGCAGTACAATCAGTCTTTTTCCCTATAATCCAAGACATTTAGTAAAACGTCAACAATACAGTTGTATACTGTAAGTAATGGAGGAGAAGAACAGTTGAGGGAAGACTTACTTTAATAATATTTGCTCTGGGAGTTTTTTGACTGTCCTTCTCTCGGTCAGATTCTCTATTTCGTAAGGGTTTGAGGGTATACGGCAGCTCCAGCGTGTTGGGTTGAAAGATATCGCCTCCGAAATTCCGCCCGCTGGGATCCTTACATCTTTTCAGCCCTTTCACCTTTGTACTGATTTCAAAACCAGAATTATCTTCATTTTGGTTCGACGATGAGCGAGACCCTTGACTATTGGGGCTTTTACTGATGGAATTTTTGCTTTTACCGCTCCTTTTCTTGGAAGTTTTCCCACTCTGACTAGATGAGGTCATGTCCGATGATTTACTTATTGGTGTATCCTGGCAAGAGATGTACAATGTATATAAACAAACATCAATGTTATTTCCTTATTAGGCAGTAACAAGAGTAATGTATGGTTATTTATATAAGTAAACACTCAGTGCTACTTCTAAATGCTTATTACTGTACATAAAATAAAGAAATTTTAATGATCCTCAAACTAATGTAATGCAAACTTCCACTGTTGATGGCCGCCAGATGAGGGTTACACTAGCTCTCATCTTTTCCTACTTCATTCATGAAAACACTGACCAATAGAGTAATAATTAAACATCAGTGACATAGTCCTACTTTCACTAGGAGCCATTTTTCCTGTCACAAAACTTAGATCATTAGCATCAACTTTCCATTCAGTCATACACTTTCATTACCACATCATTTACCTGCTTATAACAATAATTACTTACCCGTTCACTAATTGATAAGTCGTCAGTATTTGAACTCTCAGTAGTAGTTGATGAAGTTTCTTCTTCGTTGCTTTGTTTCATGCGTCTTCTTAATTTAGGATATGTTTCGACAATGTGCAGGTCAGTTTCTGTACCTACACTTTGCTTCAGCACAGAAGAATCATCTCTGCTATTACTATTCAGAAACTTCTTACCATTTAAAGAATCACTTGTTTCTGTGTTGCTGTCTTCCTTCTTACCAACGGCTCTCTGAAAAAATCTGGCCCAAGACATGGATTCTAAACTTCTATTGTTTCCTTTAGCATTATTTCCTTTTCCTTTGCTATTTTTACTTTGATTTTGTGTGGCAGGATTATCAGAGATACCAGAGAAAGTATCTGCAACAGACTGACATGACTTATTATCTGACTGTTTTAGATACTTTGGCTTTGTACTAGAATTTGTGATCTGATTGTTGCCTATTTTTTTACTATTGGCTCCTGAGCACGGCTTCCTCCCATTGGTCATTACCTCACCAAGGGGCGACATTGATGACGATTTCTTGTTATTAGTATTTGTGTTCAGTGGACTATTGTTCTTTATGTTTTCTATGTGAGCGTGGCCATTGGCATAGCCATTTTTGACAGACATATTTTTGGAGTCTATGTGGGTTATGGTCCTCAGGTCGAATACTTTACTTTTGTCAAAGCCCGGCGTGTGTCCATTAGCTGGTAACGAGGTGGTCATGGCTATTATTGTCGTCTTGAGAATATGGTCAGCTTCTAGGGCAGAGAGAATTACTGCTCCAACCAACATGGCAACCATTAGGGGCAGAACAGCATAATAAAGTAGTGGCTCCCATGTTGGTCTCGGTACAGCTGCTCCACATTCTGCCAACAGCTGGGTCGGTACTGTAGCGACCAGAGAGTATTCAACTCTCCCTGGCTCGTCTTTAGTAACCAAAACCATCCCTTCGTCCAGTCCTCCTATCAATCCTAAACTGGTGTGAATGATTAGCCGTTGTTGTATCTTGGAGAGCGTGAAGTCTGGAGTGAACGCAATATCAACCTTGTGACTACCATTTGGGGCCAGTTGAAATCCTTCACAGTTGAGAACCTTAAACCCGTACCCCTCACAAGGTAAGTCATTTATGTTGAAGCCCCACACCTGGACGGGCAGTTCCCCAGTGTTGCGCGCCATAAATGAACGCTTCACTGTAAAGTTGGGTTGATAGTATTTTGAGCTTCTGGCATCTGAAATAATAGAAAAGAAATATACCCACAACTGAGTAAAACTCTCTTACATAATTTCATTAATTTTGAATGAATAGTCAAACTCTGATAACAAACTAATGTAGTTAAGGCACACATTAAAGTCTTCAGACCCAACTAATACTCCTAGACTCAATCCTTAGATCAGTGTTACGTTATTCACTACTATGTACTCACAGACCATGACCACCATACTAACATCCTAACCTAACTTGTTCACTCTAAGTTACCATCACATAGAGGTCAACACTTTGGAAATGAGAAGAGAAAAATCATAATTTACTCAAATAGGAGTTGACAGATAAAAGAAATAATGAAATTTACTTACTATCACAGTCTTTTAAGTGTTTGGCCCCAATGTTGAAGGCAAGAGGCATGGGTGACCCTGGCTTGCGATTGCCGAATTTTAGAAATCCTCTTCCTCCTCGACCTTGTACCAGCATGGCATCTATCACTGTCAGGTTGTTTCGTACCAATAGCACAGTTGAATGTAACTTTTCATCAGGTGGTGTGAAGGAGAGTCTTACTTTAACCTAAAAAGAAATTGTCTTTTAAATCCAATGACTAAAAGTCCTCAATTGCATCAACACAAAACATACAGGCTGTCCATATATTATCCATCCTATTTTAAAAGTTACTGCAGTACACCTTTTCACCTATCAGTTGAGATTGTTACATAACTATTTGACAAATTTCATAACCGAATGACAGAACACATATCAAATGACAATCTAAATTAACTGTTCGTTCATGCTAACAGAAATGATTGACATAAGTTATGAAGTTGACAGACGTGAACAATAAACCGACAGTCTACATATAGTTTGAGAATGTAACAATTGGAGAACGACATACCACCAACAGTTATTTTAGATTGTCACATTCGATATGTGTCTGTCATTCTGTTATGAAATTTGTCAAATAGTTATGTAACAATGTCTCAACGGATATGTGAAACGGTGTAATTTAAAAAAAATATTATACTGTAGTTAGAATGAGCCGGTTCTGGTGCACTGTTCTTGACAAGTTACTCGCAAGCCTCACGATCATCACAAACACACATCAACACTGCTGGATCTATCACACACATTCAAATTTATTATGTCTCTACAGTTTTGACTCTGTTAATTCCTCTTTTTTTTCACTCTATCCTACTTTCCATACATTACTCAAGTTCGATGTATTATACCACAGTTTAAAGATTGTTTACTTGTGAATGCAGTGAGATATATGATACACAATGTACACTTTAGTTAAGTCAGGATTTCCCTCATTGTACAGTGTAAATTAACAAACTCTCACATCCCTATTCCCCAAGCACTCCACTACTGTATTGCACAGAATTAAAATATAAAACTGTATGTAATAGGATTTTTTCTTTCACACAGCCTCTTGCTGCTATGATATAGTGTGAGCAGATGCTGGTCCAGGTGCTCCCCCTCAGCAAGTGTACCCAATAATGAACTCATTTACAGTTGAGTGCAGAAAGGTTAAATGTACAAAGATCTGTAAATATCTTTCCAAAATGATGAACGTAAATTTTCATGCCGAAGCCAACAACACGTTTAAATATCAAAATAATTATTTCATCTCACCTTCACTCCAGGTTCGAGGATTATGGCAATACTGTCTTTTGCAACCCGAGTCTTGAACTGTTCCTCCAGAGTCCTACGATGTTGAGCCAGACCACTTGTTATCTCTGGGGCTGGTGGTGGCATTGTGCCCCCTCTAGTCCCTCCACCTCCCACACTATCAGCATCTACCAGGGTGAAGACGTCGTTTGAATTCCCTCCTCCACTACCTTCCTCGTTCAAGAGCGTGTGTCCATTTGGTAACCTGTCAAAGCGAGGTATATATATATTATTGACTTAAATATGGACATACAATAATCATTCTGGAGGAAATAATTGTAAAGATCTGACATACAGAATAAATTTTTACAGAACTTGACAAAAAATTTCCATTTCCATTTTGTACCCCAACATAAAGTATACAACACCAATTTGTTTTAACATCTTTATATACATTTACAATTTGCAGAATGACTTTTGCACATATAAATTCCTTTTCACATTACTACAAATTACTTCACGTTTCCATATTTCACTTACACCACGTTAATCATGGCTAACCAATACATGTGTGGAAAATGACCGTAAAACAATGATGATAATGAGGTGGTATCACGGCTAACATATACAGTACTATGGAAAGAGTTCACAAGTATCAAGGTGTTACCGGTAAGTTAAGATAAATTTAGGAACATAATAAGAGAAATAGTAAAATACCAGTTTATGAAGGCCACTGGGAGATGATTTACCAGACACAACCACTAATAAACTCAAGAGAAAAAGAAACAACTCATTCTTGTGGGTTTTTTTGCATTCATCATTACCAATATTTTACATGTACTTTCAACAAATATTCTCTTCCGTTAAATTCTTAAACTTTTAAGATAAATTCTTCTCCATAAAACACAACAGACATACACAAAAGTATAATGAAAACAGATAAAAAAATTCCTAGGGAAACAAAATGATATGCCAGAAGGAAATGCAGACAGTGTAAGTCAATGTGCCACAATAAGTCACCATCCAAGCCCGACGAAGGACCTACTAAAATAAGTGATTACGAGGAACTCACTGATGGTGTATGATAGAGAGGAGCTGTTGTGTGGCGGGGTAGTGATGCAGCAGCAGTATCTGGGCCACTACAGGAACACTCGCTGGGTTCTCCACAAACACATCATGGATACTTGTGTTGAGCACTTGTGTTAAGGGGAAAGTCAGGTGTTGAGGGTAACACAAAACAGGCCAATTGAGTGCAGCCTGAGAGGATACAGAAAAAGAAATCAAACTTCCTTATCATAAAACTGGAAATATGTATCTCACTCAAATAGTAATTTCACTTGAGACAAATAAATCTAGCCAATACTGTACTCCAAATGATGTGACATTCATTATTTCTTCAATGTTCATAAATATTTTGTAGACATACAGAAATTCTGGAGGTCCAGTTCTGACCTGAGCAGTGAAGTGGAAGCCATGAACCTCCGATGTGTGAAGAACTATTGAGGTATTGAAGATTGCAGCAGATAGATTGAGATAACGACTTCGTAATGTTGAGTATAAATTGGTGTCGGTGTCTGCCACGTGTGACGTTAAGGACAGTGTATTCACCCATTGCTGACCGGCTGTAAATTATATTAATTATGTCAGTACTGCAATGTAATTCTATATAATTAGGATTAGATGATCATAAAAATTCAACTGTTTAAAAAACATCAGCTACATATGTTTTACGTGAGTTTTTCCAGCCCTTTGCCTGAAAATGGGATGCCAGTAATTTATACAGTAGAGTGAAAAGAATTTCTCACCTTTGCCTGAGAGTGGGAAGCCAGTGTAACACTCAGTGCCACATTCAACCTTGGGGTCAAACACCAACCTCCCAATATGACTCTTGTGTCCAGGTTGTAAAGTTGACGGAGAACTCCGACTTGGCTCGTATGAAAACCTCGTGTCCGATGGTAGAGGCTTCACTTCTTTTACAGTCATTGGATGACCAAATGTAGATAGTATGTGTAAATTTTGATGAGAAATTTTTCCCTGAAAGACGAGAGTAAAAAATCAGTAAAACATAAGAAATATATAATGTATCTATGTCAACTCACTCTTCGAGTTTCAATAGTGAAGGTTAAGGATACTGTACCTGGACTGTAAGTAGAAGTATTTATGGGCTACCAGGAAATGATATCAACAACATTTGGCTTGATAAATGTTACAATAAACATAACAAGTGTTAATACTTACTGGAAAAGCATTAATGAATATTAGCGTGTTTGGTACCACACTGAGTGAGCCGTCAGCTGTGCGTAATCGAAAGGGAATCTTGATTTGCTCAAACTGTGTCTGGACGAATGACTCGGCAATAAATATACCCTCGGTGTCAGGGGTCAGAACACCAATTCTGAACGCTGCATAGTGGTTGGGCTTCAAAAATAACTGCAATGGCAAATAAAAAGATATATCAATAATTGTTCATTACATTAAGAATTCTAATGGAGGAAGAGAATGACAGATACGCTGAGGCGCACAGAGATGGCAGGGACACTGAGGCTGGGTTACTGACGGGACTAGTAGAGGGAGCTCAGATTTTGAATTATTATATTAACATTATTTAGAGAGAGGACAGTGTATGCCTACTGTAGGCTAGTGTGTAGAGGGTGTATGTACAGTATACAGTGCATGGAGGGAGAGGGAAGTGGCAGTTAACAACACCTGCTACAGTAGATGCTAAAGGATAAAAGCAGATCATCATCCTCTATCATCATAGTACCACTTGGCCTACCAGCATTACTAGCTTAAGACGACAGCATCTGCTAGTGAGTACAGTAAAGAGTATACAGTAGTATACTTTGTTTATTTACAATATATTGTATGTGTACAGTAGTGTTTGCATAAATAACTACAGCTCTGCGTCTGTCTGACTGCAGTCTTATGCATAACATTCACCAATGACGGGAAAAATTCTGGGGATGTGTGATTTATTCCAGAGATAAGAAAATTTGTTTCAATACCAGGAACCTCTCAAACCTGGAACTGCTCTACACCAATGATTCTGGCTAATGGGAAGTTCACTGATACTGTATAAGTATATTCTTATTGGGCCATGTACTGGTATATTCTGTTTAAAGTGACTGGGATAACGAAGTTGCACAGTGACTTGTGTGTTTTGAGAGAGAGAGAAAGAGAGAGAGCGAAAGAGATATTTTCATCACACGCAGTACTCACACTTTTAGAAGCGTAGGTCATGTTGTTACGGTTTTTTATTGTTGTCACATTTCCTTCTTCCACACCCATGAGCTCCACTGCACTCCTTGTTAAGTTTGACCCCCAGCCCCGTAGCCGAAGTTCCACAGGATTCTCATTAATAACATAAAAATATATATCACGATGGTCTCCCATGCCTAGCGTGCCAAAGTCTAACCAAGAGTCGCCACCAACCGGAGGAATGTACTGAAAAGACAAAACAAAAACTTTCATATGAGATTTTACAGAATCGATCTAATGGATCACCTGAAAATAGCCTTCCCAACCCCTAGTTTTCTTAAATCAAGAATAAAGCAAATTGAGTTAAGTAATAGCACTTTTTCTATTCAAGATGCCACACTGGTGCCAACACCAGGATGTGTTTAGTTTGAACACTTCACAGACAATAATAACACAATACTGGACTAAAACCAAAACACAATGGTTCCAAGATGAACAGAGAATGCCAGGTGACACTCTCCTTACTTGCTGTCAATTATTAAATGTTCACATTTTACATTTGGTCTATAAAAGAACCTCTAGTCTTAGGGGAATTTCTTTAAGCTTCAATGGTCATCTTATGTGCAGTATGTCATGAAATGAATAAATACACCATAAACAAAGCGAGTCAAGAAGCTCCTACCTTCGTGAGCTTGCCATTATATGCCCGTAATGGAATTTTGATAGTGGTAATGTTGGTGTGTACAGTGATGGCAGTGGAGAGGCGGGCGTCTGTGCCGACACTGAGCAGCTGCAGGGTCGCCACATGTGCACTTTGTCCCTCCTGTACAACCACTGGACCGTCCCAGCCAATCTAAAAATAAGATATTCTATTAGCATTACTACAGATAGTCAACTATTATTAGTTTTCTTTTATACTTTGTAGAATAAAACTGAATTCTAGTACTTCAATTACCTTAGCCTAACTTAACCTAACCTCAACCACCCTATCCTCCCATTTAATATTAGGTTGTTTAATCATTAGGTGAAATAACTGGAGTGTTCCTAAGTTAATGATCATCATTATTATTGTTTTATGGCCACTGAGATGACAATAGTTCCACTACTCAAGGTTTTAACCAACACACTACAGTATCTTGTTAAAACTACGTATACCACCAGTAGTACAACTTGTTCTAAGGGAAATGCATTTCATATAATTATTTATTTTATTCATTTTCAGTAAAGCTTCTATGTACCGGACTTCAATTAATTATTTTTGGACACTCTGAGGTACAGCTCATACAGTACTTCCAATTACAATGAATTTTAAGCTATAATCTCCCATATATATCATTGTCCTTACATATCAAAATCAGAAAATCACTCGCCATTAATTATATACAACTAAACTGTACCTCAAAATGCTTCTTGGCCTCGTCAGGAAGGGTCAGGTTATATATGACAACCGGGCAGGGAAACGTATTGGTGAGGGTGAGGTTGCGAGGTTCACTGCTGGGGTTGCTTGTGCCACCTCCCCCGCCCACTCCACCTCCCGCTGCGGCCACAACACCTGCCACCGTCCCGAAAGATACTCCCGATTGTGCTTCAGAAGATCCAATATCTGTGAAAATGGAAGCAGTGTTTAGCAAAGGCTCAACTGTACATACTTATAAAATAAAGTTGGACGGATAGATGAGGGAGAACACGTCTATTACAGTAACAAAAATAAATGAATGGCAATGAATGAAGGGAGAATGACTGTGTGTTTGTGATTATCCTCATTCATGGAAGGTAAAGATTTGAAGGGGTAATAAATAAGACACAGTGCACAACAATAACAACAAGGCAATGTTTGGAGATCCTGTGAATTTAAAGTACAGGTGTAAACTAGTTAACACAACTACAGTATGTGGAAACCTCATCATTACAACAAAACACTTTGGTACATCTATAATATATCCAAGACCCATTGTTGGCAGCCATCACATGACATGACCACCAGTTTTACTAATAAAGATTATTACATTAAGTTTCTACTAGGGTTTGTACTGCATCATGATAAAATGTTTACAAATGCAAACTTTTAACATTCTAAAGGACATTTTAACATCAAAACCACAGGAAATGTTCTCACCTGCACCGGTGTAAAATTTTGTGATGGAGGTGTTATAGAGCAGAGCCCCCTGGAGGAGGTCGACTGTATAGGGAACACTCAGCTTATAAGCCGATACTTTACTTTTAATCAGGATCTTCCCCGAGATTTTCTTGCCACTTGTCACTTTTGAAGCTGTTGAGATTTGGAGAGTATTAGTACAAGTATAACTTAAGTTGTGTATTCTTAGGATTTATATAAATTTCAATAGTCATATATATGACCAAGAACAGATTTTCATTGAGCACAACATCTCTCAAACAATTCCTATGTTTGTAAAAAAATAAATAAATAAATAATACAACCTACTAATAAAAGGAACTGATGGTTTTGTATGTCAAATGAACAACAGTGTGTATGTGTCACGACATAGATGAATGATACACAAGCAGAAGGCCGAGTGGCATGTGACGGCAAGTGTCATAAATGGTTGGTTTTGTTTACTGCAACTGAGAGAGCCAGTGGATAGTAGCCTTCTATTACATCTTGGTATGAGAGCACCAATCAGTGGCCACATACTTTCCAATAAATAGCCAACCAGGGCATGTCTCGATATGATGGTGTATTTTACGAGCCAATCAGGGCAGGTCTAGATTTGATGGTCTGTTTACAAGCCAATCAGGGCAGGTCTAGATTTGATGGTCTGTTTACAAGCCAATCAGGGCAGGTCTAGATTTGATGGTGTGTTTTACAAGACACACCTGAACACCTATGATGGTCAGATGCATATTTCTAGCTCCTTGTACCATAATTTCAGCTAAAATATTAATGAGTGGATCAACAGAATACATATAATAAAATCAGCAAACACTTAACCAGGTTTAGAGGTGAAGGTACTGTTGTGGTGCCCAGTAAGGGTGTTGTATTAACACATAAAATTATTATATTCTGGCAAGGTGATCCACTGGTGTAATTACATATACTGTACAGTAAACATAACAAATGAGTGCAGTGAACATACATATACAGTACAGTACAACAAAACAGTGCAGTGTACAATGAAAGACAAAAGTCGTGTTGTGAAATCTGGTGAAAACATATGCCGAAGGGCTAAACTTTTGGTGCGCTCTGCCTTGTGGTAGGGAGCTCTTATTATGTTTCACGAGTTATATTTAATCTTGAGATAAAACCTCGACACGACTTTTGTTTTTGATTGTACCTATATACATATACTGTAATAAAAATGTAGTATACAGTACATACATTATATATATGACAAAACAGTAGAGCAACAAAACACTAACGATCGAAGGTTACAGTCGCTACTTGTGTTGGTCGCACTGTTCCAGGTGGTATCTTCATTGGCTTAAAGTCAATCGTTATTGCATCATTCACCGGAGTCGTTATCACATTCTGAAAGTAATGAATTTCCTTACAATCTTGAGCACAGTCACCGAGTGTATAATTTATCCACTGAGCAACTCTGCATACTAATGCTACCTGAGAAAGGAAACATGAGATACCAACAGCTCAGGTGCTGTGGCCCACTTACACCCCACCAAGGCACCAACTTCACTACAGTCCAGTACACCAATAAAGATTCTTAATATATAATATACTATCAGTGTTGGCGGCTTAATGTTTACCTTGTTAATATACATCAGGTAGCATACACCCAATTAACATACATACAGGATTTCAGGACCTCACATGTACATTAAATACACATTTGAGTGGCTGTACAGTGCAAACCTATTCATGCATTTCAAAATACGACCCCAACACACCACCGCACATGATGAGAGACTTACTTGAATGTGTATGTGCTTGTGGGCAGAATTGAGGAGGTGTAAGGGAAGCGACGAAGGAGGATCGTGTGGGGTGCGGAGACCAAAATGGAGGCCGTCGTGTGGACAGAAGAGGCCAGGCTGACCGGAGACCTCCACCTCTACCGGTACCACAAGGTAGTCACTGTCCGTCTCGCTGGTCACGATTCTGTCAAGGGAGGAAGCGACTGATGACAAACTATCAGGAGAGAGACATACACGTATATTATTTATTGAACACATTACAATTTTCAATCGTTCTATACAGTGAAACCGCTACTTAATGGACTATATGGAGAGGACTGTCCATTATATTGAGGGTCTGTGAGACGTAAGACCCCCATCGAACAGATTACATGGAGAGAAGAGTGCACTATATAGAGGTTTCACTGTAGTCATAATTTAGTAAGTAAATATAACTCACCTGGACAGATGGGAGTGAGGTAGAGAGCAGAGGAAACACGCTGGGAATTCTACTCTTGACATGTGTTCCTGTGAAGACCGTTGACCCCTTCACTACAGGGATGCCAGTTTTAATATCTTATTCGGCACAGAGAGGACCCCGTACAAAAGTGGTTAAGGTCTAAACACACGTCGAGTAAAATTCCCGACATCCGCTTGTGTCTCCTCTGCTGCCGCACTCCTTCGTTATGTAAAATTAAGTCGTGCATGATGAATTTTTTAAAAATATCTAAGCATACTGTAGTCTCTTACGACACTTGAAGGTCTACCGTGACACACACCTGACATAAGCAGTGTGGTTGTTCTCTCTACGGGCAACAAAATTGGCTCTCATCAGCGCCCGGGTGTGATAGGGCGGGATGTTCCACACGTTCTTCTGACCTTCTTGTGTACCGGACAGCAGCTCAAGGTGGAGGTCCCCCCCAGTGCTGTACATCTCTGTGATCTGGGAAGGGGGGGGGGGGGAGACCGATTATTATTACAGTATTGCTTTATAGACTCCAGGTTGTTCCTCTTCATATCTTAAACAGTGGAAGTTAGTTGTATGGACAGTGAAAATCATACACAGAAATTTTATGTTCTTGTGCCCATTAACAGCTGTGTGACTCAAACCCCCAATCCTTAGGACAGTAGGCAAGTTTGTTGTAGCCAATCAGCTGCCAGCCACTCACCTGTAGGGAATGTGGATGTGGATTGTGCAGCTGGATTAAGGGGGAGTATGAGGAGTTTAGAGGCATGCGAACCCCTACCAGCGGCCTCAGTCTGTAGGGGTTCCCTGTTCCCACTGCTCGTACCTATAAAATACAAGAGAGATTAGTATCACATATATAACTGTACAACATTGTATATCTCAACACAAAGTCAATTTTATTTAATATAATCTACTCCTAAACAAAATAAGTTGCCAGTAATAACTTTGAACATGAAATTTTAAATACAAGAAATATAATTTAAAAGGTCAAATATGATATACAGTACAGTAGTTCTAAAAAGACACTGAATACCTCTGCCACTAAATGTTCAACCAGGATGGTACTTGAGTAATAAAGTACATGAGATGAAGACATACATACCCCATATTTGTATGTGCCTATGGAGGTGTGTATAAAGATAGTGTTTTCTATGAGGCCTTCCTCCCTGCCCAAAAACACCACATCGAAGGAGGTGTTCCCGCCCGGTAACACTACCTGGTAGACCACACCGAACGTTAGCTTCATAATACACCGTAGAATACACTCTTGTATCATACGTCGTATTGTACATTTAAGTGAACTGTAGCAAAATGTTAATGGTCAAAATATTTATAAGTTTAAAACATATTTGACATCTGTGATTTACTGCATTACTCACAACCATGAGAAAATATATTTCTGGAGGCATTCCTCAAATATTTCATTAATGATATGAATGAAAAGTTTTGTATAAAGTATTGTCAACAAGACTACAGTATAACTTTTGTCAACTAGAGGTACATTTGTGAATCCTATATATACCTGTACAGTAAGTCCCCAAGTTACGTACATAATGGGGACCAAAAGGTTGTACGTAACTCGAAATGTACGTAACTCGAAAATCCCCCAACCCTAACAGTTGACCGACTCAGGTTAAATTTGCGGGCAACATTGGTCAACTTTTCACCACTGTCAAGCAGTTTTATTATGTCCATTTTTACCTCTAGTGAGATTGCTTGACGTTTCGTAGCACTCCCACTGGCTTCACCACTCTTACGCTTTACACCAGTCATTGCACACACAGTAAAGTGTACAAAATAGGGCAGAAATTCACAGGAGAAGTATGCACAATGACCACACGTGTTCGCACAATGACCACACGTGTTGCTTTGGTGCGTCTAGCGTGTCGTCTGCATGGTCAGTGATAGTGGCGGCGCGGTGCGGCTGGCACGCAAACTATACGCTCGCCCGCCAAATTTAAAAATTGCTCGCCCTTTTAAGACAATATTTTTGCAATTAAAGACTTCAGAAACGATGTACGTATCGGCCGTTTGTACGTAAGTCGGATGTACGTAACTCGGGGACGAACTGTACAGAACAATAAATGGATCACCTGAAGATTAGCTCCCCAGCTTATTTCACCTGATGATTCAACACCCTTATGCTACCTAGGAGGGGGCGGGGGTTAGGTTAGCACTAGGGTGTTTAATATTCAGGTGCTCCCAGTAACTGTTCAATTATCTGCATACAATAATTCTAGATAACTAATGTAAATAAACTAAGAGAAGCTTCCATAACTGACCTTATCTTGGAAAAAGGTACAGTGAAAGTGGAGTGTGTTGCCCGATAATGAGTGGAGCTGCACACTGTTTTCTGGGCTGCTGTTCTGCACCACTACTTTCCGCATAAGGGGCATCCCTGTTGGACTGAGGAAACAAGTGAAGGTGCGGCTCAGTGTGATGGCCTTCACCTCAGACACCCAACACCTAACTTAATCCTCTCGCACTACATTGTCACATATAACACAGAGTCTGATGCATTAATTCCAATACTCCAGTTGTAACACACACACACACACACACATATATATATATATATATATATATATATATATATATATATATATATATATATATATATATATATATATATATATATATATATATATATATATATATATATATAATTAATTATTGTAAACACACAGAAAAAAAGTTATACTTACTGTTCTTTAAAATCTAAATGTGGAGGATCGAAAACAATATAATTTTTTGAAGGGACCCCCTTATCGTCAACAATGTCCCCATATCTGTAAGAGAAAAAAAATGCATTCATAGGGAATTAATAATAACACAACACATTATAACATCATCATCATCCGAGACCCACTACACCTACAGGCATAAGTGTTCCGTAAAAAGAGTAAACTGATCTTTTGTAAATAGAAAAGAAGCCACAACTACTGTAAAAAAAAATCTGAAGAACCAATACAATTCAGGGTTCAACAGTCCTAACATCTTTCCTATTTGAAAGGCAATATATTCTGCATTCTCTAGGGGTAGTACACTGTATACTGTACTGTATACTGAAATTCAATTAATTTAACTACAGTAATTTGAGGTATATGGTACAGATTATTTCTTTATAAATGTCTAAGTTTAACAAAGACTTTTGTGATACAGGTACAGCTGCCATATGGGAATTACTGTACTGTACTGTATTGTACCTGGAGTTTACACTTAAAATCTACACTGTACATTTATTAATACTGTAGAGCAGAGTAGAGTAGAGCCTAGTAGAGCAAAATAGAATAGAGTAAAGTAGAGTAGAGTAGAGTAGAATAGAATACAGTACAATACTATATTAACAGTGTACAGTACTACTTCACCACTAGGTAATTACTGTAACACTCGCACAAAAAATATCTTTACAATTTTCTGTGAGACAATATGACACAATGGACGGAGGCTTCTGAACACCTACCGAGACAACAGGAGTCAGTATTCATTATGAAATTCATTGGACCACCTCGGTAAAGATAACCTTTGGAGCGAGTGATACAGTACCTGTACTTTACACTTACAATACAGTATTTTCTCGGTACAAAAAAATTATATTTGATCTGAGTAAAGTTCTCTAAAAAGTTTATAATATCTTCACACAAACTTACGTTTTTTCCTTTCATTAATACAATCTTCATTTATTACTTGGCTTACCATTACTCTCAAATAAAACTTAAAACTAAACCTTAACACAAATAAAACTTAGACTTCAAACATTATTCATTGATAAAATGCCAATACTCTTGACAGAAACTTAAACCAAACGTCAAAATTATTAATGGAAACTTAACCAAACATTAATATTCATAATTAAAACTAAACTAAACCAATATCTTACCTTATTTCTGTTTCTCCAGTTTTTATAATCTGAAACGAGAAAATCCTAAAGTTAGTTCTGATGAAAAAATAAAATATAAATAAAACTTAATTACTGTACGTACTGTATGTTTATGGCAGACGTACAGCATTTGTAAGTATTTTATAAAGCAAGACTGAGAAGCACCTAAGTTCAACAGTGTTCATTAGTTCTTCACTGTTCAATGTTATAACACATGAGGTAATGTTCTTCATGTTATGTGAGACTATCCAGTGATCAATGAAACTGATATTAAATGCCAGTGTTGTTATTATTATTGGACTCCACTATTACGGTATATATTTATAAGTAATTTTTCCTCCGTATTAAATAATTATAAACATAAATTTTCTAACTCTCCTGAAAGAAGTATAATTTTGTTTGCTTTCCTTATATCAATATACTGTACTGTACAGTATATCCAATTTTGGGAGTCATTGGGTGAAAGCAAAAAAGTTCTTGTTTGTCATTACATAAATTAAAGTTGTGTTTTCTTCTTGTTAGTTGTTAGGTACAGTAATCCTTTGTTTTTCGTGGTTTTTTTATTGCGTTTTTTTGTTACTAAAAATTATATATATACTCCCTGTATATATAAAATATCCTTTAAAACAAAAATTTTAATTTCGCACCATTTTCGATATTCCCCTGTGCGGTGCAGCACCCTTTCCCGCTTCAGACACCCGCTGCTCCGAGAAGCCTCAGTCCACATGTGCCTACCGTACTGTGATTACCTCATCAAAGGCAAATATTACTAGCAGACTCTACAGTGACAGTTTTGTTGGACAAGCTCAGAGGTGGTATGAGCTATGGCTCGAGATGTGGTGAAGATTGACAATTCATTTGTGTTTTTGTAGGAATACAAGTCTTCAAGTGGAGGAATGTGGGTGGAAGAGGACTGTTTAGCTGGCGTGACTGTGTGAGGGCAGGGAGAGGCTGGCCATGCGGGTGTCGCTGACCTCAGCGAAATATACATTTTTTTATTTACTTGTAAATAATTTTTTTTTGTATATAACTGTGTTTACGTTTTTCCATTATTATACTACAATATGATTAGTTTCAAATAATGATGTTAGTAAATGCCGGTACAGTGCATCAGTGTGACCACTGGCCCGTGAGTGGAGAGCATGGCGTGGAGTGCATGACCTACCTGAGCTGTTTGGTGGCCACAGGTACAATGAATCCTAAAAGAGTATTCACGGTTTTGGCTTTTCACGGGGGTTTCAGGAATGTAACTCCCGCGAAAAATACGGGATTACTGTATAATGAGATAACCATAGGGAGAACTCGCTACTGTGTGTGTGTGTTATTTCTTTCCACTGAGATCATATTTATCAGAAAGAAAGAGAAACACCACCACAAATCACTGCTGAATATGAGGCAAACAGAAGCACAGCTGATATATAGATCAAGGCAAGAAGAGAGAGAGGGATAAAACAGTGGGAGGGTTGAGAAGGAAGGAAGGAAGGAAGGTATCTTGTTTGAGGACAATATAATCACCACGACAGGTGAATCAAAGGCCAGATGTTACACCTTAATTATAACACAATAACCTCCCCTAAAACAACAACAACAGTAATGTATTAATGTATTCTCAGCCATGGAAGGGGGGTGGGGATACATTAATTTTGTATTTGTTTGAGGTATAAAATTGTTCTTCTGCAGGTCGTAAGTTGAAAATAACTTGGGGGGGGGGGGCATACTGTGGGGAAGGGGGGGTGTAGAGTGGGGGGAGGAGGAAGGGGGAGGTGGGACTGTGTTGTGGGGGGTGTAAGGCTTATATGTGGGGGAGGGGGGAGGAAGATGGGGGTTGTACTGATGAAGGAGGATGATAGCAAGATGTGACGTGAACACAGTTGGTACACACACACACCACAATTACGTGTGGTAAGAGAGTAGTGATGTTGTAGTGTTTGTAGGTAATGTGGTGGTAGGTGGTGGTGACATTGGTTGTAGGTGGTGGTGATGGTAGGTGGTGATGGTAGGTGTAGGTGGTGGTGGTGGTGGTATGTGGGGGTGGTAGTGGTGAAGGCAGCAGCGGCACATAAGAATAGCATCCACACATTAACTCCCTGAGATAAACAGCATTAATTAATACAAGGAAGTGAGAGGAGGTCGCCTGCAGGAGCTGTGTCACACGTCGTCTGAGAGGAACACACACACACACACACACACACACACACACACACACACACACACACACACACACACATCCTACACACACACACACACACATCCTACACACACACATCCTACACACGCACACACACAAACACACACACACACAAACACACATCCTACACACACACACACACACACACACATCCTACACACACACATCCTACACACGCACACCCTCCCCCACACACGTCCATAGCCACACACACACGGGTAGGTAGCAACATGTGTCAAAGCTTAAGACAGGTACAGTCCAGTAAGTGGTATTACTACAACCCCGGCGAGGTGTAGCTGCCCCACCACGGAGCCCAACACACCGTGGAGCCTGACCCAGTAAGCAACAGCGGGTAGAGTTGACCGTGGCCAAGCACCCACACACTACAAGCACAGCAGAGCAACAAGAGTTATGAGCGGTGGTGGCGGCAGCAGGTGGTGTACCTTGGTGGGTAACCAGAGTGGTCTGAAGTGGCAGGTGAGGCCAGGCTCGGGTCCCTCATCACTCATGTTCCAGCAGTGGTGTTCAGGCTGAGGTGGTCGGGGCGGCGGTGTCCTCGACGCCATCATCGAGGGCCAAGGTATGTTAGACTTGAAGATGGGCGTCCAGTTGTCGGGTGGGGAGGGGCATGGCCTGGGGGGCAGCCCCTCCATGTCCATATCTTGCGCATACTGATGCAGGTGTAGCACAAGCATCGGCAGGTCCGTCTCTTTCTTGGTCTCGTGCACGTGCATGATGTGCACCTGTGTGTCCAGGCGGGGGAGGGTAGAGGGCTTCCCGGCGTGCAGGAGGTCTCTCACCATGTACTGGGGCACACACGCCTCCTGGGGCAAGGTGTCCATAAACACGTCCAGACAACTCTGCTCCTGGGTGGAGGACTTAGAGTAGCACACGTCGAGGGTGCAGGAGCCCGGAGGCGGCACGTTGGGGCTGTGGTGGAGGAGCCGGATACAAGTGCGAGGGTCCAGCAGGCCACCTTGTTCACGGTCACAGTCACGCAGGTCAAGACGCTGACGCTGGTGTGGACAGGGCCGTAGGTTGAGCTCTTCAGGGTGTAGGGGCGGGTGTTCCTCGTGGTGCTGGGCGCAGTGGTAAGCCAACCCAGGCAGCAGCTCCAGGGGCACCGTACCCTGTGTAACATACTGCCTGTAACACTACACTTGTAACACTACACCAACACATGTGTAACACTCACTAAACACTATACACCCGTAATGCAGATTAACACTACACATGTTAAAATATCTCTCTCTCTCTCTCTCTCTCTGAACGACCCCCTTCGAAACCATCCGAAGCCCACGACCGCTTCCACCCTAATCCAGCTGAATCCAACCGAACCCTCACCCCCCCCCACCTCGAACCCCTAATTCGGTGTTTTACGAACCAAGTTGAAAATTCACCAAATAGATAGCGAATTTCCGAGGTTCCTTAATTTGAGTGAATTTTGGCGATCTTTGAGATGATGTTACTGAGCTGTTGGACAATTTTGTAGTGATTTAAAGAAGTTTCACATTAGGATGAATACCTGCCCTTCCTGAACACACACAAGGTCACAACAAGTCAGACCACAGAGAACAGGTCCTCCACTCAGACTCCCAGGTCAGATAAAGATACCCACAGGTCACTCCAGGTAAGACCAAAACACCTATGATCACTCACAGGTCACAGGCAGGTCACAGGCGGATCAGTGGGTGAACTTACCTCGTTCATGTGTATTGCCACGCCATCCACCAGGTATTTCAACTCGTTATCCACCTGGATGAAGGCTGTAAAGACCGGAGAGAACAAACATTAGTGTCTTTATCTGATGCTCAATGTGATTGTTAGTTTGTGACTCGACCTGACCTAACCTGACCTGACCTACCAAGATACAGATATAGAGTGAGGGACAATAATAATAACAACACAAATTCTACTACGACTATTACTAACTATAATAATTTTCCCTTAACGATAATACGGAACCTTTCACACTTGTTCATTTAAGCTAAACAAAATAAAACCAACATGTGTGTGTGTGTGTGTGTGTGTGTGTGTGAGGTACTTAATTATAAGGTGTGAGGCACTTATAGGTGTGAGGCGGCAAAGGTGAGGTGCTAGGCAGGTAAGTGCGAATGACGACACACACACAAGGAGATAAGAAAGGCGAGGATGAGTGAGGCGTGCAGCAGGAGTGAAGAAGACGTAGGAGACTGGTGAGGAGGAAGAGGTGAGGAGGAAGAGGTGAGGAGGAAGGGGTGAGGAGGAAGGGGTGAGGAGGAAGACATACATCGGGAGAAGGGGGCAATGAGCTCGCCCATCACCGCCCACACAGTCAGGTTGGGTCCGCTGGCGTCGTCTGCAAGCTGGCCAAGGAACCCAGATGGCTTCTCCAGATCCCCACCAGCAGGAGGAGGACCGCGAGGGCTAGTGGGTGGTGTGGGTGGTGGTGGCGATAAGGGCGAGGGCGGGGGGATGTAGTGACCACCACCACCACCACATCGTTGACAAGCACATGAACAACCACCACCACCGCCGCCTCCCCAGGCTGACGCCCCTCCTATCATCACCAACACCACTGCCACTGTCCTCAACCTCATAGCTGTGTGTTGACTCTCGCTTTGTTTCCCTTTTCGTTAATGCTCAAGTAACACTCCAATAAAGGTATTTTTTTTAACTCAAGTTACAATCATTTTTGTTTACACTTCTTTAAATGATCTCGTTTTTTTTTCTGTCACTAAAGAGATTCGTGTTTACAACCAAAGTCTCGTCCATATTAATAACACCAGCACCATCTTCCTCAAGGGGAGTATAGAAGTTGTCTCACCACCCTCACAGTTACTCCTCAAGTGAGACTCGGTAACAGTCACTCACAGCTCTCCAATAATGTCACTCACAACACTCTCATTAAAAACCTTGTTACTCTTCCGTCACTTGCAGGTCTGGCGTGGTCTGAGGCAGCGTCACCAAACTCTCCTACACGTGCAGGTTTTACACATCATCTTACAATTATGTTTCTCATACCCTGATGGCGCCATAAACAAACACATTAGTTAAAAACATCACAAACACTAAACAAGCTTATAATCTTTTTTTCTGTTTGTCCTTTCTGTTTATATTGCTGGTTATCGCTTCTGTTTGTCTGTCTGTCAACACTGAATAACAAACTAAATTAACAGCAGTTTTGGGTCGTGGAAGATAACACGCCCCGTAGAATGTTTACATCAAGCGGGGTAGTGTTCGCTCTCCACCCCTCTTAACCAAGGCACTTGTTCACTGTCTAAACATCTGACGATTACCAGGATTGTGTTCACTGTTAATGCTTCTTATTAACATGAGGTTATGTTCACTATCAGAGGCACATGTCAACACGGCCTCACCACCACCAGCAATAAGAATCGTAGCACAGTTTCCCACGTGTTCTGCTTCCACTAGGTGGCACACATGTGTCTGAGTCAGCTATTAGTGGTGAACAAAGACACACACACACACACACACACACACACACACATACGCACGCACGCACGCACACACACGCACGCACACACACACGCACACACACGCACGTACACACACACATACGCACGCACGCACGCGCACGCACGCACGCGCACACACGCACGCGCACACACACACACACACGCACACACACACACACACATAGGTGTGTTTCGTGTGACAGGTAGAGAGGGACACACCGACGATAAGTGTCTACCTCAACAAGGTACTGACTGACTCACTCTCTCTCTCCACCTATACTTCTGCACTGCCCCCCCCCCCCCCACACATTACAAGTGTTAGCTGTGATTAACATACGTGTGGGGACCTTCTTTGTCAACTCCCTCTCATCCACTCTGTTACTTGGTATCATGCGCCACACTGCCTTCCTCACCCCACACACGTGTTTAAAGTGAAAGGAGTGGAGGAGGAGACGGAATGGAAGAGAAGGCGAGAGAGGGGAGGAGAAGGAGAGAGAGAGAGGGGGGACGGAATGAAGGAGGAAGAGAGAGACGGGGAGGAAGAAGGTGCGTGGTGAGGAGGAGGAGGGGAGAGTGGTGAGAGGTGAAGGAGGCAGGCGCGTGGTGAGGATGGGCGCGTGGTGAGGAGGAGTGCGTGGGGAGGAGGAGGATGGGCGCGTGGTGAGGAGGAGTGCGTGGGGTGGAGGAGGATGGGCGCGTGAGGAGGAGGAGGATGGGTGCGTGTTGAGAGAAGGTGAGCGCGTGTGGAGGAGGATGGGCGCGTGGTGAGGAGGGGTGCGTGTTGAGAGAAGGTGAGCGCGTGGTGAGGAGGAGCGCGTGGTGAGGAGGGGCGCGTGGGGAGGAGGGGCGCGTGGGAAGGAGGGGCGCGTGGTGAGAGAAGGTGAGCGCGTGGTGAGGAGGAGCGCGTGGTGAGGAGGGGCGCGTGGGGAGGAGGGGCGCGTGGGAAGGAGGGGCGCGTGGTGAGAGAAGGTGAGCGCGTGGTGAGGAGGAGAGGGGCAGCGTAACACCTGTACGCCGGCGACCCACCAGGTGTTCGTCGCTAGTGAGGAAGGACATTACTCTCCCAATAAGTGCACCTGGCCACTACCAGGTAATGTGTGACCCTCCCTCCCTCCCCTCCCTTCCCCATTCTCTACCCCATCACCCCCTTCTCTCTCCCTCCACCACACCCACACTCTCATCACACACACATACATACATACATACATACATACACATTTTACCCCCAAGCACACTATCCAAACATACATTCAACTACTACACACACACACACACACACACACACACGACAAAGACTGTGTATATACATGTGTGTGTCAATTACATCAACACCTGTGACTAATTTTTGACCTTGCCAACCAATGATAACAAAAGCTTCTATTACAAGCTATATTTGGCACTAACTAACTGGTTATTAAGAGACTGTATCTGACTGGCTCACTAAACTGGTGATGTGGGAACGTGTTTAACTGGCTCACTTGAGGATGGTAAAGGAGGGGGGGGGTGGGTAGTGGTAGAGGCGTGATCATTGGAGTAGGAGTGGTGAAAATGGTGGGTATGTGGGCGTGTAGGCGTGGTGAAAATGGTGGGTATGTGGGCGTGTGGGCGTGGTTTCTGGGGACGAGGTGGTGGGGTCAGATTAATAATTAAAAGATTGCGGTACGGACAGCATACACTAACACACTTTATCAATACTTTGACACGCCCCCCGCGCCTTCCTCCACTTCCCCGCGCCTTCCTGCACCTCCCCGCGCCTTCCTCCACCTCCCCGCGCCTTCCTCCACCTCCCCGCGCCTTCCTGCACCTCCCCGCCTCCTTCCTCCACCTCCCCGCGCCTTCCTCCACCTCCCCGCGCCTTCCTCCACCTCCCCGCCCCCTCCCCCACCACCACCACCACCCTGTAACGCCGATACAATAAAAGTAAGGTCATGATACAGGTACAGCCAAGTGTTTGTAACATCTGTAACAACACTGGTGCTCTCCTTATATAAAACTATGTGCACAGAGAGAGAGAGAGAGAGAGAGAGAGAGAGAGAGAGAGAGAGAGAGAGAGAGAGAGAGAGAGAGAGAGAGAGAGAGGGGACCAAGGAAAAATCTACGGATATTGCCAGTCACGTTTCACTTACAATGCGCTCTCTCTCTCTCTCTCCCTCTCTCTCAGGCAGTAAGACAGGGCCAACTACCCCCACAACAGGGCCGCTTCATCACACTTCACTGCACACTCACCACCATGGAATGATAAATGATAAGTGTATCGTAAGTGTGTACAGGTATGCGACGATCTCACTATGGTATGCACTAATCACTCTTTACGCACCAATTACTGTCATATGCATCAATCACTGAGGTATGGATCAATCACTGAGGTATGGATCAATCACTGAGGTATGCATCAACCACTGAGGTATGGATCAATCACTGAGGTATGCATCAACCACTGAGGTATGCGCCAATCGCTAACATGGATAAATCACTGACATGCGCCAATTACTGTCATATGCACTAATCACTGTGGAATGCGTAAAGCACTGCCGTATGCGTCACTGCGACATGCGCCAATTACTGCCGTATGCTATGAAAATAAAGGAGTGTCACATGTGTACTAATCAGTGCCAAGGGTGCCACCCATGTGAGTGAACCTTTCCTTCCCGACGGTGTGTGTGTGTGTGTGTGTGTACCCCAGAACGTGGCCAGGCGAGGACGGTGTGTAGGCCCAGGCGAGGGTATTGATCCGCGTGCAGGTGTCAACACACACCCTAACCTAACCTACCCTACCCTACCCTACCCTACCCTAACCTAACATAACCTAACCTAACCTACCCTAATCTACCCTAACCTAACCTACCCTAACCTAATCTAACCTAACATAAACTAACATAACCCAACCTAACCTACCCTACCCTAACCTAACCTACCCTACCCTACCCTAACATAAACTAACCTACCCTAACATAACCCAACCTAACCTACCCTACCCTAACCTAACCTACCCTACCCTACCCTAACCTAACCTAACCAGTCCTCATTCTCTTGACGTGGTTCTTTTTACAGTTAAGTATAAACAGCAGATACACTACAGGTACAAATACAGGGGTACAGTTAACGACTACAGGTACAGTTAACGACTACAGGTACCGGTAACGACTACAGGTACCGGTAACGACTATAGGTACAGGTAACGACTACAGGTACAGTTAACGACTACAGGTATAGGTAACGACTACAGGTATAGGTAACGACTACAGGTACAGGTAACGACTACAGGTAACGACTACAGGTACAGGTAACGACTACAGGTACCGGTAACGACTACAGGTACCGGTAACGACTATAGGTACAGGTAACGACTACAGGTACAGGTAACGACTACAGGTACAGGTAACGACTACAGGTAACGACTATAGGTACAGGTAACGACTACAGGTACAGGTAACGACTACAGGTACAGGTAACGACTACAGGTACAGTTAACGACTACAGGTACAGGTAACGACTACAGGTGCCGGACTCTAAATCATCACTGTTGTCCCTCCAATCACTACACTACGTCACAATCCTCTTGGTGACTGGTTTCTATATCACTTGTCCACGAGGGTTTTGGCACCACCAGTCAGAGTAATCCACCAGTCAGAGTAATCCACCAGTCAGAGTAATCCACCAATCAGAGTAATCCACCAGTCAGAGTAATCCACCAATCAGAGAGTAATCCACCAATCAGAGAGTAATCCACCTCACTCTTAGTCACTGAGAGTAATGCCAAGTTAATACGGAGGAGATTAGTGTGTGTGTGTGTGTGTGTGTGTGTGTGTGGGTGGGTGGGTGGAGGAGGAGAGAGGGAGAGATACCTGCCAGACATATGGCCAACAGGCAGATGGACATGGCCCTCTCCTAAAATTGCAGTTAAGACGTGTGGTGACTGACTGAGGTACACACACACACACACGCAGGACAATCAGCTGAGAGCCAGGCAGGTTAGCTCCGCCCCTTCTCTGTTTATAACCAGGCGTGGGGCTCAGTGATTGGCTGGCCACGCACCCCCCCCCCCCCTCCCTCTCTCAATAGCGACACACAAACACACCTTTCTATAACAAAGAAATTTATCAAAGAATGAGTCATCCTATTTCATGACGGAAACACTGACGCACTCTACCACTATTACTAAACACCACTAACGCACTCTACCACCAACGTTACTGCATTACTACATCCACTAACGCACTCTACCACTATTACTAAACACCACTACCACCACCACTGACGCACTCTACCACTATTACTAAACACCACTAACGCACTCTACCACCAACGTTACTGCATTACTACATCCACTGACGCACTCTACCACTATTACTAAACACCACTACCACCACCACTGACGCACTCTACCACTATTACTAAACACCACTACCACCACCACTAACGCACTCTACCGCTATTACTAAACACCACTACCACCACCACTAACGCACTCTACCACTATTACTAAACACCACTACCACCACCACTGACGCACTCTACCGCTATTACTAAACACCACTACCACCACCACTAACGCACTCTACCGCTATTACTAAACACCACTACCACCACCACTAACGCACTCTACCGCTATTACTAAACACCACTACCACCACCACTAACGCACTCTACCGCTATTACTAAACACCACTACCACCACCACTGACGCACTCTACCACTATTACTAAACACCACTACCACCACCACTAACGCACTCTACCGCTATTACTAAACACCACGAACGCACTCCCCTCACGTTAATCCCTGGATCACTGAGGGGAAGGCTATGGCTGTAATATTCATGAACTAGTACTGTACAGAGAGTGTGTGTGGCTACCTGTCTGCTCAGTCACATACTCACACACTCATCATACTCACACACTCATCATACTCACTGACTCCTCATACTCTCACACTCATCATACTCACACACTCATCATACTCACACACTCATCATACTCGGTCACAGATGGAAAGGTGCGGTATAACCCTCCATCTATAACACTTTACAACACACTACAACACAAACACAGTGCACAACACCATAAAACACAACACACCATACAAACAACACCACACCATACAAAACACAACACACCATACAACACAACACACACTACAACACATCACAACACACTTGTCATGGACGAGAGGAAAGTGACAGTGTTAGAGCAGCAGTTATGTGAAGTGTGAAGTAAATACCTTATGTTTGAAGACTACCACTACTACCACTAACACTACTACTACTACTACCACTATTACTACTACTATTACTACTACTACTACCACTATTACTACCACCACTACTACCACTATTACTACCACCACTACTACTACCACTATTACTACTACTACTACCACCACTACTACCACGACCACTACCACTACCACCACTACTACCACTACTACCACCACTACTACTACCACCACTACTACCACCACCACTACCACTACCACTATTACTAACACTACTAACACTATTACTACTATCACTACTACCACCACTATTACTACCACCACTACCACTATTACTACCACTACTAACACTATTACTACTACCACTACCACTACTACCACCACTATTACTACCACCACCACTACTACTACTACCACCACTACCACTATTACTAACACTTCTACCACTACTAACACTATTACTACTACCACTACCACTACTACCACCACTACTACTACTACCACCACTACCACTATTACTAACACTACTACCACCACTACCACTATTACTAACACTACCACTACTAACACTATTACTACTACCACTACCACAACTATCACCACTAGTACTCCAACCACCACCACACCACCAACCACCACTACTACCACCACCATCGGAAGGAAGATAGGTCATTAACAGCCTAAGTATACTTGATAATGGTTGGCAACACTGCACTAGTAATTACCTATCTCTACCTGGCAACACTTCCCACAACTACCACCACTACTACCCTCATCTTGCACCACTACCACCATCACCTACCAGTACCACAACAATTACTGCCTCGTGCTTGCCTTGACTGACTTAAGAAATCAATATCAGTTTTCTTAATGTGTGTGTGTGTGTGTGTGTGTGAGGCGCTGCGGTGTCTTGGGTTCTTAACGTGTTCAGTCAAGTATGGCTGTTTGGGAGACAGACAGACAGACACAGACATAACTTAGCGCACACACACACACACACACACACACACACTCCAGGTAAACGCCTACACTGGAACACATAAGAATGTATTGACCGTCCCCTGTGTGCGTGTGTGTGTGTTTATAGTCTACATTCTCGTGTTATGTATGCATTTGTGTGTTCTTGGAAGAGTGTACAGTATGTTTGTTGTGTATGTATCTGGCAGCGTGAGGATGATTCATACACACAAGTATTTCCCCAGTATTAAACAAACACACACACACACACACACACACACACACACACACACACACACACACAGGCAATAATCTCTATACACCTCCACAATTCCGTATACCACACCTTTAATAATTTGAGTGCGTTCACCCCTGCACCAGATGATTGTGAGCCACATCCCACCACCCTCCAGGTCCTTGCCACACCCCACCACCCTCCAGGTCCTTGCCACCCCCCAGGTCACTGTCACACCCCACCACCCACACCTCTCACATGTTTGGCAGGTATCGAGCTCTCGTCTCTCAGTTCCCTGGCGTCAAGTCTATGAGTTATGGTCTTGTTCAGGCTGTGTGTGTGTGTGTGTGTGTGTGTGACTGACAGGTTGGTCGGGACCGATTAACGAACCCCCCCCCCCCCTGCCTGGCTATGTCCAGGGGGTGAGAGATAAGTGGAACAACATCCACGTGGTTTTGTTTACATGATCAGCTGATGTGCAACCAGGAGATGAATCAACACCCACGTGGTTTTGTTTACATGATCAGCTGATGTGCAACCAGGAGATGAATCAACACCCACGTGGTTTTGTTTTCATGAACAGCTGATGTGCAACCAGGAGATGAATCAACACCCACGTGGTTTTGTTTACATGATCAGCTGATGTGCAACCAGGAGATGAATCAACACACGTGGCTTTGTTTACATGGTCAGCTGATGTGTTACGAAGACAGTAATCAGCACCTACACTCACACCGGACACTTACACCCATGGCCACTCCACATGCTATTTGTGCTTTCTAAACCAATCACATCACGCCTCTCTCTCTCTGCAATAAACACATTTACAACCTGTCTATGTACTCAGAAAGGTGGGCCAGGAGGAAAAGTGGGCCGGGGGGAATGGTGGGCCAGGAGGAAAAGGTGGGCCAGGAGAGAAGGTGAACCAAGTGGGGCAGGGGGGGAAAGGTGGGCCAGGAGGGAAGGTGGGCCACGTGGGTCAGGCGAGATGGGTTAGTATAGGTGGGTCAGGCCAGGTGGGTTAGTACAGGTGGGTCACGCTACCAACAAGACACAGATAACAAATAATTACGAGCCACTCACCGGGGGGAAGAAAGTGTTATAAAAGTGGCCACACACACGCGACCTGTCCTCCCTGACCACTGCCTACCACTACCTCACTCCTCCAAAACACCCCATTACCCTCTCTCTCTCTCTCTCTCTCTCTCTCTCTCTCTCTCTCTCTCTTAATGTAAAACACATCTATACCTCGTACAATATTTTGATATAATATTAAAAACTTCATTAATTCGTAAGTATTCCTGTCAGATTTACCTAAACAGTTATACTTAATGATATACCTGTGAGATGTAACTAAGATAAAATCATGATATATACCTGACTGATATACTCTGGAACACACCTGGCCCACGCTGAATGACATAATGGGCCAATCATAAAAATTATTCAGTGCATAAATCATGACTGTGTGTGTGTGTGTGTGTGTGTGGGTACATCAATGACCCACCAACACCTCGGAGGGCGCGCGCACACACACACACACACACACACACACACAGAAGGTATACAAGAGGGTTTATATATAACAAATGACGTCATCAACCATAACACGGGGAGACTGTGACTCATCGTTGATTACACGTGTACCGTCACACCTGTTACTACACTGCTGATAACCACACGTGTTACTTATTTGCGTATGTGTTACTCATCTAGTTTACTCACATATGTAACTCATCTGAACCGTCACACCTGTTACTTATTACAATACTCTCACCTGTCTCACTCATGTAATTAACAACTAACCCTCACCTGCCTACCCCCCTTCAAAATTTTATTATAATTAACCTGTTTTACTCACCATCATGTCGACGACTCACCCACAACACCTGCCTTACTCACCTGGACAGCTGTAGGACTCACCTTCACCTACTTTTTACTCTGAAGGTGGCGAGGGGGGGGGGGGGCCTGTAGTCACCACCACTTACCTGTAAAGAGAGAGAGAGAGAGGTGAGATTCACAGGCCAGTAATAACATTAATTATGACGAGTAAGAACATAAATATGAGGGGTGGGGAGGGGACGGGAGGGGTGGGGAGGGGACGGGAGGGGTGGGGAGGATTAAGGAGAGGCTGGTGGTGGAGTCTGAGGATTTGTTGGGGAGGACCAGATGATGGAGAAGGCTGGGGTAAGGGCAGAGGGTCAGTGGATGTGGGGTGAGGAAGTCCAGCAGGATGATGGTGGTGGTGGTGTGAGTGGTGGTGTTGAGGGCCGGTGGTGGTGGTAGTTCACCAGTAGGATGACCACCACAAACACCACCACGACAACAACGAAGACAATTACAACCATCATTAACATTAGGCGGCTGACGTAACATGAGTGGGCGGGATAGTGGGGCAGTAGGCGGGAGTAGCGAGCTGGTTGGAGGGTCAAATAATTCAAGGGATGGCTATATCGGTGGTAGGGTGGAGGGTGGGTGGCGAGGAAGCGGACAGGAGTGAGTGTGGGATGCCTCACCTCGAGTACGTGAGCCAACAGTGTGTAGCAATATAGTGTATTCATTAAGGCCATCGAAGGGGAAAGAGACGGAAGCACCACACGTCCCGAACAGGATCAGGACCACCACCACCACCACCCAACCCAGGCGGCTGAGGGCTGACGGGGAGGTGGAGGAGGCGGGGCAGCAGAGACATGGGGAAGGTCTCGGTACTGTGGCCTCAGGAGTGATGGCTGGTCCAGGGGCGGAGTACAACATGGTGTTCAGCCCTTCTGTTGCTCCCTCACTATCAGTTAACACTTCTCACTATCAATTAAGTCTCGCGTACAGTGTTTGTTTCTTATTTCACTGTAAAAACAAACAAAACAAATCAATGTCTTGGTCAGTCACCATACACATCATCATCATCACCATCCAAATAAAAATCGCAGTACGTCACTATCACCCATCCACGTGGACACAATTATCGTCATCATCTTCGTCACCATCACACTCTTGTTGTTGTGGAGGGGGGGGGGGGGGGACCGCATGAGGCCCACCCTGTGATGACGTGAGTACCGTAGGTTACCCAGGGGCTTGGCTGACACTCTGTCTGTAGCTGAGCGTGTGGGGGGGGGGGGGGGTCACTGTTTCATAATATTCTCTCTCTATAAATGATTTAATTTAGAATTTGTCTATATTTCTTCTTCCTCCTCCTCCTCCTCCACCTCCTCTTCCACCAACATCACCTCCTCCTCCTCCTCCACCTCCTCTTCCACCAACATCACCCTCCCCCCTCCTCCTCCTCCTCCTCCACCTCCTCTTCCACCAACATCACCCTCCTCCTCCACCTCCATCGTCACAACACACCGTGCACCTTCACTTCTCCACCTTGGCGAACACTGCGCCAGGCGTTGGGAGGCCTTAACCTAACCTCCCGTTGCCAAACCTGTTGTGAACGTGTTGTCTGGCGAGCACCGCATCAACACTCCCGGGCCCACCAGTGCTGTACAGGATGAATACCCGTCCTACACACACACATGGGGAGAGTGGGGGAGGGGAGAGGAGTAGATGGAAGAGAAGGGGAGAGTGAGGGAACAGCTGTGAGGTTGACGGATATCCTCACTACCCGTCTTATCTTTAACTTCCACAAGACAAGTGATGACCCCATAATTTGCCACGCCAACACCACTACCAACACTTGACACTACTTCAACCACGACCATCACCAACACTACTTCAACCACAACCACCACCATCACCAACACTACTTCAACCACCACCACCACCATTACCAACACTACTTCAACCACCACCATCACCAACACTACTTCAACCACCACCACCACTACTTCACCACCACCACCACCACCACACTTCAACCATCACCAACACCAACACTACTTCAACCACCACCACCACCACCACCAACACTACTTCAACCACCACCAACACCATCACTACTTCAAACCACAACCACCACCATCACCAACACTACTTCAACCACCACCATCACCAACACTACTTCAACCACGACCATCACCAACACTACTTCAACCACAACCACCACCATCACTACTTCAACCACAACCACCACCATCACTACTTCAACCACAACCACCACCATCACTACTTCAACCACAACCACCACCATCACCAACATTACTTCAACCACGACCATCACCAACACTACTTCAACCACAACCACCACCAACACTACTTCAACCACAACCACGACCATCACCAACACTACTTCAACCACCACCATCACCAACACTACTTCAACCACAACCACCACCATCACCAACACTACTTCAACCACAACCAATACCAACACTACTTCAACCACAACCACCACCACCACCATCACCAACATCAACACCACCATCACTACTTCAACCACCACCAACACTACTTCAACCACAACCACCACCACAACCATCACCAACACCATCATCAACACCACCACCACCATCACTATTTCAACCACAACCACCACCACAACCATCACCAACACCATCATCAACACCACCACCACCATCACTATTTCAACCACAACCACCACAACCACCACCATCACCAACACCACCATCACCATCACTACTTCAACCACCACCAACACCACTCACATTTGACTGCCAATCCGTCTGTTTGTCTGTCCGTCCGTCTGTCAAAATCACAAGGACTTTGGGATAGACACATCATAGGTGAAGGTTACCCGCCGTGTGTGTTAACGTGTGTAGATCACCTGAAGATTTGCCCCCCACATCTTATTTCACCTGATAATTAAACACCCTAACCATATCGGAGGGGGGTTAGGTTAGCGTCAAGGTGGCTAATACTCATGTGATCGGCAAAGAAAAAGTTGTCTTTATTTAGGACGGAGATGGAGAGAGACCCTCCCCTCCCCCTCCCGGGCGTCATCTAGCACAACTTACATGAATAAACCAGGAGAGTTTTGCCTCGAGCTACGTGGCGGCTGATGGTAGGAGATCCAGAGAGACCAGCCAATCACTGACGTCGTGGCAGGGGGAGCCCATAACCAGCCAATCACTTGACAGATACACCCTGACGTCATGACCCAGAGGACTCGCCCACCACTAGGTCGAAATCTTTGATATTTATTTATATGTTATAGGATTTTTTTAAACGCCACTGAACAAAGAAAAAACAACAATAACAACAAAAAGAAAGTCACACGAAGTAAAGTTAATAAAGGCCGTAAAGTGGATAGAAATTGATCATTAAGCAACTCGACCTTAGAGAGGACAGACAGAAGTGGAAAAACAAACACTCTAATCTTATCCTTCCAAGCACGATTTTAAAACCAAGAAGCATAATACAAAACTTCCTGTGTGTGTGTGTGTGTGTGTACTAGCGACACACACACACACACACACACACACACACTGAACAAAGGGTCTTAGGATATTGTTGACATAAGATATACTAGTGTTTGGTTAGGTTAGGTTAATTTAATCCAACCTAACCAAACACTAGATGGCATCACAACACTAAATCACTAAATGTCAACCCCAGGTAAGCGAACACAGCCCCAGAGGCGAGGGAGATAACGAGTGGCGGGACACGACGACTAAAATAAAATATTGACATAGCCATAAAAACATATATCACCAGATGAAAAGAACGCGTCTGTTCTAACCTAACATAACATAACCTAACCAAATCTAACCTAACCTAACCTAATCTAACCTAACCTAACCTAACCTAACCTAACCAAATCTAACCTAACCTAACCTAACCTAACCTAACCTAACCTAACCTAACCTAACCAAATCTAACCTAAGCTCACCTAATCTCACTTAATATGCTCACAGGTGGCCACAGGTATAGAAATAATGGTCGTTTAACAGGCTATAAAAACACGTGTTAACGATAGTAATAAGTACGACACAGTGATAATTAAACTCAGAGTCGGGGCGGTATGTGGGTACAGCACTCGTCTCCAGGCTTAAGAAGTTGTTGGTTCGCATCCCGGGGGCAGACACGCTCCCACCCAGCTGATAATTGTATAGTTTGGTGAGTGAAGGCGATCGAGTGAAGTGTCTGTCATGCAGCCTCTTGGTGTTGTGAGTTTATGGAGTGGTGATGGAGGAGGAGGAGGAGATGTAGGGGGAAGAAAAGGAAGAGAAGGGGCGTGGGGGGGGAGGGGAGGAGAAGTGTGGTAAAAGGACAGGAAATGCCACGTGGCACCAATGTCTCGATGTGGTGGAAATACTGTGCTTCTACTCCCTGGCACCATTACACCCTGACACCATTACACCCTGACACCATTACACCCTGGCACCCCTGACACCATTACACCATCACACCCTGGCACCACTACACCCTGACACCACCACACCCTGACACCACTACACCCTGACACCAACACACCCTGACACCACTACACCCTGGCACCACTACGCCCTGACACCACCACACCCTGGCACCACTACACCCTGATACCACTACACCCTGACACCACCACCCCCTGGCACCACTACACCCTGGCACCACTACACCCTGGCACCACCACACCCTGGCACCACCACACCCTGGCACCACCACACCCTGGCACCACCACACCCTGACACCACTACACCCTGGCACCACCACACCCTGACACCACTACACCCTGGCACCACCACACCCTGGCACCACCACACCCTGACACCACCACACCCTGACACCACTACACCCTGACACCACTACACCCTGGCACCACTACACCCTGACACCACCACACCCTGGCACCACCACACCCTGACACCACCACACCCTGGCACCACCACACCCTGACACCACCACACCCTGGCACCACTACACCCTGACACCACCACACCCTGACACCACCACACCCTGGCACCACCACACCCTGGCACCACCACACCCTGGCACCACCACACCCTGACACCACCACACCCTGGCACCACCACACCCTGACACCACCACACCCTGACACCACCACACCCTGGCACCACCACACCCTGACACCACCACACCCTGGCACCACCACACCCTGGCACCACTACACCCTGACACCACCACACCCTGACACCATTACACCCTGGCACCACCACACCCTGACACCACCACACCCTGACACCACTACACCCTGGCACCACTACACCCTGGCACCACTACACCCTGACACCACTACACCCTGACACCACCACACCCTGGCACCACCACACCCTGACACCACCACACCCTGGCACCACTACACCCTGACACCACCACACCCTGACACCACTACACCCTGGCACCACTACACCCTGACACCACCACACCCTGACACCACCACACCCTGACACCATTACACAAAAGACGAAGAAAATAAAACAGAGGAGGTAGCTGGGGTTCCTAAAGGGTCCAACATGGTACCTCCGCTGTTTAGTTTGGCAACTTCTCCGTATCAATCCACTGCTTAATCTGGTTTCTTCCTTCCTTTCTTTGCAACACCTCACTAACGCACACATAGATAGGTTAGGTTAGGTACACATCACCAACGCCCTGTGCCACCTCCCGTCCAACATTTCCAATATAAACCATTTTAAGTGTCACAAAAGAGAGAGAGAGAGAGAGAGAGAGAGAGAGAGAGAGAGAGAGAGAGAGAGAGAGTGTGTGTGTGGAGGGGGGGGGGGGGAGGAGGTGTCGTAAGGATTTGTACACTACACCCAAACAACATCCAGATCTCAAAAGATAAATAAAGACGCACATAAGCACATCATTGTTTACACACAACAAGCAAACACAGTGTAATGATACGTCACAAATGGCCGAACAATGACAGTAACATAACGACGTGACGGAGTGTGACGACGATAGTGACGTAATCCAAGACGTACACGGAAGACGTACACACAAGGAAGAGACAATATTTGCTTCTTAAAACGTAAAAAAACACTTTAGAACAGAGGCTTGGTTTCAGTCCCTCACCACCAGACGTGACCACCTGCAGAAGTGTGTCACCATCTGCTAGTAACACAGTACAGACGTGACCACCTGCAGAAGTGTGTCACCACCTGCTAGTAACACAGTACAGACGTGACCACCTGCAGAAGTGTGTCACCATCTGCTAGTAACACAGTACAGACGTGACCACCTGCAGAAGTGTGTCACCACCTGCTAGTAACACAGTACAGACGTGACCACCTGCAGAAGTGTGTCACCACCTGCTAGTAACACAGTACAGACGTGACCACCTGCAGAAGTGTGTCACCACCTGCTAGTAACACAGTACAGACGTGACCACCTGCAGAAGTGTGTCACCACCTGCTAGTAACACAGTACAGACGTGACCACCTGCAGAAGTGTGTCACCATCTGCTAGTAACACAGTACAGACGTGACCACCTGCAGAAGTGTGTCACCATCTGCTAGTAACACAGTACAGACGTGACCACCTGCAGAAGTGTGTCACCATCTGCTAGTAACACAGTACAGACGTGACCACCTGCAGAAGTGTGTCACCATCTGCTAGTACACGTCAGACGTGACACTGCAGATGTGCACATCTGCTAGTAACACAGTACAGACGTGACCACCTGCAGAAGTGTGTCACCATCTGCTAGTAACACAGTACAGACGTGACCACCTGCAGAAGTGTGCCACCACCTGCGAGCAACAGCGGCATGACACTACTACTATACCCGCCGAGTCACAACTGTTATGTGCGTGAGACAGTGTATGTGCATATGTGTGTGTGTGTGTGTGTGTGTGCGAGACTGACAGACATACACACGACAGGAAATGCTGGTTATCACCCCCCCTTACCCCAACTCTCAAGAGAATCCTACAATACCGTCTCTCTCTCTCTCTCTCTCTCTCTCTCTCTCTCTCTTTCTCAATAAATCGGATGACCAATTACAGAGAGGAAAGAGGGAAGGAGGTAAAAGGAGGAAGGATGAGAGGATGGGAAGAGAGAAATGGGCGAGGGGGGGAGGTGGTATGGAAGGAAAGGAAGCCTGACCAAACACCTAACCTAACCTAACCTAACACTAGTAGGAAAAAAACTGAAGGTGGGATTTTAGCTTCCCGGGAAAAAATCAGCTAATTCTGATTATCTAGAGAGAGGAAATACCTATCTAGGGGAAAGTGGAGGGGAAAAGGGAGGGATGGAGGGGGAAGGGGGGGAAGGGGGGGAAGGGGGAGGGGTTGGGAGGAAAGGGGTAAAAGAAAGACCAACGAGGACAAGGAAAAATGTGAGCATGTACACAAAACTACACACACACACACACACACACACACACACAATATAATCATCAACAAAGCTATTGACCTCGGGCTTCGAAGAAGCCTCATACCATGGCTTACAGACTTCCTCAGTGACCGACGCCAAGCTGTACGCTTCCGAGGGGCTGTCTCCACCTTTCAGTCACTCACCTGTGGCGTCCCCCAAGGCACCAAGATGGGACCACTCTGCTTCCTTATGCTCATCAATGATGCCCTAAGAGAAACCCCTGCTCGCTGGAAATATGTCGACGACTCCACCATTGGGATCAGCGTCAACAATTCTGCTCCCAACTATACCGCCCTTCAGGATTTATTGAACAGTCTCCAAAACTGGGCCACCAACAACCATGTCACCATCAACCATACCAAGACCATGGTTATGCACATCAACCTCTCCTCCGACATTGTCCCACCTCCTTCCATTACTCTAGGTCCGAACACACTCCAGGTTGTAGATTCCACGAAGCTCCTCGGCGTCACCATAGACAACAAACTAAATTGGAAACCACACGTCAATGAAGTTGTCAAATCCTCCAGTTTCCGTCTCCACCTCCTCCGCCGACTCAAGTCCCTCGGAGTTCCTGCACACGAGCTCCTCAGTGTTTACACAACATTCATACTTCCCAAGCTCACCTATGCCTCCCCCACCTGGTCTTCCTCCCTAAATGCCACACAACGTAAACACCTAGAAAAAGTACAAAAGAGGGCATGCAAGATTATTCTCTCCCCCTCCTACTCCACATATCAAGAAGCGCTCAACACACTGACCCTTTCGACTCTCACTGACCATCACCACGACCTCATCTGCAAATTTGGTAAGAAGCTTCTACACCATCCCCGACACCGGCTCCTACTACCACCTGAGATCCCTTGTCCGAGAATTGCTGTTCGACACCACAACCGCATCCAGCCCATACGTGCACGAACTGATCGCTATAAGAACAGCCCAGTCCCAACCATTGTAAAAATTATCAACAACTTGTAATACTGTAACACTATCACTATGTTGAAATGAACTGTAGTTTGAGCTTTTCCCCATCTAAGTTATTATATGTCTTATTTGTGTCACTTATGTTACTTGTATATTATTTGTAATTCGTAACCCATTCCCCAAATATGTAACTGTATATTTTCAGCCTTCTGGCTGCCAAGCTCCTTCAATAAACCGTTAATTATTATTATTATTATTATTATTACACACATCATCCCTTTAAGTGACAAATACAAGAACCCAAGACTGAGATCCGCCACATAATGGGAAACTGTCGTCGATTTAAGCATAGATAGAACCTAGTGGGAGGGGGGAGGGTCAGGGGGGGTTAAAGGGGTAGGGGGGGGTAGGAGGAGAGGGGGGGAGAGTAAGGGGAGGAGGGGTCCTTACTTAAAGACAAACAGGATACCAGCGTCTCTCCCGCAAGAAAACATCCGGAGATATAACTGCGTCTTGAGTACCACCACACACACACACACACACACACACACACACGAGGAAACGAGTCGTGTGTGTGTGTGGTTTTAGAGAACATACAACATACATTAATGACCCTAAAATCCACCATACAAGGAACGGTTAAAGACATATATACACAACATACAAGGGCATCATACATCAGCAGTCATGAGCTCATACAGTTTACAGAATCATACCGAATCATACACACAGTATACAGGTGAATCATCCGTAGCTGTGGTAACATTGAAAGCTTGTGAATTAAACACCAGGGCGAGATACTTTATTGCAGGTATGCAGGGTAGTGGTGTGCTGGATCATACAAACCCACACATCATACTGACTCATACACACTACAACACATACTGACTCACACAGCACCCAAAGATTATATTGACTCATACAGCACCCAATAATAAAAATGTAGTCAGTGTATTAGTACAGGGAACGGTGAACCTTCCTTACCCCCAACTCTCCCCACCATCAACACCCTCCCCTCCCCCACCATCAACACCCTCCCCTCCCCCACCATCAGCATGTCTACTCCTTCCCTGCCCCTCACAAGAGTGCACAAAAAGATGGTCGAGTCATAACTAATGTGGTGTGCGGTCCTGTGTGAAGTTAGAGTCCCTTAACACGCTACTGCCTCTGTACACACACACACACACACACACACACACACACACACGAAAATACATTGATATATTTGTATACATACACTCCCACCCACCATGTATACTGTACTGCAATGTGTGTGTGTGTGTGTGTGTGTGTGTGTGTGTTCAATGCCTCAACTAAGAGTAAACTACCAAAGCTATGAATACATCACCAACAATTAATACAATACCACAGCTATGAGAACAATGTATACAGAAAGCTAACACACACAGTAAAGCTAACAAAGACAGGCAAAAACAGTTTCAATGGTCAGTCACACAGCTGTACTTGAGAGCCAACAAGGACATTCACGAACAGTCCACATACACGAACAAGGTCACCCTCCCCCCTACATACAATGGCACTCTCAACAAGGCACTCTCACCATGGCACTCATATCATGGCACTCTCAACAAGGCACTCTCATC
>CAUDMG010003229.1:742500-772500 GCA_958450375.1 Homarus gammarus
GAACAAAGTTGATGATAATGATACGAATGAGCAGCTACGGACACTGTGTGTGGACGAGGAGAGGAAGGGTCGGAATGAGGAGAGAAGGCAGAGAACGAGGAGGGGAGAGAGTGGGGGAGGAGGGGGAGAGGATGAGCAGAAAGGTGTGTGTGTGTACTGTGCACGAATGTTGGGGGGTGGGGGGTAGTTGGGGGGGGGGAGGGGGGTTGACAGCAGCAGTACTAACTTGGGAGGGAGGGACGGGCAGGCAGGCAGGTTATATAATGGATCAACTGAACCCACGCCGCCAGTTTCAACCTACCGGCCGGCGGAGTCACCTACCTCTGCTCTCCCCTGACCCACCCACCCCTACTATGGCTGGGGAGGGGGGCGAGGAGAGCAAGGTATGAGGGAGGATGGGGTCCTTGTCTAGTAAATTAGGAAGGTGTCAGGTACTAATATAGGAAAGATTGGGTCACACACACACACACACACACACACACACACACACAAAATCGTCATTTATTGTCCTGATTTACCATGGTGGAGTGTGGTGGGGAGAGGGGGGTAGACCAATGGCGTCATATGAAGGGGAGGGTGAAGGTAGCGGTGGGGGGAGGCTGGTAAAAATAACAAAGGTGGGGAGGAGGAGGCGAGGGGGTAGGGGTAAGTCGTGACGTCACTCTGCCCCCTGTAACCCCCCCCCCCCCCTTCCTAGTTCCCTCCATCAATCCTCCCTTCACCTAGACACACCCCCCCCCCCCGCCCCAGGCAACAGCAGAGCACCAACGGACAACTCTACCTAGCAACCACCGCGCCTCCCAGATCTACTTGTAGTATCTTATCTACCCCGCACGCACACGCACGCACACACACACACACACACACACACAGGAGATCGAGGCTAAAGCACTCGTTTTTTTCTTCTCTCCAGCGCGTGAGGAGATGTGCTTAACTGGGGTCCTTCCTGGTGGAGTAGTCGACGGTGGTGATCTATACCTGGAAGTCCTCACACGGCCCATGACTTAACACGCAGGGAGAGAAAGTCGTTCACACATGACAGGTGACTTCTGCTGCGTGACACACACACACACACACACACACACACACACACACACACACACACACACACACACTGTAACACTGTCACTATGTTGAAATGAACTGTAGTTTGAGCTTTTCCCCATCTAGTTATTATATGTCTTATTTGTGTCACTTATGTTACTTGTATATTATTTGTAATTCGTAACCCATTCCCCAAATATGTAACTGTATATTTTCAGCCTTCTGGCTGCCAAGCTCCTTCAATAAACCGTTAATTATTATTAATTATTATTATTATTATACACACACACACACGGCCGTCACAATGAACACAGAGAATCAATCACAGACGTATTATTTGGAATTCTGGATGGATGGATGGACGGACGGACGGTTTCCAGGATGTGACCCCAGGAATGTGTGACAGGCGGGGCGGAGGGGGGGGGGGGGGTGTAATTATGCATGAGGAGCCAAGAAGGACAGTATTCTCCAGAGACCAACATATTGCAATTAACTAACGTTCTGCTGTGTTCTTGTCCCGGAACTTCTCTTGGGGCAGGAGAGAGGGGGGGGGGGGGATCTTTGAGAGATAGACATACTCGTTTATTAGTCGCCTTGATGATATAAATAACCATAGATACTTCCAAAACAAACAAATCTTCGTGTACTGGTTGTGTAATGAAGATGGTAGACGTTCGGTAAGTGCTGGAACAAAGTGAAGGTTGTAGGCAGTGTCATTGTCCACTCGTTCACTAGAGCAAGTTTTAAGGCGTCTGTGTGTGTGTGTGTGTAGGGAGGGGGGGGGTGGGGGGGGGGTGCTCACTATATCGCCCATCACCAGGAGCCACACCACGCCCAATAGTCCTTGAGGGGGGTGAGGGGAAGTACTAACACAACCACCATCACTATCTACACCAACCTACACCTCACCTCTTATACACTACCACCACCACAACTATTACTACCACCACCACAACTATTACTACTAGAACCACTACTACTACTACTACTACAACCACTACTACCACCACCACTACTACAACCACTACTACTACTACTACAACCACTACTACCACCACCACCACTACTACAACCACTACTACTACCACCACCACTACTACAACCACTACTACTACTACTACAACCACTACTACCACCACCACCACTACTACAACCACTACTACCACCACCACCACTACTACAACCACTACTACCACCACTACCATTACTACAACCACTACTACCATCACCACCACTACTACAACCACTACTACTACCACCACCACTACTACAACCACTACTACTACTACTACAACCACTACTACCACCACCACCACTACTACAACCACTACTACCACCACCACCACTACTACAACCACTACTACCACCACCACCACTACTACAACCACTACTACCACCACCACCACTACTACAACCACTACTACCACCACCACCACTACTACAACCACTACTACCATCACCACCACTACTACAACCACTACTACTACTACTACAACCACTACTACCACCACCACCACTACTACAACCACTACTACCACCACCACCACTACTACAACCACTACTACCACCACCACCACTACTACAACCACTACTACCACCACCACCACTACTACAACCACTACTACCACCACCACCACTACTACAACCACTACTACCATCACCACCACTACTACATCCACTACTACTACTACTACAACCACTACTACCACCACCACCACTACTACAACCACTACTACCACCACCACCATTACTACAACCACTACTACCATCACCACCACTACTACAACCACTACTACCACCACCACCACTACTACAACCACTACTACCACCACCACTACTACCACCACCACCACTACTACAACCACTACTACCACCACCACCATTACTACAACCACTACTACCACCACCACCACTACTACAACCACTACTACCACCACCACCACCATGACCTTAGTCCTCTCAATCTCACAATGAGTTGCAATTATACCTGCTGTAATTACTGTCCACCACGCCAACCACGCCCACCCTTGCCCACCCTTGCCCACCCGCTCATGGTCAGTCTAGCTCGCTTCTCTTCACTACCAACACGTCTGAAAATATTGCATGTGATCTCGTGTGTGTGTGTGTGTGTGTGGTGTGTGTGTGTGTGTGTGTGGAATGGTTGACGTCACACAACAGGTTCATGACGTCAGAAGCCGTAAACGAACCAGGGTAAGAGAGAGACCTTGTACGAATGGTCAGGGAGGAGGAGGAGGGGAGGAGGAAGAGGAGGAGGAGGAGGAGAAGAATTTCGTGTTGCTGTGATTGACCGTAAGCACCTGAGCGTCACCACCCTCCACCCTCACACCTGTCCTCCACCTTCACACCCAGGAGCCTAATATCACACACACACACACACACACACACACACACACATTAAAGGTTAATAAATAAAAACACTGCAACAGGTGTAAACAAACAGTCAAACACAAGCAAGCAAAAGACGTAATTGGGTGGTGCTCCCGGATGGTGTCTGCTACAGAAGGATTCCCTTGTGTGTGTGTGTCACTAGATCTCCCCCCCCCCCCTCCTTCTCCCATCCACTCCCCTCACCTCCATCCCCCCCCCCCCCACCAACGCTGGCACTGACGGCTTCATTACCACACGACACTGATCTCTGCCGCCAACTCCTATTTGTATACAGATTTTTCACTTCCTCCTAAAACAAAAACACTAACTTTACCTAACCTTACCTACCTAACCTAACCTACTGTGCTGTATAGGTCTATTAGTAAACTCTACGGATTTCCACATCCTTATTTTAATCTGTTGCGCAACACCAGACAACCAATAGACTGAATAATAATAATAATAATAATAATAATAATAATAATAATAATAGGGTGTGTAGGGTGGGTAGTGGGTGTGTAGGGTGGGTAGTGGGTGTGTAGGGTGGGTAGTGTGGGTGTGTAGGGTGGGTAGTGTGGGTTTGTAGGGTGGGTAGTGGGTGTGTAGGGTGGGTAGTGTGGGTGTGTAGGGTGGGTTGTGTGGGTGTGTAGGGTGGGTAGTGTGGGTTTGTAGGGTGGGTAGTGTGGGTTTGTAGGGTGGGTAGTGTGAGTGTGTAGGGTGGGTAGTGGGGGTTTGTAGGGTGGGTAGTGTGGGTTTGTAGGGTGGGTAGTGTGGGTTTGTAGGGTGGGTAGTGTGGGTTTGTAGGGTGGGTAGTGTGGGTTTGTAGGGTGGGTAGTGTGGGTTTGTAGGGTGGGTAGTGTGGGTGTGTAGGGTGGGTAGTGGGTGTGTAGGGTGGGTGGGTAGTGTGGGTTTGTAGGGTGGGTAGGGTAAGGTGGAGGGGTGGGCGTGGTCGCAGCATCTAGCAGGACCCAGACAGAGTAACAAAAACAGGGTGCCCTTGTCTGAGGCCAGGTAACCCACCTCTATCGCCTTCCTTATTACCGGTCTCTCTCTATGGGCGCCGCTACTACTACTACTACTACTACTACTGCTCCTTTCCCTATCCCATGCCACCTCCTAACCCACCTCTTCCTCCTCTACCACCTACTACTATTACCTAACCACCTCCTCCTCTTCCTCCTCCATAAACAAGCGGAAGACCCAGATCACCTCACACACACTCACCTCAGCGGACCATCAACGCACCACACCTCACACACACTCACCTCAGCGGACCATCAACGCACCACACCTCACACACACTCACCTCAGCGGACCATCAACGCACCACACCTCACACACACTCACCTCAGCGGACCATCAACTCACCACACCTCACACACACTCACCTCAGCGGACCATCAACGCACCACACCTCACACACACTCACCTCAGCGGACCATCAACTCACCACACTTCACACACACTCACCTCAGCGGACCATCAACTCACCACACCTCACACACACTCACCTCAGCGGACCATCAACGCACCACACCTCACACACACTCACCTCAGCGGACCATCAACTCACCACACTTCACACACACTCACCTCAGCGGACCATCAACTCACCACACCTCACACACACTCACCTCAGCGGACCATCAACGCACCACACCTCACACACACTCACCTCAGCGGACCATCAACGCACCACACCTCACACACACTCACCTCAGCGGACCATCAACGCACCACACCTCACACACACTCACCTCAGCGGACCATCAACTCACCACACCTCACACACACTCACCTCAGCGGACCATCAACGCACCACACCTCACACACACTCACCTCAGCGGACCATCAACTCACCACACTTCACACACACTCACCTCAGCGGACCATCAACTCACCACACCTCACACACACTCACCTCAGCGGACCATCAACGCACCAAACCTCACACACACTCACCTCAGCGGACCCAAAGATAATTGATGATCTTAAGGAGAGTAAATGAAGGAAATAATTTTTGCTTCATCTCCCTAATTTGCATGCGGAAATGACCCCCCCCCCCCCGTGGGTTGACTTGTTTTCTACTACTGTCAGGTGATAGGTCGTGTTTACTCTCTCTCTCTCTCTCTCTCTCTCTCTCTCTCTCTTGTGTAAATAAATACCTCAGGTGTTCATAAATCCGGAATGACCTGAGCCTTAAACTATGCAAACTCTCATTAAACAAGAAACGAAAACACGCTTGCAGGACTAACTACCTTATTAAAACACGCCCCCCCCCCTCCTCCTCATACCCACACACTAAAACAAATCTACAAACACAATGACAGGTGTGGGCTGACAGGTGTAGGTTTAACTATAGCTGACAGGTGTGGGTTTAACTATAGCTGACAGGTGTAGGTTTAACTATAGCTGACAGGTGTAGGTTGAACTATAGCTGACAGGTGTGGGTTTAACTATAGCTGACAGGTGTGGGTTTAACTATAGCTGACAGATGTAGGTTTAACTCTAGCTGGCAGGTGTGGGTTTAACTATAGCTGACAGGTGTGGGTTTAACTATAGCTGACAGGTGTGGGTTTAACTATAGCTGACAGGTGTGGGTTTAACTATAGCTGACAGGTGTGGGTTTAACTATCTCGTTAACCCACGCACTTCTTGACAAGTATGTCCCAAAGCAATTCGTTAAGCCACGTCCCGACTGACTCGTTATGCTACACGCACCAGCAGCTTGACGAAGACGGACAGGAGGACGTGGGCGTGGCTACGGCAACAACAAGAAGGTGTGGGCATGGTTATGGCAACAACAGCAGGACGTGGGCGTGGTTATGGCAACAACAGGACGTGGGCGTGGTTATGGCAACAACAGGAGGACGTGGGCGTGGTTATGGCAACAACAGCAGGACGTGGGCGTGGTTATGGCAACAACAGCAGGACGTGGGCGTGGTTATGGCAACAACAGCAGGACGTGGGCGTGGTTATGGCAACAACAGCAGGACGTGGGTGTGGTTATGGCAACAACAGGAGGACGTGGGCGTGGCTAATACAACAACAGGAGGGGTCGGGTGTAAGGAGGATGGGGCAGGAGGAGACAGTAGGAGACAAGAAGAGGTAGGAAACAGCAGGGGAAGGAAGGGGCAGGAGGAGATAGCAGGGGAAAGCAGGGGGGGCAGGAGGAGACAGCAGGGAGAAGGAGGGGGGGCAGGAGGAGACAGCAGGGGAAAGCAGGGGGGGCAGGAGGAGACAGCAGGGAGAAGGAGGGGGGCAGGAGGAGACAGCAGGGGAAAGCAGGGGGGGGCAGGAGGAGACAGCAGGGAGAAGGAGGGGGGCAGGAGGAGACAGTAGGGGAAGGAGGGGGCAGGAGGAGACAGGAAGAGGCAGCAGGAGACAGCAGGAGGCGCCTACACACACCCCAGCACCAGTAATAACTCACAACAATACTCCTTTATGTTGAGGAGCTTTTGTGCGCCTCAACACCTGCCTGACTCCTCCCTCCCTCTCTACCAGTGTCATAATAGACCCCAGCGACATAATAGACCCCAGCGTCATAATAGACCCCAGTGTCATAATAGACCCCAGTGTCATATCAGACCATATAGTCAGACCAAGGACCCTAACCTAACCTAACTTAACCTAAACTGACCTGACCAGCCCTAACATAATCGTCAATGAGCTGAATCACTGTCACAAGCAGCACATCATCGTTAATTCACTGTTCAATACAAAATGGTCGGGTCATGTCAGGTCAGGTCAGGTTAGGTCAGGTCAGCGCTTCTGCCAATCTGACTGAATGTAAAACACATCTCAATAACCCATGAGCTGGGCTGTACACACATGAACGGATATATAGATACAGACATGAAAACATACATAAACGAGACACATACATGGCGACAGAAATACATAGGGATACATACCCAAAAGACCTATGCATACATACATGAACGTACACAAATAAGATAGATACGCGTACATAGACAAAACCATAGAAAACACATATATATTAAAACAACTAAACAACAACAACAACAACAACAACAACAACACACAACACACACACACACACACACACACACACAGACAGACAGACAGACAGACACAGACAGACAGACAGACACACACACAGACACACACACACACACAACACCACACAACAACAACAACAACAACAACAACAACAACAACACACACACACACACACACAGACAGACAGACAGACAGACAGACAGACAGACAGACAGACAGACACAGACAGACACACACACCTGTAGTACCTCTTTAAACTGGACCCACCAAGGTAAGACTCAGGTAATGATAAACAAGACCAGGCCCCGTGTGTCACCTTACTGTACGTGGAATAATTTGGTGGAAATTGATCTCGAAAATATCATCCATCTTTTTATTTTTGTTTTCCAAGTCTATATTTCTCCTATCTTTTTCCTATTCCTCTTTTTATCTTTCCTTACCCTCTTATCTTCTTCTTCTTCTCCATCGTCAACTTTACTCCTCAATTCTCCCTCTCCCTCCCCATCCACTTTCCCCTCCCTCCCTTCACCTCCTCTCCTCTCCCCGTCTTCTTTCATTCTTCTCTCCCCCTCAACCTCGACATCTCTTCACCCCTCCCCTTCCCCCCCCCACCCCCCCCCCCCCGCCTCTCATCTTACCTGTAGGGAACATCTCTAGAGTTACACAATAGTCACCTGGGAACATTGTCATCTATTTAACACCTTATCTCCCACCCCCCCCCCTCCCACCCCCTTACCTCTCACCCCCCACCTCCCACCCCCCCTCCCACCCCCCACCTCCCACCCCCCCTCCCACCCCCTTACCTCTCACCCCCCATCACCTCAGTTACCCCCCCCCTCCCCCACTGTCTTCTGCTACCTGGGGATTCGTTGAATATTGCTCTCTCTCTCTGGTGTGTGTGTGTGTGTGTGTGCTACAACACTAGACAGCTTCCTACTATCACCTTGAGGAGACTTGAGAGACCCTGACCTGTAGCAGTAATGGGAGAAGGAGGAGGAGGAGGAGGAGGACCTTCTTTGTTTACTCCTCTCCCATCTCTCCCACTTAACCCTCCATCTTCCTCTCTCATTTCTTAACCCTTCCATCACCTTCCACTCTCTCTCTCTCTCTCTCTCTCTCTCTCTCTCTCTCTCTCTCTCTCTCCATATCTATCCTATCCCTACTAGCCTCCCCCCCCAACAGTGCCACTTGCTTTCCAATGCCATCCTCTCCCCAGTGCCACACACACCCCACAGTGCCATCCACCCCCATAGTGCCACTCACCCCCATATTGTCACCCCCCACAGTGCCACCCACCCCCCATAGTGCCACTCACCCCCATATTGTCACCCCCCACAGTGCCACCCACCCCCCATATTGTCACCCCCCACAGTGCCACTCACCCCCATATTGTCACCCCCCACAGTGCCACCCACCCCCCATAGTGCCACTCACCCTCATATTGTCACCCCCACAGTGCCACACACCCCCCACAGTGCCACCCACCCCCTATAGTGCCACTCACCCCCATATTGTCACCCCCCCACAGTGCCACTCACCCACACCGCATCTCCCTAGTGCCAGGTCCGCAACCCGTGAGCGAGGCGAGCCAGACCCACCAGTGAATGAGGGAGCCGCCTATTGATTTTGGTCCTCTTGCTGGTGTGGTGGTTAGGTTAGGTTAGGATGGAAGGAGAAGGGGGGAAGAGGAGGGAAGAGGGAGGAAGGAAGAGGACGGAAAGAGTGAAAGGGAGAATGGGGGATGGGTGGAGGAGAAGGAAAGGGAAGGAAGAGGAATGAGGGAGGGGAGGGAAGGGAAGGAAGATGAGGAGGAGAGGTGGAGGAGGAGGAGAGAAGAAGATCCAACCGTCCAATAAAACATCCAATCACTTACAGCAAAACGACAGGTGCAAAAAAAACACACCTCCTTCCCTCCATCCTCGTTCCTTCCATCTCTTCCTCCTTCTTACTCTCCCTCTACCCAATCTTTCCCTACCCTCCCCCCCTCACCAGGTAGAGGTAGGTAGCCAGCACTACCTCGTAAAACACAACTGACTCTTATCAACAACATGTAAGCAGGGAACCGCTAATTAATCGCTACCTGTAAAAGTGTCATCATGTTCCCTCTCCACCGGCCAGGTACTTCCAGGTAACGATCCCCGCTACCATCACTGCCATCATTAACCTAACCTAAGCTCAGCCAACATCACTCACACCTCGGTGGATGAGAATACATGAGGACTGGCTGGCATTAAGACTGGTTGGTGGGTGGCAGTGGGTGGTAGCGCGGGTGGCAGGGTGGCGGGGGTGTCTCTGACGTAATAGTGTTGGCACCACCCCCCCCCCCCCACCCACTCAATCCCCACAGCTGGTACACGTCACGTCCGCCAGCTGGTGTTCGATCTGCCAACCTTCTGCCAACCAACCATCTGACTCAACCAACACGTGGCTTATGGGTCAACCAGCTGTACAGTTACCTGATGTACCAACTGGCGAATGGGTCTCATATACCACCTGCCTAAGCCTCATACCTTGACCAGCTGGTATCTCGATAAGCAGATATATTAGCTACCTCTTGGCCAACACACACACACGCACACACACACGCACACGCACACGCGCACACACACATACACAAAAGGTCTATCTTTGAAACCAAATAAGTCTACGGTCACCACTACCCACGTTTCACTAACTCCCTCTCTTACACTAATCACTAACCTCCTGTAGTTAAACATCCCCAATATAACCTCTAAACTTTAATAACCTTTGACCTTTGTAATTAACGAGGTCACGGCTATAATCCCGTATTAGGGAGAGTTATACAATGCTGACCCGATTTTTTGAAACACACATACACAGTCGACTGGTCTTGTCAATTAATTATTTTCACTGCCATAAGAACGATAACTTAGAACACCTGATCATGGTTAGGTTAGGTTAGGCGTGTGTTGGGGGGGTAGGGAGAAGGGGTGAGGCGTGTGTTGGGGGGGTAGGGAGAAGGGGTGAGGCGTGTGTTGGGGGGGTAGGGAGAAGGGGTGAGGCGTGTGTTGGTGGGGGGTAGGGAGAAGGGGTGAGGCGTGTGTTGGGGGGGTAGGGAGAAGGGGTGAGGCGTGTGTTGGGGGGTAGGGAGAAGGGGTGAGGCGTGTGTTGGGGGAGTAGGGAGAGGGTGAGGCGTGTGTTGGGGGGGTAGGGAGAAGGGGTGAGGCGTGTGTTGGGGGGGTAGGGAGAAGGGGTGAGGCGTGTGTTGGGGGGTAGGGAGAAGGGGTGAGGCGTGTGTTGGGGGGGTAGGGAGAAGGGGTGAGGCGTGTGTTGGGGGGGTAGGGAGAAGGGGTGAGGCGTGTGTTGGGGGGGGTAGGGAGAAGGGGTGAGGCGTGTGTTGGGGGGGTAGGGAGAAGGGGTGAGGCGTGTGTTGGGGGGGGTAGGGAGAAGGGGTGAGGCGTGTGTTGGGGGGGGTAGGGAGAAGGGGTGAGGCGTGTGTTGGGGGGGTAGGGAGAAGGGGTGAGGCGTGTGTTGGGGGGGGTAGGGAGAAGGGGTGAGGCGTGTGTTGGGGGGGTAGGGAGAAGGGGTGAGGCGTGTGTTGGGGGGTAGGGAGAAGGGGTGAGGCGTGTGTTGGGGGGTAGGGAGAAGGGGTGAGGCGTGTGTTGGGGGGGGGTAGGGAGAAGGGGTGAGGCGTGTGTTGGGGGTAGGGAGAAGGGGTGAGGCGTGTGTTGGGGGGGTAGGGAGAAGGGGTGAGGCGTGTGTTGGGGGGTAGGGAGAAGGGGTGAGGCGTGTGTTGGGGGGTAGGGAGAAGGGGTGAGGCGTGTGTTGGGGGGGTAGGGAGAAGGGGTGAGGCGTGTGTTGGGGGGGTAGGGAGAAGGGGTGAGGCGTGTGTTGGGGGTAGGGAGAAGGGGTGAGGCGTGTGTTGGGGGGTAGGGAGAAGGGGTGAGGCGTGTGTTGGGGGGTAGGGAGAAGGGGTGAGGCGTGTGTTGGGGGGTAGGGAGAAGGGGTGAGGCGTGTGTTGGGGGTAGGGAGAAGGGGTGAGGCGTGTGTTGGGGGGGGTAGGGAGAAGGGGTGAGGCGTGTGTTGGGGGGGGGGTAGGGAGAAGGGGTGAGGCGTGTGTTGGGGGGTAGGGAGAAGGGGTGAGGCGTGTGTTGGGGGTAGGGAGAAGGGGTGAGGCGTGTGTTGGGGGGTAGGGAGAAGGGGTGAGGCGTGTGTTGGGGGGTAGGGAGAAGGGGTGAGGCGTGTGTTGGGGGGTAGGGAGAAGGGGTGAGGCGTGTGTTGGGGGGGGGTAGGGAGAAGGGGTGAGGCGTGTGTTGGGGGGTAGGGAGAAGGGGTGAGGCGTGTGTTGGGGGGTAGGGAGAAGGGGGTGAGAGAAATAGGAGACCAAGACAGGCGTAGTGGGTAGAGAAGAAGAGATAAAGGAAGGGAGGGTAAAGGGTAGGTGAGGATAGGGGAGGGGTAGGGAAGGTAGGAGGAGGATCTCTCAGTTGGAGGGTCACAAAGGAAAATCGCTCACCATCATCAGGCCACAAGAGACACCCAAGGGTATGTCTGTGTCTATAAGTCTGTCTGTCTATTTGTGGCTGTATGTCTGTCCATTTATCTGTCTTTGTCTGTATGTGTCAGTCTGTTTATCTGTCTCTATAGAAAGTTTGGCTGAAATCAATCGTTAATGTTTAAATTATCGGACGGAAAGACGCATGGACGGACGGACGGACGGACGGAGGCTAGGAAGGACAGACGGAAGGAAGAAGGAAAATACATTAAAGACACAAGGACAAAAATAAGGACGGACGGAAGAATAAACAAGTGGAATAGAACAACAATAACAGCGGAAGAGGAAGTGGGACAACAAAACGAGTCCGTGTGTATTATACTTCCTCCTTATCCGGACATACCGAACCTCATCTCACCTCAACTACCCTAACCTACCCTACCCTAACCTCACCTCACCTACCCTAACCTCACCTCACCTAACCTCACCTCACCTACCCTAACCTAACCTAACCTACCCTCACCTCACCTCACCTACCCTACCCTACCCTCACCTCACCTCACCTCACCTCACCTACCCTACCCTAACCTACCCTAACCTCACCTCACCTACGACAGAGCATCAGACACAACAGAGGAAATACCTGAGCATATCAACAGGTAAGTTACGGTACAGCATCAAGGCAAACGATCTACCTGTCAATACTCACCTGGAGGGAGAAACTTACCCCACCGTCTTCTCTTTACTCTTATATAACGTGTGTGCGTGTGTGTGTGTTGTGGCCAAAATCTCACACCGCGGGAAGTTTGGGTGTAAAGATGACTCGATATTTTGACCACACACACACACACACACACACACACACACACACACACACACACACACACACTAGTTCAAGGTTGTAATAAAGAGGTTCACAGAAGTATTACTCAAGACTTCTCTAAGTAAGTCATTATTGACGCCTCGGTGTACACACACTCTCACACAGACAGAATTACTCTCGTGTGTGTGTGTGTGTGTGTGTAAATTTTTTGAGTATATACATGTTTGGGTGATAGTGGTAGTGGTGTTAGTGATGGTTAAACTAGTGATAATGTTGATGGTGGTGGTGGTGGTGATATTGGCGGTGTTACGCGTGTTGTTGCCAAGTGTTAAATCTGAGGAGCTATTCTGCCACATTGATGGTGATAGTGCCACGGTGATAGTGCCACGGTGATGGTGCCACAATGGTGATAGTGCCACATTGGGAATTGGTGGTAGAGTGACGGTGATAGTGAGAGGTGGCACTGGCGGTGTTGGCAAAGCTGTGTATTAAAGATGAGATGTCCGCCTGCCACAGCAACAACAGTAAACGTGTTGGTGGCAGAGATGGATGGTAGTGGTGTCATGGTCGTGGTAGATGGTGGAAGTGGTGTTATGGTGGTGGTAGATGGTGGTAGTGATGTTATGGTGGTGGTAGAGATGGTGGTAGTGATGTTATGGTGGTGGTAGAGATGGTGGTAGTGATGTTATGGTGGTGGTAGATGGTGGTAGTGATGTTATGGTGGTGGTAGATGGTGGTAGTGATGTTATGGTGGTGGTAGAGATGGTGGTAGTGATGCTATGGTGGTGGTAGATGGTGGTAGTGATGTTATGGTGGTGGTAGATGGTGGTAGTGATGTTATGGTGGTGGTAGATGGTGGTAGTGATGTTATGGTGGTGGTAGAGATGGTGGTAGTGATGTTATGGTGGTGGTAGATGGTGGTAGTGGTGTTATGGTGGTGGTGGAGATGGTGGTAGTCGTGTTATAATGGTGGTAGTGGTGTTATGGTGGTGGTAGATGGTGGTAGTGATGTTATGGTGGTGGTGGAGATGGTGGTAGTCGTGTTATAATGGTGGTAGTGGTGTTATGGTGGTGGTAGATGGTGGTAGTCGTGTTATAATGGTGGCAGAGATGGTGGTAGTGGTGTTATGATGGTGGTAGAGATGTTGGTAGTGGTGTTATGTGGTGGTAGTGGTGTTATGGTGGTGGTAGAGATGTTGGTAGTGGTGTTATGATGGTGGTAGAGATGTTGGTAGTGGTGTTATGTGGTGGTAGTGGTGTTATGGTGGTGGTAGTGGTGTTATGGTGGTGGCAGAGATGGTGGTAGTGGTGTTATGATGGTGGTAGAGATGTTGGTAGTGGTGTTATGTGGTGGTAGTGGTGTTATGGTGGTGGTAGAGATGTTGGTAGTGGTGTTATGATGGTGGTAGAGATGTTGGTAGTGGTGTTATGTGGTGGTAGTGGTGTTATGGTGGTGGTAGTGGTGTTATGATGGTGGTAGAGATGTTGGTAGTGGTGTTATGTGGTGGTAGTGGTGTTATGGTGGTGTTATGGTGGTGGTGTTATGTGGTGGTAGTGGTGTTATGTGGTGGTAGTGGTGTTATGTGGTGGTAGTGGTGTTATGGTGGTGGTAGTGGTGTTATAATGGTGGTAGAGATGGTGGTAGTGGTGTTATAATGGTGGTAGTGGTGTTGCCTAGACATCACATGTTAAAGGTGAACTGCCACCAGTTCTCTGACACAAAACAACACACAGCTACGAATACTCTCTCTCTCTCTCTCTCTCTCTCTCTCTCTCTCTCTCTCTCTCTATCAGCTAATATCTTCACTCTCTCTCTCTCTCTCTCTCTCTCTCTCTCTCTCTCTCTCTCTCTCTCAGCTAATATCTTCACTCTCTCTCTCTCTCTCTCTCTCTCTCTCTCTCTCTCAGCTAATATCTTCACTCTCTCTCTCTCTTCACTCTCTCTCACTCACCTCACTCTCACATAGCTAATCCTTTATTCTCTCACAGATTTTAAAGGATTACAAATACAACCTTCAGATTATAGAGGAAGCTTCGGGTTCAGATTTCAACAACTCTTCAGATTTCAGGCTACTGTATTCAGATTTCAGAATAAATAAACTGGTAAGTTCATTTTGTATCTGTATTTTTCTATATAAATAAACAAATTCATTCAAATGTCATCATGGTGTAGGGGCAAATACTCTCTCTCTCTCTCTCTCTCTCTCTCTCTCTCTCTCTCTCTCTCTCTCTCTCTCTCTCTCTCTCTCTCTCTACGACTACAAAGGGACCTCAGTCACGGCCGAGGGACTTGACACATGCCTCCATCTGTCACGGCTTGACATGACAGCCCACGGCCATCATCCTCCCTTCAATTTGCATACGAAAGCAACGAGTTTGTCTAGTTAGGAGGGTGTGTATTAGTGGCTGCTAATTTGCATAGTGTGTATATAAAGTATTGTACTGGGATGTGTGTGTGTGTGTGTGTATGTGTGTACCATTGGTAGTTTGTGCACATCATATGTATTAGTTTGATGTCGACACGTACAAATGTCGACACAGTGTACGTCATCGTGTACACACTGTGACACCTCTGCTTATCCACGCGAACATATCTTACACATGTCGACATATATTCATAACAACAGGTAAACATGTATGTATGTATGTGTGTATGTGTGTGTGTGTGTGTGTGTGTGTGTGTGTGTGTGTGCACATAGATTTTATATGGACAGAGGCCGGGGACTGTGTACACATACCAATAGATCCAGCATCTGTGTACGTGACAGACAGACAGACAGACAGACACTTTTTCACGTCCACCTTTAGTTATGAGACGAGAGATGCTATGGTATATCTACTGTGTGTGTCTGTGTTTTACAGCGGGGTGGGGGTACAGCAGGGTGTGGGGTACAGCAGGGTGGGGTACAGCAGGGTGGGGTACAGCAGGGTGGGGTACAGCAGAGGGGTACAGCGGGGTGGGGGTACAGCAAGGTGGGGGTACAGCAAGGTGGGGGTACAGCATGGTGGGGGTACAGCAGGGTGGGGGTACAGCAGGGTGGGGGTACAGCAGGGTGGGGGTACAGCAGGGCGGGGGTACAGCAGGGTGGGGGTACAGCAGGGTGGGGGTACAGCAGGGTGGGGGTACAGCAGGGTGGGGGTACAGCAGGGTGTGGGGTACAGCAGGGTGGGGGTACAGCAGGGTGGGGGTACAGCAGGGTGGGGGTACAGCGGGGTGGGGGTACAGCGGGGTGGGGGTACAGCAGGGTGGGGTACAGCAGGGTGGGGTACAGCAGGGTGGGGTACAGCGGGGTGGGGTACAGCGGGGTGGGGGTACAGCAGGGTGGGGGTACAGCAGGGTGGGGGTACAGCAGGGTGGGGGTACAGCAGGGTGGGGGTACAGCAGGGTGGGGGTACAGCAGGGTGGGGGTACAGCGGGGTGGGGGTACAGCGGGGTGGGGGTACAGCGGGGTGGGGTACAGCAGGGTGGGGTACAGCAGGGTGGGGTACAGCAGAGTGGGGTACAGCAGGGTGGGGTACAGCAGAGGGGTACAGCAGGGTGGGGTACAGCAGAGGGGTACAGCAGGGTGGGGTAGAGCAGAGGGGTAGAGCAGAGGGGTACAGCAGGGTGGGGTACAGCAGGGTGGGGTACAGCAGGGTGGGGTACAGCAGGGTGGGGTACAGCAGAGGGGTACAGCAGAGGGGTACAGTGGTGTTGTAACTCCCTGTACCTGATGTTTCCTGCTTGTTTACATTCTGTTAGCGAGTGATGTGTGTGTGTGTGTGTGTGTGTGTGTGTAGAGGAAGGAATGAGATGGCTGGAGGTGGTCGCAAGTCTGTCACTAGCGCAGTGGAGGGAAGAGTGGGAGGGAAGAAAGGAGGGAAAAGTCAGAGGTGGAGGGAGGGAAGGAGGGAGAGATAGAGGGAGGGAAGGAAGGAGTAAGAGATGGAGGGAAGGAATCAGGGAGAGAGGAGGAGTCTGGGAGGGATCCACAGCCTTGGTCCTGGAGGGAGGGATTCGCCCAGTATTGATTTTTCGCCAGTGAGGGGGCGGCTGGCACGTGTCCGTGTGTCTGTCTGCATGCTGGTAGCCCTTACATACAACACTTACCTACAGGCTCTCTCTCTCTCTCTCTCTCTCTCTCTCTCTCTCTCTCTCTCTCTCTCACATGTAAGACATAGACGATCGCTAAGAACGCCAGTGCGGGCAGACAGAAGCCAGGGAGGGAGGGAGAGAGGGAGGGGTGAGTTCGTCTGGCGCAGCGTCCATGAGAGTGTAGACGTGGTGGAGGAAAAGGAGAAAGAAAAAAGGAGGAGGAAGAAGGAAGGAAGGAAGGAAAAGAAACAGCGGCAAGAGGTGAAAGAAGGTAGGAACATAAGGAAGGAGGAGGAAGGAGGAGAAGGAAGGAAGGAGGAGGAAGAAGGAAGGGGGTGATAGCCAGGTCCAGCTCTGTACTACATAATGTTTTAGAGCACCGAGCTGCATCGACCACTGTCCTCACGTGCTGTAAGTGTGTACCCCCCGACCCCCCAGGACAAGGTTAGGTTAGGTTATGAGGTCATTAACACTCTATGACCCTAACCTAACCTAACCTAACCTAAACTAACCTAACATAACCCCCCGACCCCCCAGGACAAGGTTAGGTTAAGTCATGAGGTCATTAACACTCTATGACCCTAACCTAAACTAACCTAACCTTTCTTCTCTTAACCTAACCTAAGCTTTCCTCTCTTAACCTAACCTAACCTCTTCTCTTAACCTAAGCTTTCCTCTCTTAACCTAACCTAAGCTTTCTCTCTTAACCTAACCTAAGCTTTCCTCTCTTAACCTAACCTAACCTTAAGCACAACTGAGGGTTTGGGCGAGGAGGAGAACTTGGCGGTTTCTTTAATTAGCGTTCAAGTGTTTTTTTTTATTTCCTCCCAGGAGTATATATATTGCGTGCTGCAGTTGGCGGGTTCTTAATTTGGCGTGCAAACTTCCCCTTCACCCCCCCCCCCCCCCGAAGATACTGTGCGTGCAGTAGATGTGAGGGGGTGGGGAGGGTAAGAGGAGGGGAGAGGATGGAGGGGAGGGAGGGGGTGACGTAGGGGAAGAAGATGAGATAGGGGAGGGGGAGAAAAATGGGATGGAGAGAAGAGGGGGAAAGGGGAGGGGTGAGGGGCGGGGGTTAGGGTAGGGGAATTTCTTTAAATAGCATGCAAGACCCCCCCCCCCCCCCCCCACACGTCGATATACCTGGCATGCTTGCGTGTAGAAATCAGGAGGAAGAAAAGCGTGGAAAATTCTCCCTCTATCTCTCTTTTAGGGGCAGAGAGAGAGAGAGAGAGAGAGAGAGAGAGAGAGAGAGAGAGAGAGAGAGAGAGAGAGAGAGAGAGGCTTTAACTTACAAAACATCATCGTCACCACAGGCAGGAGAAAAAAAATATATATATCTTTCGTCTGACGCAAATTCTATACAGATATCATCATGGGTTGAGAGAGTTCGCCAGGCGTTGCTCATCACTGGTGCTGGCGGCGTTAATTTCATAGTATGGGGGAGGGGGAGGGGGTGAGAGGGTGGGGGAGAGGGTGGGGGAGGGGGGAGAGGGTGGGGGAAGGGGGAGAGGGTGGGGGAGGGGGGAGAGGGTGGGGGAGGGGGAGAGGGTGGGGGAGGGGGGACTACAAGCAAATTGTATCCCAGTTTAAATATTTGCGCAATGGAGTAAATGGTCCTCGTTATTGTGTGGGATAAGACAGGTGATGTTATTGTTGTGGTTGATGTTGTTATTGTGGTTGATGATGTTGTTATTGTGGTTGATGATGTTGTTATTGTGGTTGATGTTGTTGTCATTGTGGTTGATGTTATTGTGGTTATTGTGATTCTGGTTGTTGTTGTTATTGTGGTTGATGTTGTTGTCATTGTGGTTGATAAAACTGATAGCGTCTCTGTCAATATTAACTTAGTGATGTCATCATTAGTCTTATTATTACCAAGCCATTTCCAGTTTAGTTTATTAGTAGTACTGTGAATACGAGTGAAATATTCAACAACAACCACAACAACAACAACAACAACAACAACAATAATAATAATAATAATAATAATAATAATAATAACAAAACAACGACAGCAACACACACAACCACAAGACCAGGAGGCGATCAGTTACAACACAGGAGATAACCAGCATGACCTCACATGAGTAGTTAACAGCAGTGGTTGATAACACGACATGAGTGTGTGTAGTAATGTACGCGCACACACACACAGAGCCCCCCCCCCCCCCCACACACACACACACATTACTATCGTTTTATCACCATTAATTATTTCTCACAGTAACTCCTTCCTATCAAGAGACTTGCTTAAAACACTAACATGTTCCTGGACAGGTGAGAGAGAGAGAGAGAGAGAGAGAGAGAGAGAGAGAGAGAGAGAGAGAGAGAGAGAGAGAGAGAGAGAGAGAGAGAGAGAGAGAGAGAGAGAGAGAGAGAGAGAGAGAGAGACCACAACAGCAAATGATAACATACACAGCAGACCAGGGTACACAACAGCAGACAACGGACAGCAAACAACAGTCATATCAGAATATTCAAAACAGCACAGATCAGCAGACAAGAGACACAGCAGACAAGAGACACAGCAGACAGGAGACACAGCAGACAAGAGACACAGCAGACAGGAGACACAGCAGACAGGAGACACAGCAGACAGGAGACACAGCAGACAAGAGACACAGCAGACAGGAGACACAGCAGACAACAGCAGGAGGGTGGACAGAGTATGCCGTACTCCCAAGAATAATGTGACAGAGAAATCTATATTACTAAGGTCTGCTGCAGGCTCTTACACCCTTATTACTACACCCAGGCTACACCCGCACTACACCCGCACTACACACTATATCTACTACCAGTGGGTGTAGTGGATGAAGGTGTGGCGTGGGTGTAGTGGATGAAGGTGTGGCGTGGGTGTAATGGATGAAGGTGTGGCGTGGGTGTAGTGGATGAAGGTGTGGCGTGGGTGTAGTGGATGAAGGTGTGGCGTGGGTGTAGTGGATGAAGGTGTGGCGTGGGTGTAGTGGATGAAGGTGTGGCGTGGGTGTAGTGGATGAAGGTGTGGCGTGGGTGTAGTGGATGAAGGTGTGGCGTGGGTGTAGTGGATGAAGGTGTGGCGTGGGTGTAGTGGATGAAGGTGTGGCGTGGGTGTAGTGGATGAAGGTGTGGCGTGGGTGTAGTGGATGAAGGTGTGGCGTGGGTGTAGACTGTAGTGAGTATAGAGGCTCACTACACCCACCACTGCCTTTAAGTAAACCCAAGCGTGTGTGTGTGTGTATAGATCATCATCCTAAGGAAAACCCTGACAGGTGTGTAAGGGAACAGTTTACCTGTATACCTGCCCTAACCAGGTGTGTGGTGACATTACCGGACACCCCCACCCCCACTACAGTCGAGTATATTGGCACTTGGTACTGGCATACTGTAATGGTGTTATAGTGACAGCCTTCACTCACTATACCGAGGGTTGATGATTGTGACTGAGAGAGGAAGAGTGAGGGGTGAGAGGTGAGGGTGTTGGAGTGAGGGGTGAGGGAGGTGGAGTGAGGGGTGAGGCAAGGTGGGGTGAGGGTGGGGGTGAGGGGTGAGGCAGGGTGGGGTGGGGGTGGTGGGGGGGTGAGGGGTGAGGCAAGGTGGGGTGAGGGGTGAGGCAGGAAGCAGCAGGGGTTCAAACAGCAGGTTTATCCACTATGAAATGAGATCCGTCACGCTTAGCCCTTCTCTTCCCTTCTCCATCCTCCCCCTCTTTCAACTCCTCCTCCCCCTCCTCTTCTTCCTCCTACTCTTCCTCCTTTTACTTCTCCCACCACCTTCTCCTCCCTGCCCCCTTTCCCTCTCCCTCCTCCTCCTCCCTTCCTTCAATCATCACCACATCCTCTCTCTCTCTCTCTCTCTCTCTCTCTCTCTCTCTCTCTCTCTCTATAGGGGGGAAGAGACTCCACTAATACACACTAAGTATTTAAGAGGATATAACACTTAACCCAGAAACATACACGGTAATTCATACTCTGGCAAACTTGAAATACATTACAGTTGTTGGTGACGTGTTGGAGGAGGAGGAAGGTAAGAGAGGTGTACAGGTAAGTTAGTCGAACCTTGTAACCAAAAAACAACAGTCACCAACTCTCTCTCTCTCTCTCTCTCTCTCTCTCTCTCTCTCTCTCTCTCTCACCGATATCAGCCAAGATGGTGTGTCAATAGGGTACCTTAATGAGATAAGAGAGAGCTTATCACTTCGGTCATTACGAGGAGGAGGAGGAAGATGATGACGTCTTTGATGTGAGGTGTGGTACTGGTGGAGCAGGGTCATGAGGTGCATATTCTTCCCCCCCCCCCCCTCTACCCCTCCCCCCTCCTTCTTCAACCCTACCCTCCACCATTACCTCTTCCCCACTACCCCTCCCCCTCCTCCTTCACCCCTACCCTCCACCATCACCTCCTCCCTCACCCCTCCTCTACCACCTCCTCCTTCACCCCTACCCTCCCCCACTACCCCTCCTCCCTCACCCCTCCTCTACCACCTCCTCCTTCACCCCTACCCTCCACCATTACCTCTTCCGCACTACCCCCTTCCCCCTCTCTCACCCCTCCTCTACCACCTCCTCCTCCACCCCTACCCTTCCTCACTACCCCTCCTCCCTCACCCCTACCCTCCCTCACCCCTACCCTCCCTCACCCCCTAAACGTCAAACTTCAGTATTTGTCTTCAACTAAAGTATATTAAGAGAACCTATTTAGTTTTAGGTATTCTTCCCTTCAGACAGACAGGCACACTTACGTCACCGTGGTAGTCTAAGGCTCTGGTAACACTGCCTTCCTCTCCCTCACTCAGCTTACCTGTAACAAACGGGAAAGAAAAACATATTAGTTTTATTTATTACTGACCTGCCGTCGACCTTAAAGAACTAATGTATGTAAAGAGAATACCTTTTAGTGTAATGACTGTTCACCTCTTGTTCAATGTCATAATTAATTACCTAAAGCACACCTATAGAAAATACTTGTTAGTAGAATGAGCAACGTGTGTGTGTCGTGAGTCATACTTGATGGGGGTCACTTCGTCTGACCCCCATCAACACTTGACCCGATGCCCCTCACCGCCCCCCCCCCCCCCCCACACACACAAAGTTCACTACTTACACTAACAAAATAAATCGCTGATGAAGATAATAATAAAGTCCTTTTCACGGTGGTAAACAACAACAACAAGCACCACTACCACTACAACTATTATGTAATCAGTTATGCATATCAATGCCAACCAGCTGTAGCCAATCAACAACCAGCCTGTGCACCAATCAACAACCAGCCTGTGCACCAATCAACAACCAGCCTGTGCACCAATCCCACAACGCAGCATCTTGCAGCATGTGGCCACAATTAGCGAGGAGTAAACGTAAGTGGTGGTGTCGAGTGAGTCATTTGACAGGGCCATGGCCACGTCAACAAGTTGCAATAATCATGTGACCTGACCACCTGACTTGATGTATCATATCACCAGCAGCAGGAAGGTTAACATGAGCTGTGTTGGTTTGAGATGATAACTGACATGATATGATGAGCTGCTATCTTGGGAGGAGGAGGAGGGGCAATCACCGTGCACTGTTATAATGACTCAACAACAACAACTACTACTACTATTATTACTACTACCACCACTACTACCATTACCAGTTAAGTAATGAACTACCACCATCCTTAAGCAAACCGATTCCACCACACTGACCTTCAATTACCACCACAATCAGCACACCACCACTATCCAACACCACCTCACCTCACACCACCTCACCACACCGCCTCACCACACCACCTCACCACACACCGCCTCACACCACACTCACCTTGTTTACAGATCAATACAATTATTTTTCCTATAGCCATCAGTAATAACAAACCTCTATACACTCCATCACCTATCTTAGTTAATTAGTTAAGTCTTTCCCATACTTGTAATTAATGGTCTATATAATTATCAAACACAAACTTTTACCATATTCTTTTAAGTTATTCAAAGCCACTACTAACATTACCCTCTCTTACTACCACTACTACCACCATTCACCACCACAAAAGTAAACTGGGTCACATTACCTGTATTTGTCACACCTGGTCACGGCTGATGGTCACGTGAGTCAAAACATGAATGAGATCCATTACCTTACCTGATATCTCTCTCTCTCTCTCTCTCTCTCTCTCTCTCTCATGCATACATTAACGCGCGCACACACACACACACACATGTACGTACTTGCAATGTAATGAATAAAATTAATGAGAGGGAGACAGCGTGTGTGTGTGTGTGTGTGAGAGAGAGAGAGAGAGAGAGAGAGAGAGAGAGAGAGAGAGAGAGAGAGAGAGAGAGAGAGAGAGAGAGAGAGAGACTGCACCACCAACAACAAAACTAACACCAATAATAACAACAACAACACCCAAAGACTAACAACACCACTACTAACAACGACAAAAACAGCCGGCACACACCTACACAGCCACGGTCGACTCGTTCACTGGTGGCCGACAACATCACCAGCAGGAGAAAGTAACTCTCACTTCTCTACCACATAACACACACCACCTCTACCCTCCCCCTCCTCACCACCCACCACCTCTACCCCCCCCCCCCCCCCCACCCACCACCTCTATCCTCCCCACCATCTAAATAATCTCTATGTTACTTTCAATTAATTTAAAAACCAACTTTTAATGTAAAGAGTTATTTTAATACTTCCTCCATCATTAACATCTAAGTTAATCTCTCTCCCTTATCAACATCTAAGTAATCTTTTATGTTATCTTTACGTTATCTATAAGAAGTCTTAAATGTAATCTAATGGGTTATCCTTAAATAAACAATAACATGTCAAGTATCTTTTATATGATATGAGCATTACGTGAATTACCAATTAGCGCCAGGGGCAGTATGACCTACAGGAGGAGGAAGAGGAGTGGAAATCTAAGGGTGTTCAAGGCGATGGTCTCTTGGTGGGGGGAGGGGTCAGGCAGGGTGTATGGGGGGGGGGGGGGGTCAGGGAAGCTCTCTGGGGGAGTGTACTAAGGGGGTGTCCAGCGATATTAGAAAGTCATTTGAAGACCAACAGCCCCGCCCTTAGCACCCCAACCCCCAGCCCCCAAGCCCTCAGCACCACAGCCCTCAGCACCCCAGCCCTCAGCACCCCAGCCCTCAGCACGCATTGGTATGTCACTGCTATCAACAAGGACACACTCCACCCATCTGCCCACGACGGCAACACCCTTAAATAATTTCCAGCTACACGCCCGAGTCTGGAACACCATCCAGGCAAGATCCCCAAGACCCGCTGAGTGACACGAGAAAACTGTCACAGCTTCCAGGACTTGAAGAACGACTAAAGAGCTTCAAATACACAACAGGTAAGTCCCACGTCCTTAAGAAGTAAGTGTTCAAGGTGTTATAGAAGGAAGTCTGGAACTCTTTCAAGGTAACTCTTCCAGGGCCTTGAAGATCGACAACAAAGCCTGGAACATCCTTTAAGACGAGTTCAAGGACCCGGTGAAATAATGGAGGGATCTGGAACAACCTTCTGGTAAGACCCGTGACTTTTGGAGACTGTGAGACCCAAGAAAAGGTTCCAGCATCCGGAAAATATATCAAGGAGGCTGGAAAGAACCCCCAGACACGTTCCGGGATCCGACAAACCGATCAATCATGACAAACCGAGCAATCCGACTGTTAGCACCCCCAGACACGTTCCAGGAGCCTACAAACTGACTAATCAGATGGTCAGAACCCCCCCAGACACATTCCAGGATCCTATAAACTGGCCAATCAGACTATCAGAACGTCCCACACAGGTTCCAAGATCCCCCGCTAGCTGAGTCAGGAGGCTGAAACAGGGACACAGACTCAATCCCATCACAGCCAAGGTGAAGACCCTGATTCAGCAGGTACAGGGAGGGAGGGAGGGAGGGAGGGGGATCACAATAGTAACCTTGACAATATCCACGTTCACCAAATTACCTGGTATTTTCAGTCAAGGTGTTGTGTCGCAGCTTTTGTTCAGGTGCAGTGAAAGAGAGGCTGTGAAAGCAAGAGAGTGGATGTAAAAGAAAGTGAGGTTGAGAAAGAGAGAGAGAGAAAGAGAGAGCCAGCCAGCCAGTCAGCCTTGTTACGTGCAGTTGTACTCAAATTCATGAACAGGAATCTCTCTCTCTCTCTCTCTCTCTCTCTCTCTCTCTCTCTCTCTCTCTCTCTCAACACCAAACCTGTTAAAAAAATCTTAAGTCTCGTCAGGTAAACTTTCTCCTTCCTGGTAATGACGTAACACGCGTCTACCTGGCTTCCCTCCACCCACAACACAACAAATAAACACCTTTTTTACCTGGGGGGGGGGGGGTGTCACTATGAAATATGATGTACAGTGAACAAATATATGAAGGTAATGTGCAAGTATGATGATGATGATGTTGTTGTAGGGGTGTATTGAGTCATCATTTCAGGTAATGTATATTGTTAAGGTGTACTGTGTCGTTGTGTTGTTATTGAAGGCGTGTTGTGTCAGGTGTGGTGGAGTTGATGTTGTTAAAGGTGTAATGACTCGCCTCAGGTGTCCACTGGAGTCATTAACCTGCATTATCAAACAGGACTGACCTTACACCATCCAGGAGAGAGAGAGAGAGAGAGAGAGAGAGAGAGAGAGAGAGAGAGAGAGAGAGAGAGAGAGAGAGAGAGAGAGAGAGAGAGAGAGAGAGAGAGAGAGAGAGACCGCACGTGAAAGTTGAAGACTTAAAAGGAAAAGCTAAAAAAAAAGGTGGTGTATCTCGATCACTGATGCATATCCACACCCACCCACCCACACCCACCCTCACCCACCCTCACACACACCCACACGCCTACTCTCTTCCACACGTCAAGTCAGAGAGGGCGGGACATTGCGACAGGTATAAGTAATAAAGAGTGAATATAACTCAAGTCAAGGACGGGGTAATATATAACAGGTGGAGTAAAGTTGGCACCTCGGGCAGGTCATATATCTATCACCAGGAGTGCCAGTGCCAGTTAAAGAGGTCATTAACGGATGAAGGGGTGTCAGAGATGGCATTGTGCACACACACACACACACACACGCACGCACGCACTTTATTTACACGCCCTAGAAACACTCGCCACACTCAACCAACACACTTACACACCTGTCAACCTGAGGGACGCGATTATGCACACACCTTACAACCGCTTCAGGTGTGCACACTAACGACCGCCAGTGCTGGGTTAGGTTAGGTTAAGTTATGAAATCACTTCGAAGTACACAGAGTTAAAGTGACCACCCCCCACCACCCCATAAAGAGAGAGAGAGAGAGAGAGAGAGAGAGAGAGAGAGAGAGAGAGGCCTCAACACCACACTCATCACCACACAGGTGAGACAAAGCCATACCCACACCAAAACACCACTACAACACCATCACCACCACCACAACACCACTACCACAACACCACTACAACACCATCACCACCAGCATTATCACCACCACCACAACACCACTACAACACCATCACCACCATCACCACCACCACAACACCACTACAACACCATCACCACCAGCATTATCACCACCACCACAACACCACTACAACACCATCACCACCAGCATTATCACCACCACCACAACACCACTACAACACCATCACCACCATCACCACCACCACAACACCATCACCACCACCATAACACCACTACAACACCATCACCACCATCACCACCACCACAACACCACTACAACACCATCACCACAACACCACTACAACACCATCACCACCATTACTAACACCTCCAACATATACCACTAACACCACCATCACCAACACGTACATAATGTGTGGATAAGAGTCTAACAGGTGTATGTACTGTTAACAGGTGTATGTACTGTTAACAGGTGTATGTACTGTTAACAGGTTTATTTACTATTAACAGGTGTATCGCTAAATTAACAGGTGTATAGCTAAATTAACAGGTGTATAGCTAAATTAACAGGTGTATAGCTAAATTAACAGGTGTATAGCTAAATTAACAAGTGTATAGCTAAATTAACAGGTGTATAGCTAAATTAACAGGTGTACAGCTAAATTAACAAGTGTATAGCTAAATTAACATGTGTATAGCTAAATTAACAGGTCTATGAAGTAATATAAAGTGTGCTCTGACAGGTGTAAAGGGAAAACAGGTATATAAAGCAAACAGGTGGATGCATAATCATCACAGGTGTGTCTGTGTGTGTGTGTGTAATACGTTCAGAAAAAACCATTAGGGTCACACATGATGAGGTTAGGCGCACACACACACACACACACACACACACACACACACACACACACACACATCTAAATTCATCGTAGTGGTCACACCTGTTCATGTCCGCCTCTCAAGGTTGACACAATAATATACAGTATATATCTTAGGTTCTTTATGAAGATATTGAATGTTAGGGTAGGTTAGGGTAGGGTAGGGTAGGTTAAGTTAGGGTAGGGTAGGGTAGGTTAAGTTAGGGTAGGGTAGGTTAAGTTAGGGTAGGGTAGGTTAAGTTAGGGTAGGGTAGGTTAAGTTAGGGTAGGGTAGGTTAAGTTAGGGTAGGGTAGGTTAAGTTAGGGTAGGGTAGGTTAAGTTAGGGTAGGGTAGGTTAAGTTAGGGTAGGGTAGGTTAAGTTAGGGTAGGGTAGGTTAAGTTTCTATTCAACGAGATTGTTCAAAGGGAAAGCGAGGGACTTTTCCATATAAGGGAGAGTATGAAAGTCTTCCTCACTTTCCCTCCCTCCCTCCATATTTACCCCATCCTCTCTGTTTCCTCCTCCTTGCCTCCTTCCTTCTCTCTTCCTCTTCTCCCTCCTTCCTTCTCTCTTCCTCCCTCCTTCCTTCTCTACCTCCCTCTTCTCCCTCTTTCTCCCTAAGCAGCAGGTACAGCCTTGACACAGCGGCCATACGGACCAAGGGACAACACTTTCACACACACACACACACACACACACACACACACACACACACACACACCCACATAACCTCTAAACAAGGAAGTGTCTAAGTCCTACAGTAAACAAACAACAACAACAGAGAGAGAGAGAGAGAGAGAGAGAGAGAGAGAGAGAGAGAGAGAGAGAGAGAGAGAGAGAGAGAGAGAGAGAGAGAGAGAGAGAGAGAGACCATAAATGTACAGGTATAATACAGTTGTTTATGTCGCCTCTTCCATTAGCGACTTATTGATCAACACTTAAGTCACTCTCACCGGAATGGTCGGATTGTGTGACTCAAGCTGGCAGTTCAGACATACAAACCGAACTTAACCTAAATTAAACTTAACTAAACTTAACCTAACCTAAACCTAACCTAACTTAACCTAAATTAAACCTAACTAAACTTAACCTAAATTAAACCTAACTAAACTTAACCTAAATTAAACTTAACCTAACTTAACCTAAATTAAACCTAACTAAACTTAACCTAAATTAAACCTAACTAAACTTAACCTAAATTAAACTTAACTAAACTTAACCTAAATTAAACCTAACTAAACTTAACCTAAATTAAACTTAACTAAACTTAACCTAAATTAAACTTAACTAAACTTAGCCTAAATTAAACCTAACTAAACTTAACCTAAATTAAACTTAACTAAACTTAGCCTAAATTAAACCTAACTAAACCTAACCTAATATATATATACATACACAAGGTTAACTACAGTACAATGTATTAAAACTCCAAATTTGTATATATATAATTTAGTGTTCAGACGCATAAATATTCTGAACTATAATCTATATTGACTCGGGCGGTGAATAAAGCTATATAATAAGAATTTCCTGATTTGTGTGTGTGTGTGTGTGAGTGTGTGTGTGTGTGAGTGTGTGTGTGTGTGAGTGTGTGTGTGTGTCCTTGCCGTTGTTGACTCCCGGGAAGCGACACACCGTTTGTAGAGTTGACACAAGATGGTGTTACATTATTTTCCTGTGTCATTTTATCAGCTTACCAGAGTTATCATGGCCCCGTGTCCGACCAACTGAAGACGGCACTGAGTTGTTGTGGTCAAGTGGCGGTGACTCGTGGCCTAAATCCTCATATTATCTCTCTCCATCATTTTCAGATTCCAGATTTACTTTATCGTTGTTGTTGTGAGTCGGCTGGTGTGTGAGTCAGCTGGTGTGCTAGTCGGCTGGTGTGTGAGTCAGCTGGTGTGCTAGTCGGCTGGTGTGTGAGTCAGCTGGTGTGCTAGTCGGCTGGTGTGTGAGTCAGCTGGTATGCTAGTCGGTTGGCGTGTGAGTCAGCTGGTGTGCTAGTCGGTTGGTGTGTGAGTCAGCTGGTGTGCTAGTCGGTTGGTGTATGAGTCGGCTGGTGTGTGAGTCAGCTGGTGTGCTAGTCGGTTGGTGTGTGAGTCAGCTGGTGTGCTAGTCGGCTGGTGTGTGAGTCAGCTGGTGTGCTAGTCGGCTGGTGTGTGTTAGCTGGTGTGCTAGTCGGTTGGTGTGTGAGTCAGCTGGTGTGCTAGTCGGCTGGTGTGTGAGTCAGCTGGTGTGCTAGTCGGCTGGTGTGTGAGTCAGCTGGTGTGCTAGTCGGTTGGTGTGTGAGTCAGCTGGTGTGCTAGTCGGTTGGTGTGTGAGTCAGCTGGCTTGCTAGTCGGTTGGTGCGTGAGTCAGCTGGTGTGCTAGTCGGTTGGTGTGTGAGTCAGCTGGTGTGCTAGTCGGCTGGTGTGTGAGTCAGCTGGTGTGCTAGTCGGTTGGTGTGTGAGTCAGCTGGTGTGCTAGTCGGCTGGTGTGTGAGTCAGCTGGTGTGCTAGTCAGTTGGTGTGTGAGTCAGCTGGTGTGCTAGTCGGTTGGTGTGTGAGTCAGCTGGTGTGCTAGTCGGTTGGTGTGTGAGTCAGCTCAGGCTTCCCTCCTCTGTCACCACGAGCCAGTTTATTAAGGTTTTGTGCACACGTTTTTGTTACGCGTCATGGTGCAAGGTTGTGTTAAGAGAGAGAGAGAGAGAGAGAGAGAGAGAGAGAGAGAGAGAGAGAGAGAGAGAGAGAGAGAGAGAGAGAGAGAGAGAGAGAGAGAGAGAGAGAGAGAGAGAGAGAGAGAGAGAGAGAGCTGCGTCGCGACACGTGGTAAAGTGCTGGGCGTGTCTCTTGGCTATAACATATGGCAAGTTATGACATGTTTGCTGGACTGTATCAACAAACAGCTGCCTATACATCTTGTGTGTGTGTGTGTGTGTGAGTAACTCCTTCACCAGGTCGGGTTTAT
>CAUDMG010003229.1:777500-800000 GCA_958450375.1 Homarus gammarus
ATTAAGGGGTCCAGGCGGCGAGTTTACCTTATACAGGTAAGGTCAGGTGACTCTTGCCTGTGGTGACCGCGACTGGGGGCTGTGACGGTGGTCTCTCTCTCCATGGTGCCTTACCCTCCCTCTTCCCTCCACACAGCCCTTCCCTCCCTCCCTCCACACTGCCCCCCCCCTCCACACTGCCCCCCTCTACAGCAGGAATATATTCATCTTGTCAGAGTTAATTGGGGAGGTGTTGGTGGTGGGAAGGAGAGAGGCTGGGTGCAGGTGGTGTGTTCTCCTAGTCCTGCTGAGGCACAAGGTCCAGTCATCCCCAATGTCTACTAGGACTGGTGTCTACTAGGACTGGGGTCTACTAGGACTGATGTCTACTAGGACTGGGGTCTACTAGGACTGGTGTCTACTAGGACTGATGTCTACTAGGACTGGGGTCTACTAGGACTGGGGTCTACTAGGACTGGTGTCTACTAGGACTGGTGTCTACTAGGACTGGTGTTTACTAGGACTGATGTCTACTAGTAATTAAACAGATTAGGTTAGGAATTAGGACCAATGTCACCAGTTACTATAGTGGTAATGCGTGTGGTGATGATGGTGGTGGTGTGGTGATGATGGTGGTGGTAGTGTGGTGATGATGATGGTGGTGGTGTGGTGATGATGGTGGTGGTAGTGGTGGTGGTGGTAGTGTGGTGATGATGGTGGTGGTGTGGTGATGATGATGGTGGTAGTGTGGTGATGATGGTGGTGGTGGTGTGGTGATGATGGTGGTAGTGTGGTGATGGTGGTGGTGATGATGGTGGTGGTAGTGGTGGTGGTAGTGTGGTGATGATGATGGTGGTAGTGGTGGTGGTAGTGTGGTGGTGGTGGTGGTGACAATGACAGACTCAAGGGTGTGTCACATGGACGGAGGAGGAGGAGGGATCACAAGGTACCCACTGGCTGACCCGCTCATGTGACGCCTTGCCAACACCTCTCTCTCTCTCTCTCTCTCTCTCTCTCTCTCTCTCTCCTCCCCACCACCTTCCGTCTCCCTGTAAAGCATTACTTCCAAGATTGATGATCATTCCCCCAACACCTCCCACCCCTTCATCATCCCCCACAGGAAGTTGGGGTGAATATAACTAGGATGCTGTCTGTGTGTCTGTCTATGTCTGTCTGTCTGTCCGTGTCCGTCCAGACCAAATTTATTTTTCGTTCATTATTTTCCCAACGACTCAGTGGACTGATAGATAACCACACACACACACACACACACTGCCAAGACAGAGAAGTAACAGAGGCGGTCAGTGATGATGCACCGCCATATTGTGACAGCCCACTCGTAAATCTGAGTGCCACTTGGCATTACACTAGTGCCGGGCGTACTGCCAGTGCCGGCCCTACTGCACCCTCACCCTGGACAGTGCCATCACACCTACACCTTCAAAACACAGAGTGCCATAAACACCCAAGAATCTTACACCACACTGGCACCATCTGGCACTATATAACACAAACCTGTCTTACACCACACTGGCACCATCTGGCACTATATAACACAAACCTGTCTTACACCACACTGGCACCATCTGGCACTATATAACACAAACCTGTCTTACACCACACTGGCACCATCTGGCACTATATAACACAAACCTGTCTTACACCACACTGGCACTATATAACACATACCTGTCTTACACCACACTGGCACTATATAACACATACCTGTCTTACACCACACTGGCACCATCTGGCACTATATAACACAAACCTGTCTTACACCACACTGGCACTATATAACAAACCTGTCTTACACCACACTGGCACCATCTGGCACTATATAACACAAACCTGTCTTACACCACACTGGCACCATCTGGCACTATATAACACAAACCTGTCTTACACCACACTGGCACCATCTGGCACTATATAACACAAACCTGTCTTACACCACACTGGCACTATATAACACATACCTGTCTTACACCACACTGGCACCATCTGGCACTATATAACACAAACCTGTCTTACACCACACTGGCACTATATAACACAAACCTGTCTTACACCACACTGGCACTATATAACACATACCTGTCTTACACCACACTGGCACTATATAACACATACCTGTCTTACACCACACTGGCACTATATAACACATACCTGTCTTACACCACACTGGCACTATATAACACATACCTGTCTTACACCACACTGGCACTATATAACACATACCTGTCTTACACCACACTGGCACTATATAACACATACCTGTCTTACACCACACTGGCACTATATAACACATAGCTGTCTTACACCGTGTTGGCACCATTAACACCTTTGTATGCCAGACTCCTCACTTACCTGTAACAATAAAAGAGAGAAAGGTGAGAGATTGACCTAACACAATGTGACGACAGAGTGATCCAGTCTAACCAAACTTAACCTAGCTTAAACTAACCTAACCTGACCTGACCTGACCTAACTTAAACTAACCTAACCTGACCTAACCTAGCCACAAGAGCCAGAGGTGGACCACCACAAGAGCCAGAGGTGGACCAATGGTGGCCAAAGGCAGTGTGGAGGTGAGTTGGAGGAAAGTCAAACGAGTATACTAGGTGTAGGTGAGGGGGAGAGGGGGGGTGACGGTGAGGGGGGGTGAGGGGGAGGGAGGGGGGTGACGGTGAGGGGGGGTGACGGTGAGGGGGGTCATGGTGAGGGGGAGAGAGGGGGGGTGACGGTGAGGGGGGGGTGATGGTGAGGGGGAGAGAGGGGGGGTGACGGTGAGGGGGGGTGATGGTGAGGGGGAGAGAGGGGGGGGTGACGGTGAGGGGGGGTGACGGTGGGGGGGGTGAGGGGGAGAGAGGGGGGGGTGACGGTGAGGGGGGGTGACGGTGAGGGGGGTCATGGTGAGGGGGAGAGAGGGGGGTGAGGGGGGGTGATGGTGAGGGGGGTGATGGTGAGGGGGAGAGAGGGGGGGTGACGGTGAGGAGGGTGATGGTGAGGGGAAGAGAGGGGGGTGACGGTGGGAGGAGGGTGATGGTGAAGTTGGATAAGAAGGGAGGGAAATGAAGAAGGGGGAGAGAGGGAGAATTAGTGAGAAGCAGGTAGGAGGGGAGGGGGGAGGGGGGGAGAGTGACCGTCATATTCCTAACCATCGTTGCCATGCCAACAAAAATACCTTGGTCTAAACTTTACCACCGTCCTGCCTCTCTCTCACCCACTCTCTCTCCCTTCCTCCCTCTCATACTCTCCCTTCCTCCCTCTTACTCTCCCTTCTTCCCTCTCACTCTTCCTTCCTCCCTCTCAACGATTCTCATCCTTCCTTCCTCCCTCTCACTCTCTCTTCCCTCCCTCTCATACTCTCACTCTCCCTTCCTCCCTCTCATACTCTCCCTTCCTCCCTCTCATACTCTCCCTTCCTCCCTCTCACTCTCCCTTCTTCCCTCTCACTCTTCCTTCCTCCCTCTCAACAATTCTCACCCTTCCTTCCTCCCTCTCACTCTCTCTTCCCTCCCTCTCATACTCTCTCACTCTCCCTTCCTCCCTCTCATACTCTCCCTTCCTCCCTCTCACTCTCCCTTCTTCCCTCTCACTCTTCCTTCCTCCCTCTCCCTTCCTCCCTCTCATTCTCTCTTCCTCCCTCTCACCCACTCTCACTCTCCCTTCCTCCCTCTCTCTCCCTTCTTCCCTCTCACTCTTCCTTCCTCCCTCTCACCCACTCTCACTCTCCCTTCCTCCCTCTCATTCTCTCTTCCTCCCTCTCATACTCTCTCACTCTCCCTTCCTCCCTATCATACTCTCCCTTCCTCCCTCTCACTCTCCCTTCTTCCCTCTCACTCTTCCTTCCTCCCTCTCACCCACTCTCACTCTCCCTTCCTCCCTCTCATTCTCTCTTCCTCCCTCTCACCCACTCTCACTCTCCCTTCCTCCCTCTCATTCTCTCTTCCTCCCTCTCACCCACTCTCACTCTCCCCTTCCTCCCTCTCACCCACTCTCACTCTCCCTTCCTTCATCTCACTCTCCCTTCCTCCCTCTCACCCCTCTCCACCTCACACTCACTCCCTCCTTCCCTCTCACCACCACTCCGTTAAGTTGTTCAACACAAACACGTGGGCATCTCTTACACGTACACACTGACATACATACATACATACATTGGTGGCTTCCTTTCTCCTCACACACACACACACACACACACACACACACACACCCTACAATACGAACTACCTATGCCTCCCCTGACCCCCACCAACACCTCCCCCTGCCCTCCCCCCCCCCTCAACTCTTAGTTTCATACCCTCGCCCAGGGCTACCACGTCCAGACCACTCCCATACTATACAAACACTCTCTCTTCCACCCAGCTATCTCAAGGCTACCCCCCCCCCTCCCTCTTTCTACTTCTACTACTACTACTACTCCTCTTCTTCTTCCTCCTCCCTCTTTCTACTACTCCTCCTCCTTCACACACTATACAAGTTGACAACACTAATGATGTAAGGATGGTGGACGCTACCTCTCCTACCCCTCCCTACTCCTACCCCTCCCTACTCCGACCCCTCCCTACTCCGACCCCTCCCTACTCCTACCCCTCCCTCACCTCCACCACTATACACTGTTGACATTCTTGTGGACGCTCCAGCCTGATTGTTATGCTGGTGGTGGTAGTCCCGCTGGCCCGCCCGCCCCTCCGATGGCTAAAAAGGAGAGGGGGGGGTAAAGAAGGGGAGGAGGAGGGGGTTTAAGGGGGAGGAAAAGGGGGTTAAGGAAGGAAGGAGGGGGGGGAGGATAGTCAAAGGGGGTAGGGGGGAGGAGGGAAGGATGAGATGAAAACCAATCCCTACCAATCGTAGCATCAACAAACCCCTTACAATCTCTACCGATCCCCACGCCTCCCTCATCACTGACAGAGATTGTGTTCACTTCACGTTTAAAGGTCAGGCTTTCTGTGGCTGGGTGGGTCAACTAGTGTTATTTCCTATCCTGCAGGAGTCCAGTTCTTCTGAGTGAGAGCCACGCTGGAGGAGGAGGAGGAGAGGGCCAGGTGGAGTACTAGGAGGAGGGATGACGGTAATATTACACACACACACACACACACACACACACACACACACACACAAATTCACGTAAAAATAAATAAACGCCATTTTTTTTTTTATTGGGCACTCCCCTACATCCTTGTGTAAGGTGAAGCGCAGAAGCGTTTACAGCGCCCAACAGGGAAGCATGCTAAGTTCATGCTTGCCTTTATGTCTCACGAGTTAAGGGCGTAGAAGCATTTTGACCTGTGGGCGTAATGTGGACGGTGACCTCGCCTGACCCGCCTGGCTGGTCGTGTGGCCCAACTCTCCCTTAAATCAGTCTACTGTTTCTGTTCACTCTTGTCTAATTTACTTATTTTTATCTATTTTTATGCCACGATATTGATGTGTGTGTGTGCGTGTGTGTTATTGTTGTTTGTCACTGAAAATATGACCTCTAGTAGTATATTATTATTATTATTATTACAAATCATCATCACCACCACCACCACGCATTGTACCTTCAACTACCACCAATTATAAACAGACAAACTGAGCCGCCACTATATGCCCCCCCCCCCCCCCTCCACTCAGACCCTTTATGGAGGATAAAAATTTCAATAATAAAATATGCAAATTAAGCCAAACATCAAAACACGTTCTTAATATATGTGATTTTTTTCTCAGTCAATAGTTCAATAACGTTTATAAAAACGATACATGTGTAGGGAGAGAGGAAGTGTGTCTGTCTCTAAAAGTGTGTACTGAGGGAGGTAGGCAAGAACGACACACACACACACACACACAGGGAAAAACAAGAAACAAACAACAGAGTTACAGAATAAGACGGTAATTGTTTTTAGAGAGACAGAGAGGATGGAGGAGGAGAGAAGAAGAAAAGAAGAGGGAGAAGAAAGAGAGATAAAGGGAGAAGAAGAGGTGACTCACGGATGTTATGTCTGAGACTTGTGGTGGGGAGGAGAGGGGGAGGTAGAAGAAGAGAGGAGGAGAGGGGGAGAGGGGAAGGCAGAGGAGGACAGGAGGAGAGGAGGAGAAGGCAGGTGTTCCGTTACAAGCCTCACCCATAACACACCCTTCCTCCCTCCCACTCTCCATCAATCCTTCCCTCCCTCCCTCCCACTCTCCATCAATCCCTGTCTCACTACATCCTACTACACACACACACACACACACACACACACACACACACACACACACACACACACCGATTCCACCATATGTAACTTATCATCTCTGTTCATTGTATATTTTCAACCTTCGGGCTGCCATGTTATCTTAATAAATCGTTAATTATTATTAATATTATTATTATTATTATTATTATTATTATTGCCATCAGAAGTTATCACAGTGTATCACAGGTCAAACTAATTTACTCCACCCACACCAGCTGGCTACACCCACACCAGCTGGCTACACCCACATCATCACCACCATCATTACTACCCACACCACCATCACCACCACAGTGTGACGTCAGGCTGCAGTTTCCGGCCTCAAAGTAGTAGTGGTGAAGCCTTGAGGTCTGAGGTTAAGGTCAGCAGGGTAATGCCTCACCACCGGTAGCAATAACTACCTTAAAATGTGATCTTTGGTGGAAGAGGAAGAGAGGAAGAAGAAAGTGTTTGAAAAAGGAAGAATGAGATAGACATATTATTGAAGGGAAAGGAAGGAGGAAGGAGTGAGTATGAAGGGAGGTGAGGAAGGGAGAGAGAGAGAGAGAGGGGGGGGGGGGGGGAGTGTGTGCGTGTGTGAGGAACGCGGGAGACCACGTGGTTGGTTGGTTGGTTTGCGCGGGAAATAAACCCAAACAAAGACGTGGGGGTTCCGGTCGCCTCCCCCCCCCCCCCCCTCCTCACCCCACGTGGGAGACCCTGGCGTACACACACACACTCTCTCTCTCTCTCTCTCTCTCTCTCTCTCTCTCACACACACTAATCTTACCTCACAGGTGTAAAGATAAGCCAATTACCCCCAGTGCAGGTGAGGTAACAAATTCGCCACAGACTCGTAAATGCCTTTGCACACCTGAAAATCTGCATAGCAACCCAGGCAACCTCACAAGTGTTTACAGAGCGCGAATACCTGGCTACACACCTGGAACCTCCATACCGAGCGACCCACAAACTGGACAGGTGAGCAGCTCTGATAACTCGCGTGCGCTTCTTCTCTACACTAGCGCAGGTAAGGTGGAGTTACCTGTTTATACCGAGTCACTGTAGATAATATGTGTAAGTTGGTTCCTACTACTACTACTTTTTTTCATGTGGCCTCCAGCCTCCCCCAATAGCCACACCTTCGCCACCATTTATTTACCTTAATATTAAATATCCTAATACATAAGAAGCTATCCTATCTGTGTTGAGTTAGTTGAGCCGCAGATCTATGTGGCATTCAGTGACTGTAGCCTCATAGTCGATATCTGCAGCAGTTGTCGGAGTTGGTGCAGAAGCTCTCGTTCCCCTACTACTACTACTACTACTCCTCCTCCTACTACTACTACTACTACTACTACTACTACTACTACTAATAATAATAATAATAATAATAATAATAATAATAATAATAATAATAATAAGCAATAACAATAAACAACAAAACAAGAAGAAAATTAACACAAAGATCATCACAACAATAACATGAACCAACAGGTACACAACAGGTACAGGTAACTCCACCCATTACGACAATCAAGTCACCTCCACCTGATGACGAATGTGGAGTTGGTTACACGTCACCACTACCACCACCTTCACTACCACCACCACCTTCACTACCACCACCACCACCACCTTCACTACCACCACCTTCACCACCACCACCACCACAACCTTCACTAACACCACCACCACTACCACCACCTTCACCACCACCACCACCTTCTTACATCATAATGACGTCACACCTCCCTCCCCGGGCTGACCACACCACCGGATAAGACTCGACATTCTCCACATCTCCCGAGTACATGGATAACTTTGGTTTGTTTTTTATTTCATTTCTTGTCTCTGAAACTGCTAACAGATGAACGTTTGTCTACCTAACGTTCGATCAGTCTCCGTATGCAACATTTCACGGTTAGGTTAGGTTAAGGCTAGGTTAGGTTAAGGCGTCTACTTCCGTGTTTTGGTCTGAAAGTAAACCGGTTAGGGATAGTAGGGTTGGTTTGGGTGGTTTGGTGGGGGAGAGGGGATGGGGGAAGGGAGGAGGAGAATTGAACTTATGAATCTTAAAGACAGAGAATCCAGACAGCTTTTGTATACGTTAATTCTTGTTTTTATAGTAAACAGTCAGTCAGCTAGTTAGTCAGTCAGTCAATCAGTCAGTCAGGTCAGTCAGTTTCAGTGCATTTTTTCATTATCACTTTCGTTGTTATGTTAATTTTATGACAAAACTAAAAACTTGCTTCTAACCTTTGAGCATCAAGGAGGAGGAGGAAACCTCCCAACACCCCCTCCTCACCCCCAGAGACCTCCCAACACCCCCAGAGACCACCCAACACCCCCTCCTCACCCCCAGAGACCTCCCAACACCCCCTCCTCACCCCCAGAGACCACCCAACACCCCCTCCTCGCCCCCAACACCCCCTCCTCACCCCCAGAGACCACCCAACACCCCCTCCTCACCCCCAGAGACCACCCAACACCCCCTCCTCACCCCCAGAGACCCCCCAACACCCTCTCCTCACCCCCAGAGACCTCCCAACACCCCCTCCTCGCCCCCAACACCCCCTCCTCACCCCCAGATACCCCCACACCCCTCCTCACCCCCAGAGACCACCCCCCTCCCCCCCACCCCTCCTCACCCCCAGAGACCACCCAACACCCCCACCTCGCCCCCAACACCCCCTCCTCACCCCATCTCCATCCGTCCTGTCTCGTCCCTCCCCGCTGAGTGACCTTTTAATTTCATAACAATGCTGTCTTGTGTGTGTGTGTGTGTGTGTGTCTTTCTCCCTCACGCTGATGCAATGCACATTTTTCTGCATAAAAACTCTCTCTCTCTCTCTCTCTCTCTCTCTCTCTCTCTCTCTCTCACGGCACTCGGGTCCATAAATACCTACAGCCAGATTCTTGCTGTGACACACACAATACACCCACACTATGCACACTTATTTCCTTGTCCTCATTAACCAATCACACACACACACACACGTGGACATAGTTGTGATGGTTCCTGGTGCCAAGTGCGGGAGCGTCACCCACATTCCTCAAGATGTTATTTACCTCACCTAAGACATATACTGCCACCACTGTTGACAACATTACTGCCAACACCACAAGACATATACTGCCACCACTGTTGACAACATTACTGCCAACACCACAAGACATATACTGCCACCACTGTTGACAACATTACTGCCAACACCACAAGACATATACTGCCACCACTGTTGACAACATTACTGTCAACACCACAAGACATATACTGCCACCACTGTTGACAACATTACTGCCAACACCACAAGACATATACTGCCACCACTGTTGACAACATTACTGCCAACACCACAAGACATATACTGCCACCACTGTTGACAACATTACTGCCAACACCACAAGACATATACTGCCACCACTGTTGACAACATTACTGCCAACACCACAAGACATATACTGCCACCACTGTTGACAACATTACTGCCAACACCACAAGACATATACTGCCACCACTGTTGACAACATTACTGCCAACACCACAAGACATATACTGCCACCACTGTTGACAACATTACTGCCAACACCACAAGACATATACTGCCACCACTGTTGACAACATTACTGCCAACACCACAAGACTTATACTGCCACCACTGTTGACAACATTATTACTGCCAACACCACAAGACTTATACTGCCACCATTGTTGACAACATCATTACTGCCAACACCACAAGACATATACTGCCACCACTGTTGACAACATTACTGCCAACACCACAAGACATATACTGCCACCACTGTTGACAACATCATTACTGCCAACACCACAAGACTTATACTGCCACCACTGTTGACAACATCATTACTGCCAACACCACAAGACATATACTGCCACCACTGTTGACAACATTATTACTGCCAACACCACAAGACATATACTGCCACCACTGTTGACAACATCATTACTGCCAACACCACAAGACTTATACTGCCACCACTGTTGACAACATCATTACTGCCAACACCACAAGACTTATACTGCCACCACTGTTGACATCATTACTGCCAACACCACAAGACATATACTGCCACCACTGTTGACAACATTATTACTGCCAACACTGTTGACAACATCATTACTGCCAACACCACAAGACTTATACTGCCACCACTGTTGACAACATCATTACTGCCAACACCACAAGACATATACTGCCACCACTGTTGACAACATTATTACTGCCAACACCACAAGACATATACTGCCACCACTGTTGACAACATCATTACTGCCAACACCACAAGACTTATACTGCCACCACTGTTGACAACATTATTACTGCCAACATCTTGAGTAATATACATTTAAATTGCATCACTACCAAATCCATAATACAAATAGTTGCTTACCACCAACACCTTAACCTAACCTGACCTGACCTAACCTAACCTAACCTAACCTAACCTAACACAACCAACTGTTAAAAGGATGACATGGTTCTTTAAGGAGTTTTAAACGACAGAAAAAAGGTAACACACACACACACACACACACACACACACACACACACACACACACACACACACACACACACACACACACACACACACACACACACCACCCCTATAATTATTACATTGCCTGGAACCTTTCATTCGTTGCAGTCTATCTCATTATTACTACCAGGAGGTTACTAGGTCGTGGAGGGAGGGGAGGTAAGGGGGGGGAGAGGAGGGAGGGGGGGGGGGGAGAGGAGGGAGGGTTGGAAGGGGAAGAGATGAGTTGTAAGGAGCGTAGGGTGAGAGCGGAAGGGGTCTAAGATGAGTGGGAGAGGGTGGCAATGATCTAGGTCTCTAGGATGCGTGGAAGAGGGTGGCAATGGTCTGGGATGAGTGGGAGAGGGTGGCAATGGTCTAGGATGAGTGGGAGAGGGTGGCAATGGTCTGGGATGAGTGGGAGAGGGTGGTAATGGTCTGGGATGAGTGGGAGAGGGTGGTAATGGTCTAGGATGAGTGGGAGAGGGTGGCAATGGTCTAGGATGAGTGGAAGAGGGTGGCAATGGTCTAGGATGAGTGGGAGAGGGTGGCAATGGTCTGGGATGAGTGGGAGAGGGTGGCAATGGTCTAGGATGAGTGGGAGAGGGTGGCAATGGTCTGGGATGAGTGGGAGAGGGTGGTAATGGTCTAGGATGAGTGGGAGAGGGTGGTAATGGTCTAGGATGAGTGGGAGAGGGTGGTAATGGTCTAGGATGAGTGGGAGAGGGTGGCAATGGTCTAGGATGAGTGGGAGAGGGCGACAATGGAAGGGTTACTGACTACAGGATACTGCTCAGCTGATTAATGTAAACATCCTGACTCGGGCACACCCACGCTACCTCCAGCTGGTCTAGACTCCCCTCCCCCCCCCACCACCCTCCTTGTCACTACCACCAGCTGTTTCACCCACCTGGCACACTGTTACTAACCATCCATCGTATCTACCACCTGAGTTACCACCCAGCAACCATCTGTGAGACCAATCTAACTTATTTTAACCATCTGTGTAACTTAACCTTATCACATCCACCTGTCCCTGTTTGCAAGCCATCTGTCAACCATCTGTTACGAAGATGTGTAGTGTTATCGACCAGCTGTATGTAAACCATCTGAAACCTATATAACCAGACCTGAACCTTAAATACAACATGGATGTATATTGATTTATTTATTTATTAACTTATTTATCTATTTTGTTGACATTACAGGTGTGAACAACAAGCCTCACGTCCCGGTACAACAGGTAAAACTGGTACAATTCTCCCGGTATCTGAGTGAGAGCCCAGTCACTTCCCTTCTCTCCCTCCTTCCCAGTACACAAGTTACAAGTCCTTCCCACCAGTAACACCTTGTACCCCCCATCCCTGTACCTCCTCCCCCAGCACCTCCTCCCCCTGTATCCACCTCCCCAGCACCACCACCCCAGCACCACCTCCCCAGCACCACCCTCCCCATCACCACCTCCCCAGCACCACCCTCCCCATCACCACCATCTCCAGCACCACCTCCCCATCACCACCACCCCATCACCACCACCCCATCACCACCCTCCCCAGCACCACCTCCCCATCACCACCTCCCCAGCACCACCTCCCCAGTGTCAAGGAGGTAGGAGGTTAAGCTATCGTTCTGGTGGGGTTATCCCGACTTCCTGCAATCACCAACAGTTACCTCACCAATCTATCTGTAGTGATGAATATACCTGAGTGTGTGTCTGTGTCTGCTGCTGCTGCCTATCTGTCTTTGTATGTCTTGTGTGTGTGTGTGTGTGTGTGTGTGTGTGTGTGTGTGTGTGTGCGCGCGTGTCAGGTACAGATAATTTACTGACAACACAAAAACAGACAGGCGGACAGACAGACAGACAGACAAAACAACAAACACCTACACAGATGGACAGAAACACACAAACAAACACAGACACACATACAGACAGACAGACAACCAACCACACAGACAACACAGGTGGGAACATTACCTGGCCACAGATATTCCTACCTGTCCAAATGCCACTACAGCACCAAGCTTACCTGTAAACACAAACACAAAGTTAATAATAGTCTCACGTAATTAACATTGACGTCATAAACAAAACATATAACAATACCTAATAAAAGTAAGAATAACAATACTTTCCTACTATCGCTATTACTATTACGACTACTATTACTACTGCTATGAGTGGAGGGAGGTGATGGAGGGTGGAGGGAGGGAGGGTGGAGGGAGGGAGGGAGGAGGGAGGGGGTGGAGGGATGATGGAGGGGTGGAAAGAGGATGGAGGGAGGGAGGGCGTGGTGGGATGGAGGGAGTGGTGTGAGGCAGTAAGCGGATGGGTTACATAATTTGTACTGGGTCTGTCTGAGCCAGTTAGCACCAGTCTACAGTACACACACACACACACTTCAAACCTACTAATACTAATAATAACAACAATAACAACAATAATAACAACACCAATAATACTCTCGTTCTCATACAATAAAAATTATCACGAAGAATTCCTATACAAGGGAACAGCTGTAAGGAAGTGTATGACTCACCTGACGAACACCTGTACTCTCTCTCTCTCTCTCTCTCTCTCTCTCTCTCTCAAAATACATCTTAATAATGTTGGTTAAATATGGCGTCGAAATGAAACCCAGACTGTACTGTACCTTCCTATGTTATTGGTTAGGTTAGGTTAGGTTGTTTATTCATAAGGAGAACTAAGCTGAGTAGACTAATCTTACGTGATCCTCCAGCACCAACACCACTGTAAAATTCCTCACAGGTAATTAACACATAAATTAGCCTCCACACCACCAGGTATAAGTGGGAGGGAGAGGCAGGTGAGGGATGGAGGGCAGGTAGGAGAGGTAGGTGGGAGAGCGGGACAGGTGATGGGGGGGGGGGGGAGTAGGTGGGAGAGCGGGACAGGTGATGGGTGGGGAGTAGGTGAGAGAGGCAGGTAAGGGATGGAGGGTAGGTAGGAGAGGTAGGTGGGAGAGCGGGACAGGTGATGGGTGGGGAGTAGGTGAGAGAGGCAGGTAAGGGATGGAGGGTAGGTAGGAGAGGTAGGTGGGAGAGCGGGACAGGTGATGGGTGGGGAGTAGGTGAGAGAGGCAGGTAAGGGATGGAGGGCAGGTAAGAGAGGTAGGTGGGAGAGCGGGACAGGTGATGGGGGGGGAGTAGGTGAGAGAGGCAGGTAAGGGATGGAGGGCAGGTAAGAGAGGTAGGTGGGAGAGCGGGACAGGTGATGGGTGGGGAGTAGGTGAGAGAGGCAGGTAAGGGATGGAGGGCAGGTAAGAGAGGTAGGTGGGAGAGCGGGACAGGTAATGGGGGGGGGGAGGGGAGTAGGTGGGAGAGGCAGGTGAGGGATGGAGGGCAGGTAGGAGAGGTAGGTGGGAGAGCGGGACAGGTGATGGGTGGGGAGTAGGTGAGAGAGGCAGGTAAGGGATGGAGGGCAGGTAAGAGAGGTAGGTGGGAGAGCGGGACAGGTGATGGGGGGGGAGGGGAGTAGGTGGGAGAGGCAGGTGAGGGATGGAGGGCAGGTAGGAGAGGTAGGTGGGAGAGCGGGACAGGTGATGGGGGGGGAGGGGAGTAGGTGGGAGAGGCAGGTAAGGAGATGGAAGCAGATGGGAGAGGAAGGAAACAGGTGAGGGAGAGGGGGCAGGTGAGAGACAGCTACATCATTTTCCTCAAGGTAATTTAGTCATCGTCCTTAAAGTTTCAAGTCATCGTCCTCATTACACACACAAGATGACTGTCATTATACCTTACAAACCACAATACAACACCCGTATTTAACTCTATACATTCATTAACCTTTACAAACTCTTACCAACTCTCTCTACTACACCAACGCCCGTCATTTATACACTAACGCCCGTCATTTATACACTAACTCCCGTCATTTATACATCATACACTACAAACATTCACTAACATACAATTTAATACAGTTGAAGTGATCTTATAATACAGCCGTTCAACGTTAAGCCATAAATACTATCTTTACTGTGTTACAAGGTCTTATACAACGTGATGTATTAATGGCATTCGTTATCAATTACCTCGTTCACTAATCGTTGTCTCGTTACCAGATACCAAATGGCTCCTGACACCTTATACGAGGTCGTTAATGAGTGCCTACAGGTGTAAGTCCAGAGTGCTAAAGGGTGTACTGTTATATCCCGAGTGCCTAAGAGTTAAGTCTAGAGTGCCAACCCAACCTAACCTAACCTTCACCCAACCTTTCCTTAACCTAATCCAACATAGTGACACTCAGCCAAACCTTTATCCAAACCTGCCTTTAGCCCAGACAGACAATCAGAGAACCACAGACAGCCATGGACACCCCAGCCAGACAGCCACGGACCGATCCAGACAGCCAGACGCCAAAGCTCGGCACGGTGAGTCTGATTTTGTCACCCTACTTACCAGGTCCACCCCTACACTAGCCCCTCCCCCTACCCTAGCCCCCACACCTACACTAGCCCCTCCCCCCTACCCTAGCCCCCAACCCCTACCCTAGCCCCCACACCTACACTAGCCCCTCCCCCCTACCCTCCCACTCCTACCCTCGCTCCTCACCCCTACTACCACCCCTACCCTAGCCCCTCACCCCTACCCTAACTCCCCACCCCTACCCTCGCCCTTACCACCACCCCTACCCTCGCCCCCCACCCCTACCATGTACCTCCCTTGTGTGTGTGTGTGTGTTCATATATTTTACCTTTTTTCTGTCGTTTAAAACTCCTTAAAAAATCCTGTCATCCTTTTAACAGTTGGTTGTGTTAGGTTAGGTTAGGTTAGGTTAGGTTAGGTGGAACGAACACGAATCAGTTGGGGGATGTTAACATGTTATAATATATCATGGCTGTTTTACCTCTCAGGCACAGGTGTTCCCTATGACACACACACACACACACACACACACACACACACACACACACACACACACACACACACTTTAACTTAAAACTTTCTCAACAATAATTAAGTTAGTGAGGTAAAACCCGACTCTCTGAACACCACCTGTTGACTCTCCACACTTTTGTTGATGTTATTGATGCTGTGTCTGTCTTTATTCTTTTTCCTTCCTTCTTTCCTATTCTCTTTTAGCTGCGTCAACTTACTCTATAAATGCTGATTCTTGGTCTTCTCTCTATCGCTTTAGGCAACAATCCTCCTTCCCTCACCCTCCCATCCCCCACACCCTACTGTAACAACTTCCCTCACCCTACTTCTTCCCCCCATAACACCCTATTTCCTCCTCCTCTCCTCACACCCTACTCCTTCACCCTCAGCCTACCAGGTAAACCAGCTCACCCTCCACGGCCACTCGAGGGTCACGCCGCGCTAGAAGGAACAACTGGTTGGATCAAGTGGCAGTATCATGTGTACAGCAGGGGGTGAGTCAGCCACACCTACTCCTCCACTCCACAACACTCCACTCCTCCACCTCCACTCCTCCTCCACCCAGCTTGATCAACTTCCTTTCAAATATATCAATCAACTGACACAGCCTCTCTCTCTCTCTCTCTCTCTCTCTCTCTCTCTCTCTCTCTCTCTCTCTTCACTTCTTACTAATTACCTTACATTTGCTTCTCCCCTTTACCTCTTTCCCTTCTCTTCCTCTCCACCCTCTTCTCTTTCTCCCAGGCCATCATATCCTAACCTTTCTTCCTCCCTTCCTCCGGGTAGCAAGATCCTTGACGCCTCACTCTCAACAGCTACCTACCCACGACCATGAAGGGGTGGTCGTGGCTACAAAGATAAATAAATAACCTGATGTTGTGCATAATTCACTCGCCAACTGGATCAGCTGACTGCCACGATATTGTTTACCATCATCAGCTGATCGTCCCTCCACGTGTTGTTTACCATCATCAGCTGATCGTCCCTCCACGTGTTGTTACCGTCAACGTGTGGTCCTCATACCGTCGACCACCACCAGCTGATGCAGCGGGTATAACTCAGTACCAGAGGCCACCACAACACTAAACTGTACCACTTGAACATTACCAACCTAACTTTTTTCTATTTAACATTAACCAACCAACGCAAACTCACCTAACTAACGTCGTTCAAGTGACAACAACAGGACACACTCATAATATACTGCAGTAGGTAAGGAGGTTATTACTGAGAGACTCTGGTCTAACATACACGTGTGTGTGTGTGTGTTTTCATCATCTTACACTAAACAGCTAAGGAACCAAAATGAGACCCAGGGAACACACACACACACACACACACACACACACACACACACACACACACACACCACAACCGCATCCAGCCCATACGTGCACGAACTGATCGCTATAAGAACAGCCCAGTCCCAACCATTGTAAAAATTATCAATAACTTGTAATAAACCAGTGTATTCACTCCCAGTAAACACTACTCCTTGCACTGTCACTATGTTGAAATGAACTGTAGTTTGAGCTTTTCCCCATCTAGTTATTATATGTCTTATTTGTGTCACTTATGTTACTTGTATATTATTTGTAATTCGAAACCCATTCCCCAAATATGTAACTGTATATTTTCAGCCTTCTGGCTGCCAAGCTCTTTCAATAAACCGTTAATTATTATTATTATCACACACACACACACACACACACACACACACACACACACACACACACACACACCCCTTTCCCGATACAAACACAGTTCTCGTTGACCACAAAACCCAACACAAAGGCGGCAATTTTCTCGTGGTAATTCTTTACCCTGAGGCAGGAGACGACCCTGTTGTCTTACTGTACCTGCTGTTACCTCTCTACAGTGCACTCGTTACTTATACACCTGTTACTCTACACCTGTCATCTTCCCACATCTGTTACTTCCCTATAAATGATACCCCTCTACATCTGTTATCTCTCTACACCTGTTTATCACAAGACAACCTGTGCAAATAACAATTGAACACCTGTTGGGATAACAAGTGTGGAATTACTCGGTAGCAACATGTAATACAATAACGTGTGACCTTGTATTATGACACACACACAGGTGTACTAATTAACCGATGGCTGTAATACCTCGCTAAATTGCCTCACCGGATAAACACAAGAGGTAGTCGACATACCGGGAGGTCCCATAAGATCTCTTAGGGAAACATCCTGACACTTTATCGGGAAGGGGGGGGGGGGGGTGAAGGGGGAGATGGATTAACACGACAGGTTAAGTTAGTCGTTAATGTTAACTTGCTCTAGAGAGGAGAGGAGCGATGGGTTAAATTCACTACCACTACTACTACCCCCACCCCCATCACTACTTACAACCACCATTACCACCATCACCCACAACAAGCATATATCTACATTAACACAATAATCTAATCAAAGAATATGCAGGCAGACACTCCAAGCACCCGCATACACTAATTATTATTATTATTATTATTATTATTATTATTATTATTAGTAGTAGTAGTAGTAGTAGTAGTAGTAGTAGTAGTAGTAGTAGTAGTAGTATCAGTAGTAGTAGTATCAGTAGTAGTACACCATCTTATACCAGGGTAAGGCTTGTAAGTCTCGGCTTAACTTATAAGTAGATAAAGTTTAAGTAGATGCCACTATGATATGTAAGTAGGTCCAGTTGACGATTCAAGTAGAGTTTAATTTTAAGTAGGTATCACTTTAATGCTTAAAGAGGTTCCATTTTAAATCTTAAGTAGAGATTAATGTCTAAGTAGTTTAATTTATAAGTAGGATCCAGGTTAATTAGAAGTAGGGCCAATATGAACACTCACGTCACCCCCCCCCCCCCCCGCATATTATATAAATAGGACTGGAATTCCCACGTCGCTAATTAGGAGTCCCTGCAACTGACACTGATCCGTCATCATCACTACAACAACCACAATCACAACCACTCCCATACCCCCCCCCCCCCCCCGTACCAGCAGGGCTAGGCATTAGGTCAAGGCTGTGCTTCTATTCATTGGAGGAACCTTATATACGGGTATTGTTGCCGTGTGTGTGGTTGTTTATAATTATTAGTTATCATTCTTACAATTATATTATTATTATTATCATCATCACAACTAATACTATTCTTATCATTATTACAACAACAACTTCTACAAGTCTTACAACATATCATTCTTCTTCTTACATTACTAAGACTACTACATCATTATTACTAACGCTAACGAGCATAATCAGCGAGGTAGTTATGGTACCATGATGACTAATTCCCTCTTACACAGCCATTAGTGTCCAGAGGGTGTTGTTATTATTATCATTATGTTGTGTATATTTATTATCCTTTCCTCTCGTCACCTCCCACTCCCTACCCCTCACGCCCCTCCCCTACCTCTCTCTCACCCCTAAACTGAGGGAAGTGGGGGGGTGACGAGGGGGGGGGGGGGGAGCGATCGATGCCAGAACACAGTAGAAGCGTGACCCAGGTCAATCCATGCTACACCAACCCTTTACTTAACTGTCCCCTCCCCTCTCCCCTCCCCCCCTTTCCTCCTCTCCCCTCTCCCCCTCCCCTCTCCCTCACCCCCATCCCCTCCCTCACCCCCCTCCCCTCTCCTCCAACCTGGAGACGGAGGAGTTGTGCAGTTGGAAAGGTGGAGAAGGAGGGATGAGAAGAAGAATTAGAAGGAAGAGAAGAAGCAGAGGAAGAAAATAAAGTAGAGAGGGAGGAGGAGGAGGGAGAGAGGGAGGAGATAGAGAGGGAGGAGGAGGAGATAGAGAGGGAGGAGGAGGAGATAGAGCGGGAGGAGGAGGAGATAGAGAGGGAGGAGGAGGAGATAGAGCGGGAGGAGGAGGAGATAGAGCGGGAGGAGGAGGAGATAGAGAGGGAGGAGGAGGAGATAGAGAGGTAGAGAGGGGGAGGAGGAGATAGAGAGGGAGGAGGAGGAGATAGAGAGGGAGGAGGTAGAGAGGGAGGAGGAGGAGATAGAGAGGGAGGAGGAGGAGATAGAGAGGGAGGAGGAGGAGATAGAGCGGGAGGAGGAGGAGATAGAGAGGGAGGAGGAGGAGGAGATAGAGCGGGAGGAGGAGGAGATAGAGAGGGAGGAGGAGGAGATAGAGAGGGAGGAGGAGGAGATAGAGAGGGAGGAGGAGGAGATAGAGCGGGAGGAGGAGGAGATAGAGAGGGAGGAGGAGGAGATAGAGAGAGGGAGGAAGAGTAAGTCAGTGTGAGGGTGGAGGTAATAATACACATTACATCCCCTACACGTGTTGTTGGCACCAAGTTTGGCTCCGATGTGCTCATGAACCCTCACTGCACCTACACCCACTACACCCTCACACCTACACCCTCACACCTACACTCACTACACCCTCACACCTACACCCTCACACCTACACTCACTACACCCTCACACCTACATCCTCACACCTACACCCACTACACCCTCACACCTACACTCACTACACCCTCACACCTACACCCTCACACCTACACTCACTACACCCTCACACCTACACCCTCACACCTACACCCACTACACCCTCACACCTACACCCACTACACGCTCACTACACCCTCACACCTACACCCTCACACCTACACCCACTACACCCTCACTCACTACACCCTCACACCTACACCCACTACACGCTCACTACACCCTCACACCTACACCCTCACACCTACACCCACTACACCCTCACTCACTACACCCTCACACCTACGCCCTCACACCTACACCCTCACACCTACACCCTCACACCTACACCCACTACACCCTCACACCTACACCCACTACACCCAGACAACCAGCCATACACTTGTTGTCCCACATATTCCTCACCTCAACCCACATATCACGACAAATTGAGGTCCCTGTAATACACACACACACACACACACACACACACACACACACACACACACACACACACACACACACCCGCACACACACACACACACACACACACACACACATCAGAGAGAGAAAATAACACCACCGAGAGATTATGACTTTCGCTGTTAAGTATTGTAAGTGACCAGGTAGCTCTCTCTCTCTCTCTCTCTCTCTCTCTCTCTCTCTCTCTCTCTCTCTCTCTCTCTCGTGACCATCAACACTAGTGTCGCATTGGTCAGGGCAGCGACCATGTACACTATGCCCCCTGTCATACATACATCTGTGTGTGTGTGTGTGTGTGTGTGATCAGCATAGGTTAATCGTAAGGTAAATATAAACTTGGAGGGGGGGTGTAATCTTCATGTGATCCCAGAGCAGGTAATAATGACCCGCCCAACAGGTAAACTAACAGGTGTACCCAAACAGTAATGGTGTTGGGGCGGTGACTCCAATATTTTGATGCTTTTTTTTTTTGCTACATATCCTACATACTCCAACATATTCCTCCCCATCTCCAACATACTCAGCAGTGCCGCCAACATACTCAGCAGTGCCGCCAACATACCACCCCCCACCCCACCTCTCTCCTATCAGCCTACGACGACATTGATATTGTCGGGTTGGGTTTATACATACATACATACATACATACATACATACAAAAACAAACTAATAAACACACACACACAAACAAAAACATACATACATAAACAAACGAATACACACACACATACATACATACATACAAAAGCAAACTTGTAAACACACACACAAACATACATAAATAAACAAAGGAATACATACGTACACACACAAACAAACAAACGGCAAACAAGAAACTGTGGAGTTATGGTCTTGTCATATGAGAACCTGACAATGGCAAATGATACGGAAGGAAGGCCGTCTGTCTGTCTGTCTGTCTGTCTGTGTGTGTGTGTGTGTGTGTGTGTCTGTCCGTCTGTGTGTGTCTGTCCGTCTGTCTGTTGTGTGTGTGTGTGTGTGTGTGTGTCTGTGTGTCTGTCTGTCTGTCTGTCTATACCTGTGTCTGTATCTGTCTACCTATCTGTACCTATCTGTGCTTCTGTCTGTCTGTCTGTAAGTCTGATATGCTTTCTGAAGTGATCACTCACACACACACACACACACACACACACACACACACACACACACAATAAACGATGACTGAGATAAATAATTAAACAAATAAATAAATAAAGAATAAAATTAAAGCTGAGAAAAACAGAAACAAACAAAAAATAAAAACAAACAAGAAGGAAGAAATTATAAAACTTTTTGCCGAGCATTTTTTGTTTTGCTCAGAGTTAATAGAAGGTGAGAGGAAGGTCAACTGTCTGTCTGTCTGTCTGTCTGTCTCATTGAAGTTATTGTTGTGATTCGTACTTGACACGAAATGACTTCAAAAGATTACAGGGTTAAGTTAGGTTACGTTGAGGAAGGTTGTGTGTGTGTGTGTGTGTTTGTATCTCATTTACATACAATGTTTTGGTGGCAGAAGATCGGAACACACACACACACACACACACACACACACACACAGGATTGGATGAAGAAAAAATATATATAAATCAGTGTGTATTAGACATAATGGCGGCATAACGAACACATGACTATACCTCATCCCGCACTGTGATTATGTTCGACCAGCGGCGCCCACCCCCACACGCTACCTGTGATTGGCCAGACACCATCACCACTGCTAGCTACCACTACCACTAGCTACTACTATTGGCACCTCTAACACCACCACCACTATCATCACTACCAGCACCACTACTACTACTACCACTGACACCTCCTAAGTTCTCTAACACCACTACTATCATCACTACCATCGACACCCTTACCACCACCACCACCACCTCTCTCCATGGGGTGGGGGGAGACGACGCGTGAACTCTGCATACCGTGAAGGCTGACGGCCGAGTGGTGACT
>CAUDMG010003229.1:807500-882500 GCA_958450375.1 Homarus gammarus
GTCTTATCAGTAGTTAACTAGGGAGTCTTATCAGTAGTTAACTAGGGAGTCTTATCAGTAGTTAACTAGGGAGTCTTATCAGTAGTTAACTAGGGAGTCTTATCAGTAGTTAACTAGGGAGTCTTATCAGTAGTTAACTAGGGAGTCTTATCAGTAGTTAACTAGGGAGTCTTATCAGTAGTTAACTAGGGAGTCTTATCAGTAGTTAACTAGGGAGTCTTATCAGTAGTTAACTAGGGAGTCTTATCAGTAGTTAACTAGGGAGTCTTATCAGTAGTTAACTAGGGAGTCTTATCAGTAGTTAACTAGGGAGTCTTATCAGTAGTTAACTAGGGAGTCTTATCAGTAGTTAACTAGGGAGTCTTATCAGTAGTTAACTAGGGAGTCTTATTAGTAGTTAACTAGGGAGTCTTATCAGTAGTTAACTAGGGAGTCTTATCAGTAGTTAACTAGGGAGTCTTATCAGTAGTTAACTAGGGAGTCTTATCAGTAGTTAACTAGGGGGTCTTATCAGTAGTTAACTAGGGAGTCTTATCAGTAGTTAACTAGGGAGTCTTATCAGTAGTTAACTAGGGAGTCTTATCAGTAGTTAACTAGGGAGTCTTATCAGTAGTTAACTAGGGAGTCTTATATGGGGGACAACAGCATGACATTGACATAGAAAACCAAAAAAAATCAATAGGAAATCTGACATGAATAAGGCGGACTGACTTTAAAGACTCGTGTTGAAAGATGGATGAAAGTCAAGGTAAACAAAAGAGTGTAGCTTAGCCAGGTGACCTAATGAACACCCCCTCACCTGGCACCTACACCCCCTCACCTGACGCCTCTATTCCCCCTCACCTGGCACCTCCACCCCCTCACCTGACACCTCTATCCCCCCTCACCTGGCACCTCCACCTCCTCACCTGACACCTACACCCCCTCACCTGGCACCTCCACCTCCTCACCTGGCACCTACACCCCCTCACCTGGCACCTCCACCTCCTCACCTGGCACCTACACCCCCTCACCTGGCACCTCCACCTCCTCACCTGGCACCTCCACCCCCTCACCTGGCACCTACACCCCCTCACCTGGCACCTCCACCTCCTCACCTGGCACCTCCACCCCCTCACCTGACACCTACACCCCCTCACCTGGCACCTCCACCTCCTCACCTGACACCTACACCCCCTCACCTGGCACCTCCACCTCCTCACCTGGCACCTACACCCCCTCACCTGGCACCTCCACCTCCTCACCTGGCACCTACACCCCCTCACCTGGCACCTCCACCTCCCACTGGCACCTCCTCACCTGCCCACCCCCTCACCTGTCACCTCCACCTCCTCACCTGGCACCTACACCCCCTCACCTGACGCCTCTATTCCCCCTCACCTGGCACCTCCACCTCCTCACCTGGCACCTACACCCCCTCACCTGGCACCTCCACCTCCTCACCTGACACCTCTACACCCCCTCACCTGCCACCTCTACACCCCCTCACCTGCCTCCCTTCCTATTAACCCCCCCCCCCCACCTCCCCGGCCACGCCCTCTTGCTTCCTCTCCAATGATTAATTATTACACTCATTACCTGAGTATATAAACAGCAACGAGGAAGTGCGATCATATTCACTAACCTAACCTAAACCCTACCCTAAGCTAGCCCAACCTAACCTAACCTAACCCTACCCTAACCTAACCAGCCAAGGAAAACACTAAAATTAAAGAGCTTACAGTGATAAACAAACACCTACTCACATTCACACATGACAGACAGACAGACAAAAAAGAGAAGTTCAATTTACCGGTAACTGTTAAAACTACCATAACACTGCCCCCCCCCACCACCTGTCAACCATCCACTGTCACTAAGAGATAAAAACAAACAAACAAACAAACAAACAACGAAGCAAAACAAAAAAAAAAAAAAATTATTCTACCAATATCCAAACAGGGAACATCACCTCATTACCAGACCCCTCCACGCCCCTGTATAGAAACACACACACACACCATAAAAAGTTGCTGAGTGAGTGAGACACCGCCGGCGCCGATACACGGAAGGTCACTACCAGTCCACCACCACACTGGCAGGTAGAAGAGGTTGGTTACTGTAGCAGAGGCACACCCCCCCCCCCTCCCCAGCATCACATGGAAGAGCCGGAAAACACACAGGTTATAATTACAAATATAAACCTGATACCTACTTCACAACCTGGCCAGCCACACAGGTAATATAATTAGTGTTACCTGAACATTATATATATAAGATTTTACTATGACTTGAGATAAATATACAGTATATATCAGATACCTTGGAGAGAGCTCAGCCATGTTAATATTGTTATTATTGTCTACTCTGTATTTGTGTTTTTCTGGTTAATAAACTGTTTCAATATCACTTAATCGAGTTATTTACGCATGAAATTGTGATGTATTAACTTTACAATCACCTAAAAATAATTAATTAACCTATAACCCCGCCATCACACTCACAACACGCAGTACAACTCACTTCACACACCTGTCTAACACTTGTAAAAATTAAAAACCTTCATTAACCTTTACGATCAACACCTGTAATCCCGCCATCACTAACAAGTATATACCGCAGAAACTAACAAACGTATACCTGTACGTACCTTCAGTCACTCTTCAATACCTGCTAAGTAAACCATATAAAACATAACATAACGCACCAACCATGTAATTCCACCGTAACGCTCACAAGGACACAAATAACGCAGGTAAATAACGCAGGTAATTAACACAGGTAAATTACATCTTCAATAACTCCTCACCCATTAAGAAAAACAAGTTAGGTCATCAAAACAACTGACCCAACATGACCCTGAAAACTAAGTCAAGGTCACTGCACTATGTCTCTGGGTCACATTGACATACGTGTTAGTTAAGGAATTGGGGAAGTCTTGTGATGGTAGTGGGTGGGGTGAAGGCAGTGGGTGGGGTGAAGGCAGTGGGTGGGGTGAAGGTAGTGGGTGGGGTGATGGTAGTGGGTGGGGTGAAGGTAGTGGGTGGGGTGATGGGAGTGGGTGGGGTGATGGTAGTGGGTGGGGTGATGGTAGTGGGTGGGGTGAAGGTAGTGGGTGGGGTGATGGTAGTGGGTGGGGTGATGGTAGTGGGTGGGGTGAAGGTAGTGGGTGGGGTGATGGTAGTGGGTGGGGTGATGGTAGTGGGTGGGGTGAAGGTAGTGGGTGGGGTGATGGTAGTGGGTGGGGTGATGGTAGTGGGTGGGGTGATGGTAGTGGGTGGGGTGAAGGTAGTGGGTGGGGTGATGGTAGTGGGTGGGGTGAAGGTAGTGGGTGGGGTGAAGGTAGTGGGTGGGGTGATGGTAGTGGGTGGGGTGAAGGTAGTGGGTGGGGTGATGGTAGTGGGTGGGGTGAAGGTAGTGGGTGGGGTGATGGTAGTGGGTGGGGTGATGGTAGTGGGTGGGGTGAAGGTAGTGTGTGGGGTGAAGGTAGTGGGTGGGGTGATGGTAGTGGGTGGGGTAATGGTAGTAGGTGTGGGGTGAAGGTAGTGGGTGGGGTGAAGGTAGTGGGTGGGGTGATGGTAGTGGGTGGGGTAATGGTAGTAGGTGTGGGGTGCTGAATAATAACCTCAATAATAACAACAATAGAAACAACAACAACAACAATAATAATAATAATAATAATAATAATAATAATAATAATAATAATAACAACAATAATAATCACAGTACAAACAAACAACTCCATAAAAGTCCCTCAAAATACAGCGATAAAAGTCACTACCGGGACCGTGCTGTAAATAATCGACCTGTCAATAACCCAACCCGGAGATAATTTGTTTACCTGTGTCTGAGAGAGAGAGAGAGAGAGAGAGAGAGAGAGAGAGTCAACCTGTGCCTTTACTCCCTATAGCCACAACATAACACATATTTATAACATATATAGAACCACCTGAAGATTAACCCCCACTCCTAATTTATTTCACCTGCAGATTAATCGCCCTAATGCTACCTGAGAGGGTTTGGTTAAGTCAGGTTTGGGGTACGGGAGGGAAAATAGATTAGGTTAGGTTAACATGAGTAAGGTTATGTTAGGATGAGTCAGGTACATTATCATCATTATCACAATGGTTCATATCATTACCATCATCATTAACTACCAAAACACCCAGATAAGCAACGTATTCACTGAACTACATAATTTCCTCTTTAAAAATATATTTATATCCATTTCCCCAAACTTTCAAAAACACGAATTAAAACTTTTATGCCTTTTCCTAACTTTCAAAGGCACAGATCAGTAATTACACTTTTACTAACTTTCAAACCAAATCACAAAATTGATTTATGCTGTCTAAAAAACACCATTCACACACACACACACACACACACACACACACACACACACACGGGTCCATAAAATCATATAAATTTGCTATCAATATTACCTGTACAACTGGTATAACATGATCTACGTGTGGATGATAGGGGAGAGGTGAGACGGGGGGAGGAAGGGGGGTAAGGTGGAAGGGGAGGGAAGGTGAGACGGGGGAAGGAAGGGGGTAAGGTGGAAGGGGAGGGAAGGTGAGACGGGGGGAGGAAGGGGGTAAGGTGGAAGGGGAGGGAAGGTGAGTTAGGGGGAAGAAGGGTTAGGGTGGCAGGGGATAGCAGGTTAGACAGGGGTAGGAAGAGGTAAGAAGGCAGGGGAGGGCAAATGAAACGGGTGGAAGGGGAGGGGATAGCAGCGGCAGGGAGAGCTCAGCTATCTGTATTTTATTACCCAAATTAGACACAAGCGCATCCATCTAGCGCGTTATATGCAACAACACACACACACACACTTGGATTGGTCATTAGTCAGTAAGCTATTCATGTTCGGTCTGTAAACCTTTTCTGAAATCTGAGAGAGAGAGAGAGAGTATATTTGGCGACCTCTCACAGACACAAACCAGCGTCCAGGGCAACAACAACACAGGTTACCATGACAACCAAAGGACGCGTCCCCAAGGTAGCTGGCTGGGACTGCAGGCATGACCAGACCAGACCAGACCAACTCGCGCGGGAGCCGGCACAAACACAACGTAAGAATGGAGGAAACTGCAGCGGGACTATTGGTTCATACTGGGTAGTCCCGTTTACACCCAACCCTTATCGCTCATATATCCATCCAGCCTATGTTTGAAGCTAACCAACGTATTCGAGTTAATGATGATGTTTGGTAATTTGTTCCACTAATCCACTACTCTATTTCCAAACCAATGTTTACCTATCTCGCTCCTAAATCTAAATTTGTCTAATTTAAAACCATTGCTACAAGCTCGCTCTTGGTTGAACAGTTTGTGAGTACCTTTGTTAAATACCACCATCATGCAATTTTGCTTTTCCTCATTTTTCCTCTTCATTATTTTCCCCAAAACAGATAAAAATCACCATTATTTACCACCAAGAACTTTATAGCAGCACATATGACACATAACCAAGGACTGAAGCACCCTGACCACAAGTGACCAATACAAACACGCTATTTACCTACAACTTTCTTCCTGTATTTGTCTTCTATGTATCTCCCTTTTGTTTTATTTAATCTATTTATTTAGGTAGTTTATGTCAGGTAGCCTATAATGACAGGTAGGCCATAGCACAAAGTAGCCCAAAGGGAGTTAGCCTCTCTCTCTCTCTCTCTCTCTCTCTAAATAATGAAATAAAAACAAAAATCCCAAAGCCACTACTATCACCACGTCAAGCTCTAGACAGATTAATGTCACGTTACCAACCAATGAATACTTAACTTTTGGGAGAAAGTTTCTATCACTCACACACACACACACACAGTAATGGTGTTGAAGGTCATGGAGTGTAAAGTGTAGAGTCTTACAGGGATTTGTGGAGGTGGGAGGGAGGGGATGAGGGTAGGGGGATGAGGGTAGGGGGATGAGGGTGGGGGGATGAGGGAGTGGGGATGAGGGAGAGGTGAGGGGTGAGAGAGAGATGACTGGGAATTTTTCCTAAACCGTAATTAAACTAAAAATAACACTTTAGTCATTTTGCTAGTTTAATTATAAAGTCTCCTAACAAGAGCCGCGAGACAAAGGTCCATTACTAGTATACAAGTGATCGCGGCTTGTGAGAGTTTGAACGATCGCGACAGCGTATAGCGAATGAGGGTGTGCCAAGTCCGTAGACTTGCATGGTTAATTAGGGTGCGCAAAGTCTGTAGACTTGCATCGTTTTCCAACGTAAATAAAATTGTTAACTAATGCCTTCGTAAAGAAACCATCGACATGGGACCAGGTTTGTTCCACTCGACGAATTTTTTGCTATTTTTCCACCAAGTTTGATGAAAAACGATTGTGCCGTTTCGGCTGCCCAGAACACACACGCCTAGTCCTATAGTATATTAGATACACAAACAAAACATGTACACACAGATACAGACACTTGCAGTATTAACATATAACGAGTACCTACATATAACCATAACATACATATGAAGCACTAGTAATTAACACACACACACACTACCTAACGTGACACAACGCTCTCTCCACCACCATCACTCACTAAACACTGCACCTCTCGTCAGATCAATAGTCACACAGTACTGCCCCAATGTTAACAAAAGGAGACTTGTTCACGGCGCCAGACTAGCACGGGAGACCTTCCTGCTGGGGGGGGAGGAACACCTGAAGAATCTCCACCACACTAGTTTAATTCACCTAAAGGTTAAACACTCTAATGCTAACCTAACGCTAACGTAACCAAACGTATCCTAACGCTAACCTAACGTATCCTAACATAAAGCTAACCTAACGCTACCCCCCCCCCCTGAAATAGTAAGTGCCAGGATTGTTATATATAATCATCAGGTAAAATAAACTGGGGTGAAGATTCCTCAGGTGATTTATTCTTAATTAATTGTATCACATCACCTGAAGATTAGCCCCCCTCCTAAACCTCTTCCTCGCCTCGGCTTACTTCACCTGCTGGTTCAACGTACTGGTGCTAACCTAACTTAACCTAACCTCGTCTCGTTGTCACTGTACACACACCACTTTCGTCATCCGCCAAAAAACTGTATTATTATTATTATTATTATTATTATTGTCGATATTATTATTATCATTAATATTATCGTTGTTGTTATTATTAATGCACTTTACAATTTTATTATCAAGATCATTGTCATTGTTATCATTATGATCATTCTCTCAAGCTTAGTATCCAATCCCTTCTAAGACAACAATCCACATATAACGGACCCTCGATATAACGGACTTTCTTCCCCATAGTCCGTTAAATAGAGGGATCACATCTAAGGGGCTCTTGATATAACGGACTTTCTTCCCCATAGTCCGTTAAATAGAGGGATCACATATAACGGACTTTCTTCCCCATAGTCTGTTAAATAGAGGGATCACATCTAGGGGCTCTTGATATAACGGACTTTCTTCTCCATAGTCCGTTAAACAGAGGGATCACATCTAAGGGGCTCTTGATATAACGGACTTTCTTCCCCATAGTCCGTTAAATAGAGGGATCACTGTATTGGTCTCGTGGTTGAGGTATCATGTGGGCCGCCCGTACCCTGAGCATCCCAAGGTCCTTCCTCCTCCAGGTAATATGACTCTGGCACACCTGGCTCACCTGGCACACCTGGCTCACCTGACACACCTGATCTAGCTGTGTTAAAATATCAAATCTATCTCACTTGCTAACACTTGTTTGAACTACCTGTCGTTCCATCGCTGGTGCCTTTGGTGCAGCTGAGTGAGATATCAGGTAACCCCACGGCACGTCACCTTTGTATACAGTCGTAGATTGGCTGATAGTTGTAATCGTCACAGCTGCCCAGTGTTGTACTTGTAGCTATGTTAGCTTGTAAGTTACACAAGACATACACGTAGTTTTCTGTTCACTTGTAGTTCCTTGGTTTAACACGTGGTAATTTCTCATTCTATTGGGGTAGTATGGTGTCGGGCTATGAACTGGTGGTTGGAGGGTAACCTCACTTTAAAAGGCCATTAACGAAACAGCTGACACACACAGATGGTTGGGGGTAGAAGTTAATGGCTGTCAAGTCAAGACGGTGTGATATAAACAAATACTTACTAGCTCAAACGCTCATAACACTACGGTGGGTGATAGAATGTATATATGAGCTCACCTGACACACCTGGGCTCACCTGGGCTCACCTAACACACCTGGGCTCACTTGACACACCTGGGCTCACCTGACACCTGGGCTCACTTGACACACCTGGGCTCACCTGACACACCTGGGCTCACTTGACACACCTGGGCTCACCTGACACACCTGGGCTCACTTGACACACCTGGGCTCACCTGACACACCTGGGCTAACCTGACACACCTGGGCTCACCTGACACACCTGGGCTCACTTGACACACCTGGGCTCACCTGACACACCTTGGCTCACCTGACACACCTGGGCTCACCTAACACACCTGGGCTCACCTGACACACCTGGGCTCACCTGACACACCTGTGTGATAGTCTGAGGTGTGTTGGTCTGATTGCATGAGCATCACACCTTCTAATTCAACGATAACAACCTCCAAGTTTAACCTGACTCAATTAAACTATCTTAACTTGATCCAACAAGGTTAAACTAACAAATTAACTTGACCTAATTGACCTTACCCAATAACCTTATAGCAAATGATTAATTAATTCGCTTAATAAAAAAAACTTAACTTTACTCAATCATCGAACATAACCCCCCCAAAATAACTTAACCTAACCCCAAGACCGAACTTAACCTAACCCCAAGACCGAACTTATAACCTAACAACCTATTTTTAACCTCACCTCAATGCCATATCCTAAATCAACAAGTCCCGTTAAGTTAACCCTAATGACGGCAGACTCCACCACTATAAGGCCTCTGTATACGGGGCTAAGGCAGGTAAGGTCTGATGACGCCTTATCCTAACAAAACCTCAAAGGGAAAACTCACCCACACTTCGGGGAAACTGTTCAATATCGGGTCAAAAGGCTTCGATTAAATCCCATTTCATTTGGTGTATTTAGAACAGCAGTAATCTAGAGGGATTGACCTGAATCTCCACCACCTTTATATTACCTGAAGATTAGCCAACCTGAAGCTGACCTGGAGGGTTGGTTAGGTTAGACTATGATTATGTTAGAATATGGTTTGGTTAGGTTAGATTTGGTTGTATACCGAATGTAATACGTTCACTGTACTCTCATCTCACACACACACACACACACACACACAACAACAGCATAAACAACAAATAACTTCCCCTCTGTTGTTGTTGGGTGTGTTGTGACGCTGCTATTGTTACACCATCAAAACTTTGTGGCCTTCACCTTTACAGAATCACAAAACTTACAACACTAAAAGTAACACAAATTTACTTAAAAAAAAAATAACATCTCTATACCGTACTTTTAGGTCCACAAAAAATATGTGGTGATATAGGACAAAAAATATATACGGTATAGTTACATATAAGATTAATATGGCAGGTCTATATAACACTTTCTCATCATTGTAAAATTCCGCCTTGTTGAAGCTTACGGAGGAGTCTGTGTGAGCAAGACTTTAATGATTACTACTAACAGATAACAGACTTGATAAATAGATAACGAACTCTTTAACTGACACAGACCAAACAGACACAGCTCTATTGACTACAGGTGACGAAAGTATTTAAGTGAGTGAAGGGAATCAATAAAGGGGATATAGATAAAGTTCTTATAATATCCGAGCAGGATAGGACTCGGAGCAACGGATTCAAGTTGGATAAGTTTAGGTTTAGGAGGGAGATAGGAAGAAACTGGTTCACAAATAGGGTGGTGGACGAGTGGAACAAGCTTAGCAACTTTGTAGTAAGTGCTGGAACTCTGGAAAGTTTCAAAAGGAGGCTACATAGATTCATGGATGATAGAGAGTGGTAGTAACTCTCGACAGGAGCTGCCATGCACAAGCCAACCGGCCTATTGCAGACTCCTTATTTTCTTATGTTCTTATAAAAGATCAAGGACATACTGACAGACAAAGATGATACTGAACACACACACACACACACACACACACACACACACACACACAAAAAATGATTGCTACACCTCACTACCATAGGAGAGAGATCAACACGAACACTCCAGATAACGTGACATCTTTCTTCCCTTATCTGTGCCATCGTTGTCAGTCAATTAGGTGGCGTGTGAGTGTTGAGACCCACCACCACACACCCAGAGGAGATAACAATATTCTCCCGATACAAAAATAATGTTCCGCTACCCATAATTCACAGACACTATTGTAGTTTGACGGTCAGTGTTGCTTTGGGGGGGGGGGGGGGTGTGTTAGCCATGGCCCCCACACAGCACAGGTTCCGGATTCAATATGACAAACAAACAAACAAACAAACAAACAAACAAGCAAGCAAAAATACAAACGTACTAACACTACTAACTTACAACACAAATCCCAACGTTGCTTTACTAAGACACAGAAAAACTCAAGACATTAACCTAACCTAGTCTTATTAACCTAATCCTAATTAACCTACATACTCATTAACCTAAACCTAATTAACCTACATACTCATTAACCTAAACCTAATTAACCTACATACTCATTAACCTAAACCTAATTAACCTACATACTCATTAAACTAACCTTAATTATCCTACATACTCATTAACCTAACCCTAATTAACCTACAATATTATTAACCGTACATATATTAATTTTTTTGGTTAATAGTAATAAAAAATTTTCCCATACATTATACACGTCAGAATAATAATAAAAAAATAATAATAAATAAATAAGTAAATAATTAAGTAAATAAATAAATAAGGGAGGGTGGTGTAAATTCGATAAAACTTTCCTTCAATAAACGAACATTGCAAAGTCACTCCACAGGGAACAGACACACACACACGCGCCAACCAGATCCTGTTCTGGTTCGGGCAAAGACCTCCCCCCCCCCCCCCCCCTACCCAGTATCGTTTGATGTAATTTATCGAACTATTAAATCTTCCCTCAACACCAAACTAACAGTGGACTATTTTTCTTTTAATTCTTCATCTATACATTTTTCACTATCATTACTATTGACTGATATAATTACTATTGATTACTATTAATAACTTTGTATTTTAAACCACGAGTTGAAAAGGGAAGGAAAAAAAATGTGCAGAATAATTCGTATTTGGGGTCGAACTGGCGATCATCAAAGCCTTAGTGACATAAAGGTTGAGCTAATAAAAGACGTTTCCGGCAATCTTCAAAGGTCAAACCACTAATACCAGTTTCACCCCCAGGTTCTCGTTATAACCACAAGTGCCATCAAGACATAAAGATCACCTGAGACAAAACCCACTATTGGTCATCTCTGTACTGGTGAGAAAACAAAAACATTCAACGACTGCCATTTTTAAAGGTCAGGTACGATCACTGACCAGCTGACTTGACAACAACTGGGCCAACGTAATCAAAAATAATAACAACAGATTCGTAATACTAACTGACGCCAAGACGGAAAAATTCATAAACTTTATCACTGCACAACCACGGTACCCAATCACTGCACAACCACGGCACCCAATCACTGCACAACCACGGCACCCAATCACTGCACAACCACGGCACCCAATCACTGCACAACCACGGTACCCAATCACTGCACAACCACGGCACCCAATCACTGCACAACCACGGCACCCAATCACTGCACAACCACGGCAACTGTTATATTATTAAACTGGGAATAATCTAAGTTTAATGGCAGAACTATTCTTATCTTGACTCAAAATAAAAGTGTAGAATTCAGCTCAACCCTTGGTATCTTATTTAACTACTACAGTACTAATATTACACCTATCATTATTATACAGTGTTAGACTACGTTTATTTACCAATCAGTTATGATTATGGTAATTAACCTTCAAGATATCCCCGAGAATATATGTCAACGATGGCGTTTTACATCACACTGAGCGAGGCGACAATAAATTAGAAAATGTTTTAAAGGCCACAAACAACACTGACTGGGTGAAGTAGGTCACATACTGTATCATCTAACACCAAATACTGTAGTGTACTCGCATAGTAATTATACACTCGATTTCCCAAGGTGTCACACACACACACACACACATACCGTTTATAACAAGTAATATATTTCAATCCCGTTGGAACCAGTCAGTCAGGAATTTGCGGTAGTGAGCGATTCTCCAGACACTAATTTTAGCAAGTCCTACAAATTTCTGTTCTTCAAATTAAATATTATATACCATAGCACATTACGAAGACTAATTAAATAAACCTATTAATCCACGGGTATTATTTAAATTCAATTCTTCCATTAAAAAAAATAACAAAAGAATGTTTATGTATAAAATCTATGGGAAGAAAAAGCCGAAACAAAAGTCGAACACACTTATGTAATCGAACACTTCCACTCACACACTGCAATAACCACTATTTACTGTATATACCAGCCCAACGTTGTGTAATATTTCCTCAACCATATTTATCCTGGTTTAAGATCGACTGAATATATCAAACTCCTCAACCGTTCGAGGCATATACAGTATATCTTGCTTGTCTATATATAATACTATTTACTGATAATTTAAATACCCCCCCTTTAAAGAGACAACCCCCAGTATTAGTGTATTGGTGTCATTTCTTTAACTGCCCTTATTTGTATATACGTGTAAAGTAACGCTCTTTATTTATTTGAGGCTTTATGTCGTTTTGCTTTCAGTACTAAGAAGGAAAAACACATTCCTATTTTTTTTCAGTAAGTGCATTGACAGCTCCAGGCTTCAGACACCTCACACCACCGCCACACAATATAGCACATCACGAAACCTTGTCCTCTGGCCTTGTAGGATTTCCCACTAGAGAACCAGTCACAAACTTTATTGGCAGTTGATTTACCTGCCTCACTAATCTGACCTGATCTCCTCTAAACTAACATTAAAGTATGTAATGTTTCAAACACTGCGCCAAACGGTCACATGTTAAGTATAATGTTTACTATAATTATTGGCATCTGAACTACTCACTGTGGTACTTGGGGGTAAACACAGCAATATTGTCACCTTGCCAACACAATTCCGTGGTTGGTGAACAATTTGAACAATTTTATCAATGGGTGTTGGACAGGACAACTCAGATTCAGCCCCACACAACAACACTGATCAAGTACAGTACATTATTATCTTTATCAAGGTCGACTTAATACTGTAGACCCTTGAACGGCTACTCGACTCCCTTCCCCCACTGGCTATCACTCCTCACTCATAATTACTAACAAGATTATTAAATATTTGGTTAAATAAGTATTTTATTGGGAATGAAACTAATATACGAGTATCATGTTGATTTAAAGGGGTTTTAAAGATCCATGTGATTGATGAATAGAACTCCGTATCTTTGGCCTCATAACCTGTGGTGATGGTGAGGTCGAGTCCCCTGATAAGACTTGTCCCACAGGGTGTTGTTAACATTATGATGTGTGCCAGTGTGAGCAAGAATGTTCCCCTTACGGTACTTGAGCTTTACGAGTCTTCATTCATTTCTTTCTATGACTGAGGAATCTGACGCTAAAACTATAGTGAAAATTGGACATCAGGCGATAATTCCGGGTGTGATTAGACGTAAACTGTCATCTACGAGGGGGCCAAATAGAGCATTCGCCCGCAAAAATCAATTATTGCAAACAGTGTCATAGGTTGCAGAGGCTCCCCCGTCCTGGCAGCCATCCAGCAGAAGCGCGCCACTAGTGCAACTCTTCCCGACTAGAGAAACGCCTCCATATACCTCACTAATGGGCTCAAATAATATGACAACGTTACTTACCATGACTTTGGGCGTCAGCACTGCCAACCAGGTTATTGACAATCTCCAGGAGGCTGAAAATTGCGTATAATTTCCATATGAGGGTTCCCATCTTCCTGTTCACAATCACTCCTCCGCCATACTGTTTGTTACTACTGAGCTCTGAGTCCAGACAACATCCACAGTTCGTATAAAATTAATTTGATCACTGTTTTTATACACTTAACTCATTTAAATTATATGAAAAATTAAGAAAGATAAATTTAAAGGAAATCTGCATTGACTAATACATTCTGAAGGAAAATAAACAAATTATTATATGAGTAAATTAAAAGACCAACCAGTAATGCCATAATATACTATTTATAAGAAAAAATACAATATATTTTCATTTAATAAAATATATTTAACCATTTTTAGATCAATATTATTATAAATATTGTGTTTTAAATATAAAGTTTGATGTAGATAGAATGAGTGTTTGTTTTGATTGGAGGTGAGTGCGTCACTTCCGGCCTTCTCGACCAATCAGGAGACGGCGCTCCCTGACACAGCTCGCGTAGTGTTGTGTTTATTTGGCTATGAATCACCTGACACAAGTCGTTTATATGCTGCAATGAAGTTTTCTTTGTAAGTACTCGTTAAGTATTACCTGTTTAATGAGTACCTGTGTTTACTACGTCGTTAGTGAGTGAGTACAGTGACGTGATCACCTCAAACACCATAGTTCTGGCCAGAGTTCACTATGATAGTTATGTAACTCCTCTACTTATTGCCTGGTATTTATCTGTCATTCTAATTAAAGGTTTAGCGTTATGGTCAAGCAGCCATACATTGTGTGAAGACTGAGTCAGACTCGGACTTGGTATTTTATAAGTTTACTATTAGAATAACTCACTTGCATGAATTACTATTATAAGATTGGGTGAAACTTTATTGTGCTTGAACAATCTTGATATTAAGAGTTATTCACACAATGTTTTTGGCCCTTAAACAGCAGTAAGGATTCCCTGACTGGAACTCATGAAAATGTTTTTCTTTTTGTTAAGAAGCTGCCTTTTGTAAGTACTACAGTATGAAAGCCACTGTTTTTCCTTGAAAACTTAACACATTTAAGAGTGGTAAATGTCTAGAATGTCCACAGATTTGATGATACTTTGTTTTTATGAGAAATTTCATTAAATACTTTTGTGTATCTTCATAAAATGTGAAACTGATGGAGAGCAAAGTGAAAATTCCTTGATTTTTTTTAAAGCAAATGCAAGTTGGTCATGGCCTTCATGCCTTCACTGCATAACCAAACATCTTCACAGAACTATGGCAGATATTATCAGGACTGGACCACCGAGTATCATCACAATTGAGTGCATGTCGCTCAGTGGTTCATTTCCGCTAAAATAGGAAATGGGTCAGTGGTGGATGGATGTAGAGGCCACAGCCTACTTGTATTATTCTAAGTAATTTCTTTCTTTTTTTTCTCCCCCGCCAGATTTCCTTTCCATGCAATAAGACCAATGTTTTAGAGAAAATTTCCTGGGAAACAACCTGTCTAAGCCCATGGTGTCATTGTGTATATTGACCATTGGAAATTCTCAAATTTTTTGTGGTAATACTTGATGTGAGTGATCCAGCCTTAACACCAAGTTGAGGCAATTTCTCCATAGAAGGTAAAAGCTTTCTTAACTCAAGAAAATGACAATAAATGTAGGAGGAAAACACTTTATATTTTCATTTCTACTTTTCTTACGTTTTCCATCACCAGAAGGGCTGCCTCCCTGCCTTGGTTACTCCCAGTGATCAAACATTGGTTCATGTCATCGAGGTTTTTTCTTAGATACAGCTGTAGTGTATAATTGATTGTTTATAAAAGGAAGAAAACTAACCTACCAAATCTAATCTAACGAAAAATACTACAGACATTTTCTATTTCTTCGAGAATAAAAATAACCATTCCTACAGTATAAACATGGCATTATGGCAAAAGGTCATGTTTGGTGGGTGAGTGTACATCTGAGAGTGCTGGGTGAGTTCTGTCATTTGCTCATATATATTTTTCATCAACAGAGGGATGTTCAGCATTATATGGAACACCTTGTACTGGTGGATGCGTCCACTGGTCAAGTGGGTCCTCAGACGTACCACCAGACTGTGTGAGCTGCAGCGTATATGTTATGGGGAGTACAAGGGAGCCCTCAGGACCTGTGGTGTTGGTAGGTGCTGACACTCATTCTTTTAATGACTCTATCATTACTTGTTAACTAAAGTGCAGTAATTTTTCTCAACAGATCACATATAGATTAGCCCTCACATCTAACTTTGCCTTAGGAGTAACCACCCTAACATTAACCTCATCTAACCTAACATATCTTTCAGTGTTAAAATAAATTTGTTTCAAGAAAATGTAAGCAGTAAAACTCCTTGAAGTAGGCACGTACATTAGACCGTGCTCAGTAAATTTTGTTTGATTATAAATATGTAAAAACCCATAGAATATATCAATTTAATCATGAATTCTCAAGGCCTTATAGTCTTACCTAACTGAAAGTGCCAAGATGTCATTTACGTGTCCATCCAGAAAATATTTTTGGGAGTGATGTGAGAAATAATTTGTACAAAATCCGGGTAGACCACAGCTCTGGGTTCACTATTAGATGACACAGCAGCCAGCACACTAGTACTTTTAATTTATATTAGTTATGGTAATTTTTTTCATTATTCTATGTGTCTTGTGTAAGTTTTGTAAGCAGATGGTCATATACAGTATGTGATTTTTTTTATATATAATCTGTAACTCAGTATATTATCATTAGTGACTGCAGCTGTAGGGGCAGCTGCCATCATCTGCGGAAGTTTTAAGCTCCTTTTGTTCTATTTTTTCATGCCTTTAGGACCTACTTCTGCCTCATGTGATGTCAATACAACTCTATATACTTACAGAGTTCTCACTGAATCACAGCCGCACTCTAGAGATCCAGAAGTGCATCAAATATATGGACAGTAAATGTCAGGATTGTACCCTGAAGCCGGCCCTTATATACTATGCTGTATTTGCTATTGTCAGGATCAAGGGGATCAACACCAAGGTTCATAAGAGGTACTGGAGGATGACTCTTTGTTTATTATTATGTGTACTGTAATTTAATTTATTTTTATTGGTAGAAGACATTTACATTTTTTTTCAACCTGTCTATATATAGCTACTGTACAGGTAAATGTCTATGGATCTCTCTGGTAATATTTCTCAAAACTGAAGGTATTTCTGTGATACTTTGAGTCATTTAACAAACTTTCAGATTTTTCTTTATGAATAACTGTGCAACAATATTTACCGGTATTAACTAAAAAATAGAATTGTATAATACCATTAAACATTAATTGATGTTTTGTAGCTATTAAATTGTGTTGACAAGTTCCCAAATATTAATAATGTACAATGGTAAGAAGTATGTGTTGTTCATTAAGTTTGTTAATTCATTATGAAAGTCTTCACATATCTTAGTTATAATTCTTAATGGTTTAAACTACAGTAGATACTTTACTTATATAAATTTTCACTGTGATCTTTACTTACTTGTATACATTACTGTTAGATTAATCCCTATAATAAGAAACTTCACTTTCATTTTCTGAATATCTTAAGTTCTGTAAAGTCGTTTAATAAAAGCCAAGTATTTTGTCTTGGAACTATTGTTTGGCATTTAACTCATGCTCACATGGAAAACTTGTTACTGTGAAGATTAGTGCCCCAGCTTATTGTACCTGATGATTAAACACCCAAATGTTGTCTGGGGAGGTTACCGGTACATAACTGAAAGGTTAAGGTGGGTTAGGTTAGGTTAGCATTAGAGTGTTCAATAATTAATACTGTACTAATTGTTGGTTAATCTTGTTGTTTCAATTGAGTTTATTGTAGATAATTTCCACAGATTTACAGACACCTTAGGGGAGTGTTTAACACAAGTGTGGGGTTACCGCCAGTTGTCTGCACAGATTGAGACCATACGGAGGGAAATGTATGACTCTACAAATCAGAGCCACGAAGAGAAGTTACTATGTCTCTGGGATGCCCTAATGCCAGGGACTCCATTAGAGGTTAGTTATGCTTTCCATTTTCCTAATAACTTTTATTTCATTATCTGCAATATTGTTCCCTCTATTACTATGACATCTGAAGGAAGACATTTTGTAGAGAATATTTCTCAAGGTCAGTGGTGGTGATTCGAGTCTTGTGGTATCTCCCCTGGGCATTGAAGTTGATTGTCTTGCATTATGAGAATTTTGTACAAGATCACAGTTTGGACTTAGGCTTGTTCATCCCTTGCTTGTGGATGATGGACCTATTATTGGGAATATATCTTTAGGATGTTACTGGATCAGCTGAGATAAATTCATGAACTTGGCAAAAGACCCAGATCACTTCTTCAAGATTCAGACGCTTTCACAGATTATCAAGAACAACTGGGGGATCCTACACTGACCTTAGGTTAATTTAGTCGATAAATTAGAATACAGTAAACAGAAGATTGTCAGACAGACTTTCAGGCCCAAGTCTAACAAACAACGTACTGTAAGGTAGGATATTGTTCGCTTTCTTAAGACATAGTTTAGAAGATGTTAGATATTTTTATTAATGGGCATCATAAAAATTTCTTTGGTCTTTCAGGCAAGAATAACGAAGCAGTGGCAAGTCATTGGCTTTCAGGGCGATGACCCTCAGACAGATTTCCGTGGCATGGGCCTCCTTGGTTTAGAAAACTTGCTGTGAGTACTGGAGGTTGTACCATTGGTGCCACTCATTATTATTACTGAATATATTTGGTTGCTTCTCATATACAGTAAGTCTGGGGGAGGTCTGGAGCCTCCCTTTAGCAGGGGTGCACAGACTCCATCATAATTATTACAGTCTAATCAGTGGGCACTACCATTCTTTGACTATATGGAAGTTCTGTACTAACTTTAATCTTTTCATTAATAGACATAAGTTCTGTAAAATGTAGACTACTTTGGTTGAAAAGTGGAGCATAATTTTACCCTGACCTGCTGTTAAATGATAAGTCCTCAATAGACTTGTTTTACTGTGATGTTCTTCCATAACTCTCAATCTCGTACTTCAGCCAAACTGTATTTGTCTTCAGAGTTTCTTTTTCCAACAGGTTTTTTGCCGAGCAGTATCCAACAGCTGCCCGTCATGTTTTAGCACGCTCACAGCATCCTACTTATGGGTGAGTACAGTGCAGTAGGTAAACCAGGACTGACCCTCCATATTCAGATGATGTCTTGATAAATTTCCAGTCTGTATTACTGGATGGATATTTAGATAGATAGATAGATAGGTGAGAGATACTGTATGCATGTTACCACTGTGTCACCACCACCCATGGGGTGTCTCCTGATGATGAAGGACTAAAAACAGGTCTTTTATCAATAGACTGTGTAGTGCTCTACATAACTTCTTAATAAGACACTTGAATAGTAAGTCCTCAGTATAGGGGTTCAGGTACACCTGTACAGTAAATTATGAAGTATGTGTCATTAGTTTGTGATTTATTAATATTACATAATACTCAAATCAGTACAAATTTTCCAGGTATTCCTTTGCTATCGTAGGGATCAACATCACTCACATGGCTTTCCACCTTCTTCAAAATGGTGATGCCAAGATCCACTTCTACAATGCGTCCAAGAGGTTCCCAGAAGTTCGGACGTTCCACAACTTCTACTGTTACCTCTTCTTCACGTTTGACGAGTTGTGGCGGCAGGAGAAGCCGCGGGACATGATGGAGTTTTCTCGTGTCAGAGATAAGTTCGAGGCTCAGGTCAAATATAAACTTAAAAACCCTTTTGCATATTTCAAATGTAACTTTGTACTGGAGAATATTTAACTCAAAAAGCTGTACTTGCTGGAGTATAGCAATAGTTTTGTAAGGGATATCAGGGTTGGCACTGAAGGGTTTCACCATCACTATACAGTACAGTACTGCATAATGTGATTACTGTACACTCATTATTGCAATAGGACTATTTTGTTACCTGTTAATTTTAAGGAAATTGACAGTTAAGTGTCTATCATACAGTAGTAAGATCAAGAATTTCTTGCAGATAAAGTTTTGATAGACAAAGGTCACTGTTCTCCAGTTAGTTTCCAGTGTGTGAGGAAGTGATAACAAAAAAAGAGATTTTAAAAAGATTTTAATACCATTACAGGTATCCACGCTTTTAGAAGGCATTAATGGGTGTGTCACATGCCAGGAGAGCAGATGGGTACTGTAAGATAATTTGAAATCTTACTAGAGTACCTGGTGGTTTATTGTTGTGCATTATTGCATAATGAACTTAATTTTCAGAACCAACAAAATCTTGTTTCTCGTTGGAAAAATGACTTCGGAAAGAGTAAAACATATATGCTGAATTTTTCTTAAATATAATCCAAGATAAGAGTTTGGTATGAATCAGTATAGTATAAATACATCATAATGAACAACAATACTCCAACATATTTTGGGAATGGCGCAAAAGTTGTTGGACCTAAAAGTAAAAATTGCTACATAATTTTAATACGTCATCAGCTCCTAACAGTTGTGATTTATCGTGTACCGAGACTTTGCGGGAGATCATTGATATGGTAAGGGTTATTATTATTCATGTAGAGTACAATTGTTTGACCAAATATATCATGCATATTCCTATTTAATGATCATGTAGTTTAAGACAACACTTGCAGTATTACAGTGATTGGAGATAGAGTTATGTAAGAAGAGGAATTAGGACCACTAACATTTACTGACAACTAATGATTTATAACCAAATTCATTATTTAAGCATCGTCTTAGGCGGCACTAGTGTCTTATATTAAGAACTTGGATTACCTAGGTTGATTATGTACAGTACAGTACAGTGCGTATATATGAGTAATTAATTATTTTTTTTTGTTTTTTTTTTACATTTTCACTTGATTTGCATTTTTTCTTGAGACTTAATTGGATATTTTAAATTGTTTTGTAACCTATAGAGTCATACACTGGCCAGCACCTCACACACATACACAGTGAGGTACAGTGTTATATTCACAGGTCTCTTGGTCATTTTCTTCACCCTAAAATGAGATTTCATCCTTCAATTATCCATTAATTTTCTTCTAGGTTCTTTTAAGGTTTGAAACCTTTGTGTTATTACTTGTGTTTGTTGTGTCAAAATATAGTTTTAAAATACCAAGTATTTTTATGATCTGTAAGACATTTGTTAGTGCTAGACATCCTGTGTGGCTGTATGACCAGCTGCCCCGGTGACTGGGGGATACTCTGTGCTACCAAAGTGTGGCCACATGTGGGTGGTGACAATTATGGTATATTAGTGTTAAAAGATCCGCATAAACAGAAAGAGAAGGGAAGAAATAATATTAAACAAATGAAATATGAACAGACTAAAGGAAGGGGAAAGTCAAGGAAGCCCTCTAGGCAGCTACAAGAGTAGGACAAAATGGTTCCTGGGTTTCTGGAAGCATCCTGGCATCATACTGCAGTACAGTATAAGCTAAATGCTTGAAATAAGTGAGCAGAGCTTAATGCTACATAAGTTGACTCACAACAAATATATATTGCTTCAGTGAGCTGTTCTTATAATGCTTCCATTTTTATAGAAACTTCTTCGTTGGTCTGTAAATTATCTTGAGCTGGTTTGGATAAGAGAAAAAAGTTTTATAAGGATAAAAACAGTGTATAAGAGAGGTGAAGACATCTAGAGTATAGGAAGATGGTTAGTATCCTTCAGAAGGGAAGTGGAGGGGCAAAAAATAAAAATATTTAAGTTATTAATGATATTAGTCCACATCTTAAAAATCTCTCTCGGTAACATGGTACGTTAAATTTCCATTTGGCATCTAAAGTCTGAATCACTTTATTGGTCATTACGTACATTTTCATTTGCATTCTTTGTTCATTAATATGGTAAAGATATGTTTATATATAATTGTGGCAGCTGAGAGGTGTGAAGCTGGCTGGACAGAGCAGGTATGTTCTTCCTGATGCCTCTTCACACTGGCTATATTTTTTTCTCTGATAGATTTTCTAGTGATAAATTGTAACAGTTGTATATTGTATATTAGATGACAACAGGTACTGTACTTTGTCTGAATTTGGTGCCTGTATAGAGTATTTCAAACTCTCAGCTGTGAGACTCATAAAGAAAATTTTAAATTTTTTCCCCTTGAAAGACACTATTATTGTACCACATAAAAAGCACTTGTGTGTTTAATCCTAATTCACATTTAAAAAGTATATGATAATGGATTTTTTATTTAATTTGGGTGGAAAATGTGAAAGGAAACATATTGGTAAATGTAACATTGTTTGATTTTCAAGTAAAGTTGTTGTGAATTGTGCCATTTTGTAAGGTGTTGATTCACAAAAGCCTTTACCTGCTGTAGTGTATGATGGCTGAGCAGGTGATGGTCTCCTGGTGGTTAGTATTCAGTAACTAAGTTACACGTACTCCACCCATGATGGTCCACTGAAGGGTTCCACCAGTGACAAATGCACCAGATAGTGTTCTTATTTATTGTGGAGTGAACAAGGAGAGAACCCAACTCTCCAATTTGGTCTGGAGTAGATGACCATTTTCTTGTGGGATAAATGCTCTTGTCAACTGAGCTACAGAGCCAGTATAGTCTAGATATATTTCTTATTTTTAGCATTATATATTTTTTCTTCACTTTTAAGTGCCATACAGGGTCCTCAGAAGTATAAAATGAAAGATCAGCGCTGTGATCTATAGTTATGAGTAGAGAATAATCCTCCATACAAATAAGGTATTTAATATCAGGTTTAACCACTTGTGTATGGGATCCCCTCTCTGCTGAATAAAGTTACCTTGCGTAGTGAAGGGGTTAACAACAATCTACACGTTTACATGAAATTAACCATGATAGTGATACTGTATATGGTAAACTGACATGCACATGGTATTGAGAACCCTGCCCAGTGTATTCTCACTCACTAGTAAGGTTGTATTATGTAAACTAATCTTGTATTGACTTTTAAGAGATCACTGTTTTTATCATAAGTATCCTAAGCTTAATTTTTTGTGTTAAACATAAGAAAATGAAGCAATTAGAGGGTTATGTCTGGGATTCATTGTTTGCTAAGTTATGTTTTTGGGATCCTCTGTGTGTGTGTTAAAAAGACATTTATAGTCCATCACCTGGCTTAAAAATCAGTGGTATGCCAACCCTGAACTGAAACGTGTACAAAAATTCAGGTACGATACTTTAATATGATATGAACTCTCCCGAGTGTGTCTAAATTTCTTGTGCAAATTCTAAGGTTCAACGTTGGCACGAAACTGTTTCTTAACCCCCCCCCACCCACACACACAGGTAATGAAAAAAAGTATTGTACCACCACTGAACCTCCGACATGATCCCTAAAAAATATTCTCATGTACCTCACTTTGCACACGCTATTGGTAATCTAATCATGTCTGCACAAATTGCGGTGTATGTAAGATTGGGCTTTTTTTAAATAATCACATTGTCTTTCCCTGGCAAATATAATAAAGATATTTCACATAGAGATTGCCATAATTATGTACTTGGTCTTCTCTGTACAGTCTCTCGCCGTAGATACATCGAGCTTGTAGCACTTATTGAAAACTTTATGATGATCTAGATGTTATACACAGTCCAGGTATATTGTGGAAAGTTTAGCTTAGGTTTTAAAGGGGAAGACTTGTGGAGGAAGAGCAGGTAAAGATGGTTGTGTTATATTAAGAAACTGTAGATATGACAAGAAAAAGATTAGTAGTCATTTCTTGCAACCTCAAATGTTGTTAAGAGATAAGTGTATTTTATTGTCTTATATCATTCAGAAAACTCTTATTATGAACATGGGTACAGTACAGTCATCCCATTTTTGTGATACCAGTCCCCTCCATTATGCTAAGAAGTGTTTGGAATTGTTAAAATATGGGAGTTTTTTCCTAACAGGTCAGTCCAAAAGTAACTATTTTATACCATTCCTATACAATACTAACTGCTACATTGTTTGTGGCCCTGAAATGTAAGAGATTTTGTTAGTTCATACAATATTTTTTTTTTCATTCATTCTATGCATTGGTTTATTAATTGTAATTGGTATAGTATGGCACAATGCATATATAAGGTGTTCCAGGCAAGAAGGAGACAGGTGACAAAATGTAGTTCAAGTTTCGAGGGACATTCGAAGGTTATAAGTAATGGTGCAGTAAACACATCTCAAGGCATTGTATCACTTGTCTTGATCTTGCCTGGAGTGACTCATACGGAAGCGATCCTGTTACCTTGTGTCTGAAAAATAATTCCAAAGTCTCATACCCAGTAATCCATCGACAGGGGAACAGGTGATTTAACTTCTCTGTCGTTGGAAATGTTTTCTTCAATTGTAATCTCTTTAGTATTTAATTTGCATGAATACCTAAATAATCAATTAGATATTGTATTTTTTAATTATTTTTATGCTCAAGAATGTTCTTATTTATGAAGATTTCCGTATTACAGTATTTTGTTTCCTTATAGATCTTAAGTGTTGGGATTTGGATAAAATGGAGTCTCCTAGTCCAGATTTTGCACACATTGTGTTATATAAGATGCAACATGAGTCTGTGTTGTCAACGCTCGCTGCTACTCGCTACTCTCTTATGACTACAGTACTAATACCCCCCAAGGAATCATATTATACAACTATTACTGTATGTGTTGTTTTACCTACATATTCTTATTTATTCATTTTTTGCTTCTATTCATAATTATTGTTCTTAGTTACCAAACTTAATTGTTTTCCATAACAACCAAATTTAATTATACTTCATGGTAAACAAACATAATTATTCTCCATAATCAAATATAATTATTCCCCATAGCAACCAGATATAATTATTCTCCATAGCAACCAAACAATTATACTCCATAGCAACCATCCTCAGATCCACAACAAGTTCATATTATGTAAAATATTTCTGTGCCTGACTGAAGGATGAATTACTCCCTCAATACATATGGTCAACTTTGTTTGGGTTATGTTGTACGTCATACAGAGGCGACCATGTTCTTTCAGGTTCTATTTATTTGTAAATAAACGGGTTCAATACTCCAATTGTCCTCGTGAACAATGACTATTTTTTTTATTATCCACATTTAAATTTTGTATTAGATTCCAGTGTTTTTGTTTGTGTGATAATCTCTCATAATCATATATGTACTGAGCTCATAAATCAGGAACATTCATCTGATTGGTTAAGATTAAACACTAAAGCTTGTCTTGTGACTGATGTTGACAACCCTTCATGTGCCCTAGCAGTTCTGTTGTTGTATTTAAGTAATTTATATATACTGCTTTAATATTTTCATCACTTATCAGCTTATTAGACAGTCTGTACTGCCTTCATTGTCCAGTGTTAGTACTGGAGAAAACCTGCCATGTTTGGTAGTGTCACACTTTATAATACCCTTCTCATATCTATACTAGGGACTTGAAACCATGACAGCAATAGTGAGAGGTAAACATTGTACCATCAATGCTTGATATTAATTAGTGTGATTCATATTTGCTTCTACAATATTTCTGATCTGCATTTTCATGAAGTTATTTTCTGGGACATGTTTTGCATTCTTGTCTCCCTTTCCATTTTATTTAAAGTATTCTAGGAAGTGGAGTAAGACTAATGAAGGAAAGGAGTGTAGGTTACTAATTAATTTACAAGGTACAGTATAATTAATGCTTAAGGACTATGTATCATATGGAAGATACATTGAATACAATATTTAATCGTGATCCTCAAATAACAAAGCAATTATAGTATATCATGTAAAGAAGTCAAATTTAGATCTCATGAAGGTTAGGAGCCCCAGTTATTGCATCTGATGATTAAATATCCTCATGCCAATTGGACAATATATGATATTAAGTGAGAATAGGTTGGATTTAGTTAGTTAAATTAGGTGTGATTAGGTTAACAGGAGTTTTGTTTAATGACGTGAAATAGGCAGAGGTTCCTAGTCTTCATGAGATCTTAAAATTAAATCAATTACACATACATTCTAAGACTATCTCCCAAACCCATTGTTACATACCAACACCAAACACCTAAAGAAAGTGGATGTACTTAAGAAAACAAGTGAAAGTTGTGAGTGAGAAAACAATTGATCACAACCCCTTGTGTAAAGGCTTCCCTCTGAGCCAAAGAAAATCAACTGTCGTTACGAAATATAATGTCAGAAGTGGCATTCCCATGGTGAAGGGGTTAGTTAACATAGTCTATTTAGCCCCTAGTGTTTCGGTTCCTCTCTCAGCTGAAGAAAATCATTTGTCGGTAACCAAATAAACATCACAATTGGTGAAGGGGTTAACACTGAGCATAATCATTTGGCTCGAGGTACACCAGGTACGTGCCGTCATCACAGGAGGTGTACGGGTCGATGAAGCTCAAGATGGTGAAGTTCCTGATGATCCAAGCAATGTCACATTTACAGATGAGAGGATTATCTGCCATGGGAAAAGAAGGAATTATCTAGAGAAGACTATTATCTTAGGAAGAAGAGAGAGATATAAAAATGGTAAGGGTGTACACATACACAGTATATACAGTACTGAGGTGTTGCAACATGGGGAGAAATGTTTATTGGGGAATATTTGTGAATGTGGGGGAGGAATGTTTACTGGGGGAATATTAGTGTATGTGGGGGAGGAATGTTTACTGGGGGAATATTAGTGTATATGGGGAGGAATGTTTACTGGAGAATATTAGTGTATTTAGGGAGGAGTGGATGAACAGTACCCACTTGAAGCATCCAGTTTAATAGCTTGGTCCAGAAGCGGATGCCACACCTTCTCTTTCAACTCCCTCAGTCTGTTGCTGCTAACGTCTATGAAACCGTAAGTTATACCTGTTGAAATAAACAATCCCAACTGTAATGATAAACATGGGAGTTAAACCACAATACAAGTCCTCATTCATAGTTACTGTACAATGGAAGAGGATGAATTAATGTCACTAATTTGATGATAGAAAACAATATCAGTGAATAAAGTTACATGCTTCTCTTAAGAAATGTACACAATTATTTATAGTACAGTACTCTCATGATGATGTTTTTACCTGTGATGAAATTAGGAGCAATGGAGGAGATATTGTTGTTGGCTAAGTAGATCCAGGACTGTGAGGAGGTTTCCAGGACGCCTTCCACCAGTTCATGCACCTCGTTGGCCCATAAGTCCACCTCAGATAACATTGGCAGACCAGTGAAAGTTCCTGAAGGAGAGCACAGGTAAGTCAGGTGCACTGGTTGTATGACACAGGTAAGACAAGTGTGTTAATTAGAGGTACAACACGGGTAAGACAAGTGTGTTAATTAGAGGCACAACACAGTTAAGATAAGTCTGGGAGATTACACAGGCTGTATCTTAGTTATATGAGTACAGTTACTTAGGTTTTGTGATATTGGTTTTCAAAACAAGATTTTCACTATTTTCTTCACATTATTTGTAACGAGGAATATATTTTTATGACAAGTAATTTTTAGAATATTTTTTTTTTACTGTACAGTGTCTTAGACATACCTGCAGGTACTTCCTTGATCCCCGTCTTTCTCAGGTTGATATAAGAGAGAGCAGGTGTGTTGATGAAGGCGTCTCCAGGCAGTTCACCGAGGGGGTTGAAGGAGAGATACAGCGTAGTTAGAGTTGCCGACGATAACACTGGGAAACCCTGCAGGCTGTTCATCTGTAGGTCTAGGTACTCGAGCCTAGTGAGTGACGGGAGGGTGTGGTAGGGGAAAGATTTGAGATTATTGTTGAAGAAGTCAAGGTGGGTTACCGTAGAGGTGCTGGCAGACAGGGCTCCTTCCTCAACCTTCTCTAGGGCACCATTATACATTCTGATGTGCTGGAAAGTGGTGTTCCCCAGGGCGCCCTCCCTCAGAACCTTCAGGTGATGGTTGGCCTCGATGTGAAGGGTAAAGAACCCAGTTTCTGTGAATTTTTGGCTGAAAACTTTCGCCAGTTCCTCTTCGCTGGCTATAGCTGAACAGTTCATCTCAGTGAGGGTTTTATCGATCACGGTACACACGCAGGGTGTGATGAGCCCTGCGTCGGGGCAGGTCGAGGCCCACATGTCCTCTGCTTTTACACCCTCAGTGAGAACCCCAACTAAGACAAAGGTCAAGAGAGACAACATAATCATCGCCATGTTGGTGGAGGTGGACAGTGCTAATAGTGTGTTGAGTGATGCAGGTTACAATGCTATTAGTAGGTATAACAAGCGGTCAGGTGGGCACAGGGTTGCTAGTCTCACGTCAACCACGGAACGGACTGTCACAAAGTCGTACTTGTACTCCGAATTTTGAGGCCGGAAAAACGACCACCTGTTACAGGACGTTGATAGATGATAATGATGCCAGATATCATCCTGAGAACTGTCAGCTGGCAGTGTGTGCATGTGTGTAAAAGACAACATTATATTCAATACTTATTTCTTATCTTACCTCACCTACTTAATAGCCACCCAAACTAGAGGTGGCCACGCCGAGAGGAGGGAGTCAGTGGCCAGTGTCGAATCCATCCATTGTTCTTGATTGAATGTCTAGAGCTAATTTTTTAATCCTTTTCGCCACTTATCAGCTTACTAGCCGTTTGGGCACTCTATTCAGCGTTAGTGCAGGAGGAAACCGGAGACCAGGAAGCCTGCGTGAAGTTTGGTAGGGTCACACTGGATAACACCTTTCTCAGGTGTGTTCGGCTGGGTCTCGAACCCGTCACAAACAGGTGAGAGCTACGCGCTTTACCGCTATACAGTACTGTTTATCAGTTACACAGCTTAAACTTGGTAGACTGTACAATGCCTATACAGTATGCACAGGTTTACCCACATAGCACTTAAATTCCACAATGATAACTACTGGCAAGCTAAAACAATTTCATGTAAACTAATCGAAGTTTTTGCATTGCAGTTATTGTTATTTGTGTATCAATACCTGGCTGACATACAACTCACCTACTTATATTTTTTTATAATTACCTATTCATCATACTAAAATAATGAATAATGCAGTAGTTATTTCTCCCATTAGGCGTAACATCTCGTGCTTCTTTACATTGTCGTGTGGATGGAGGCACCTGGGAAGCACCAATGGCCAGAATAGCAGGTAAAGTTTGTTTAGGTTACATTATTTTTCATCATATTCTATAATTTCTCTTGCCTCGGTAGTTATTTGTTTATATTTCACTGTAGATTATACTTATTGCACCAAATTGTATCCCTCATTTTAGTCATTTGCTTTTTAGGTTTTCGTCGTCCCTCGTTTGTAAACACGGCGCCACACGGTCAAAATGGCAGCTCGTCTCCTCCTCGAAATCGAAGTTTAAGAATAGATCTGTGCATTGTTGCCTGGTAAGACCTCCTGAAATATAATTTGTACATATCTGGTGAGTGAATGAGGGCATAAACTGTCCGTATCAGCTCTGGTATATATTTTTACCCAAGTAAATAGTTGAATTTACAACTTCACTAGCTGCTGTTTACTCAAGCTGCAGGATTTATCAGTAACTTTAACCTATATCATTTTGTTTTATTCATATCATTGGAAACTACTTTATAAAGCAAAAATGTTGATGCTTACTCTGGACTTCTTTGAATTACAACAAATCCTCGCCTCGTTTTATAATGTGTATTCAGTACCTTAATTGTGAAGTGAGGACATCAAAAAGACAAATTAAAATACTGCATTTATTTCACTAACAAAACAAAAAAATAAATAATTCTTAATAAATACAACATACAACAGGAACACAAGAACTGCCTGCAGCTCTTGTCTCCAGCCAAGGAGGTCATGTCAGCCAAGGAAGTCACGTCAGCTGAGGATGTCACGTCAACGGAGGATGCCAAGTCAGCCGAAGCCGTCACACCAGCCGAGGAGGTCAGTTCATGTCGTTCTCATTTTGAGGGTGAGGTACAGTCGTCCACTAGCCAAGCATCAAAGATCAGATTCTCAATGATTATACGCCATTATCCCTCTCTTGTGTGTACGGTATATTACGGTAGCTTCAGTACAGCAATGTCGAGACCACTTTCGTCATCAGTAAACCACTTCCAAATGAGAGAATCAGATGACTTTACACATATAATTTGGGGATAATATTAACGTCATAACCTTTGAAAAAAAAATCCAAACTTGTGTCATAAATCATTAGTTGGTTCAGTTTAGTTTTGTCTTTGGAAACATTATTGAGTCAGGTCCATGTTAGATACAGGTAATTAATTCAGGTACAGTCATCACTTGGTCAGGTAAGATGTGAGAATGAGTCAGTTAGTCAGTCGGGTAAGTTGATCTTGTGATGTGGTTTTCGGCCAGTTAGTGGAAATCTAGTTAGTCGTTGGTATTGTGGTTCGGTAAAACAGTTCAGATGACAGCTATGAGTTATGTTAAATTCCTCGTAAACTGTTAGATATGTAATTCATGGAATCTAACGTAATCGTCAAGTACAACGATGATTAAAAACTTAAAAAACCTGGTACTGTATCATGTCCCGGGAAGGTTATGGTGAGGTTAGTCATTTATTCTTCCGTGGTCAGGTTTTTTCCGTCATTATCACTAACAGCGTTATCGCCACACTGTAAGGTCGATGGTCTTGTGTCTGACGTCTCTAAGTTTGGTCATTGTCTGTTTATTTCATCCATTATGTCTGTCTGCCATTGTAGTCCATGTGGATTTCCCTTTGCGGGCGGCCCAAGTTAATAATGGCAATACTTCTTCACCACTAAGAAATTGCCAATTATTACTGAGTGTCTTTTAAGTCCTAAACTACTTGGATTATTCTCAATAAACATTCAGTAATTATTTTAGTCCTATGTATGGCTTTGTCAGTGGTTGTGTAGAACGTCTCTATGGGCACGGAGCGATAGACTGTCGTTATTGGTATGAGGTCGTCTTTAATAGTCAGTTATATATTTTTGAGAAAGAAAAGAACTGGAGTCTTTATTGTTAAGTAGTTGGTAACTGTACTGTGCTTAAGGTTACTTGGTAAATCGGCTTAGTAGTTAATATGTCTTAGTTGATGTGAGCGTTAGCCAACACATTATGTCACGTGTCTTTATATAGTCCAAGCGATATCCTAAAGTGCTATAATGTCAGGTTTATACTCAAGGAGATAATATTGTTAAGTCAGAACTATATAACAAGGTTTAAACATTATTAGTATTGTCTTTGGGTAAAAATTGTCTGGGATTTGTCTGTAGAATTAATTGATATAAGTGAAGAATTATTTGTAAGTTAAAGATTGGGATTATACTGTGTTGAAGGTGGAAACAATGTCAGTATTGTATGTTAAGTCAAAACTCTATATTACGATCAAAATTGTTGTAATGATTGTAAGGTCAGAAAATGTCAGAGGCGTTATTGTAAAATTAAAGCATATTGAGAATTTTGTCTGTTACGCCAAAGCAGCATCTCTTGATTACTGTGTATAGTTAGCAATAAGCTAAAACAATTTGTGACAGCAGAATGTTAACAACGATTTGTCTTGTGTTAGGTTAAACGTTGTGACATGTTTACTGTCTGGGTCAAACTGCTTGTCACTGTATGCCATAGGCTGATTCTTCTGCAGTGTAAAGGGTCAGAAATGTTTGTCTGTTAAATCCTGGAGTATCGAAGTCAGTGAAGAATAGAGGCGACGCCTCATTCTTCTCGGTTTAGTATACACGAAATAACGAAAAATAAGGAATAACCTATGTAAATGGTTAGTTATAATTATATTGTGAACATTACTTAAAATTAGGAAGTGAGTCTTTGGTCCGCAGTCTGTATAATAAAGTTTCTTGTGCGGTCTTTGTCGTTAAAGGAAGACTAGCGAGAAGTTGGAGGGACTAGAAGATGACGCCAACATTATTTCTGCGCTAACTCAGCGTCCGTCTAGGTGAACTGTATCCAGGAGAGCTAACTTAATTATTAATGAGTCTGTCTAAAATAACAGCACCCAGATATGCTAATGATACGTTATTGTAAAGAACAGTTACAGATTCACTGTCATGAAAACACGTTAACCAGAGGTGTTTTGATAATTCAAAAGTTAATTTGGTTATTTTCCTATGGTTAACTATATGAAAAGTTATGAGCAAATTAGATACATTAGGTCAAGTTAGCTCAACCGGAAGTATGTGTCATATACACAGAGAGTCCTGGGTTAAAATTAAGTCTTTGGCGGCGCGTCTACCCGTAGGTGGTGGTCAAGTGGTCGTGCGGGCGGAGGTCATGTACGAGGGCTGCCAGGGACAACTGTCACAAACGTTTACACTCTTAAAGCACTTGGTTATATCTTTTTTCGTCCATTACTACAATAGCTACAGCCGGGTTATATTTACTTATTTGCGGTAATGTAAGTGAATAGTTTACAGAGTGAATTTAGTGAAATTTTCTTTTTCTTTGTAGGCTATTTTCCTCCCTGGAGACGCGGTACTGGGCCCTCGCCTCACCCTGCGTTCATTGTCCTTGAGCAACCTTAAAAATGTAAACCAAGTTAAGGAAGAAGAGCCTGAGTTTCAATACGCTGAGGTCCAGCCTCAAAAAAAGTCGAAGAAAGTGTCATATAAAAATAAATATTCTATCTACAGTTAGCGTATAAATCTAGTGGGTCAGCTACACGAGCAGAGCGTTGCTTGGACGTCTGTCGTGAAGAGGCTTTAACAACATACAGTAACTAGTCTATTAACGTCTCAAGGAGTTACACACGTTCATATCTGAACTTTAATGATTTATACGAGAACAAAATATAGGGTATGTCAAAAAATGTAACTTCCATACATGTTTTCGTGGAGATCGCGGGACTACTTGCATCACATCAACAAGGGAGGACTGTGTTGGTGGAGTACAATATAAGCGTTCACGCCATCTTGACAACCTGTAAGGCAAGGTGTGTATACATTTCTCTAACACAGCCAATATTTAGTTACTTATTACATATTGTAACTTGATACGTAATGTAAATAAGAAATGAACGTGTGCTTGAAGAAGGAAACGCTAAATAAATAATGTAGTGTTGGAGGGAGCTGGTCAGTGGTACAGTATCACAGTCTTAAGAGTCTAGCCGGGATTCTCAAACACAACTTGAGGTTCTCTAGCGATCATTCTGCTCTATTATTGAGCGACGTATAGTTTCATACAAGCTTGAGCGTAATGTTACGGTACTCAAGTGTTGTTTAAGAATGCCTGGCGCGTATGGCACAGTTAGAAATAGGTCAGAGGTCTCCAGGTCGGTCCGGATGTTCGGTCTTGTGGTCACTAAACATTTCGGTTACCTGTTCATTAAGGAAGTTAAGAACGGAGCCCATCTAGAGTAGGACAAGTCATTTTTGTTCCCCTGATTAGAGATAAATATGGAAGAAGTTTCTACTAATACTCTGGTAATGGGAGGGGTGAGTGGCACGCGGCGTCCCACAACCTATAGCCCTGTCAGCTGATGTGCCATGATAAACACGACTAATTTTGTTATACACGCATTTGCTTTCTTCTGTTTTTATCGTCTGGAGGAAGTGACTCTCCCGCCACCGTGGCTGTGTACGCGTGCAACACAACCATAGTCAGTAAGGTGGAATGTTCACAACAAAACAAGCAATGTTTACACGGGAGAGTCAGCTGAGGAAGGACAGTTGTTGACCAAGACCCAGGCGGGCGACAACAACGGTATGTTATTATTCTTTAGCCGTCTCTGTGGTCTCCGTCTCGGGGCTGGTTGCTGCCTCAGAGATACGGTTAGTGTCGGTGGGTGGCTGATGCGACGCCAGAGGGGGAGGTCTTTGATCTGGCGTGGCGGAACAGCGTAACATGCTGCAGCTGCCGGCGCGGGACGTCCTAAACAGTCGAGCCAAACCTGCTTTGCGCGCCACGAAGTCTGGGGTCCTGGGAACACAAGATATGACTCAGACTAAGGAAGTAACCACTGAATATCAGGGTAGTTATGCCCCGTCACGGGTGTGAACCAGGCATATATTCTCTTTCCTGCAAGCTGACGTATCTTAGACGTTATTCAGACCTTATTGGCCAAATAACCACCAAAATACATTACTACAGTATCTTGATGAGTAACACAACATTACGTCAAAAGTTACTTCTGTATACTCAAGAGGATCAACTTACAGTGTAGCGAGGTAGTAGAATGTCTTCTGGAGGAAGGAGGCGTCCTCGTGCTCCCCCAGGAGGGACAGCTCACAGAACAGTTTCTCCTGACATTGGCGGGAGGTGAGGGAGAGGAAGTTGTTCTCCACCAGGGTGTTCAACAACGGCAGCTCAGACGGGTCGAACTGATCCTGCAGGAGGTTGGTGTCGTCCAGGCTCCGTCTGTCACGTATAGTCACACCTTAACATATTCACTTCCTCTAGTCTTATTTGGCAACGGCTTAAAGTTCTCTGCTCCCGTATACTGTACTGTATATATCGTCATCGTTACACACATATAATATAAATATATAAAGTTATATTTTGTAATAAGCTGCCAGCCTGGATGTAAAGACCGTAAATATGAAACCAGGATGAGGACCTGTAGGGCTTACTGACCTCCTGACGGCGAGGGTGAAGAGGCCAGTGGGGAGGGCGGAGAGGAGGAGGCCGACGGGGATGACGGTAACAGCCACGTTGTACATCATGTCCGTGAACGACCATTCATCATCGTCGAAGCTGAAAAAAACCGATTATTATTATACATGTGGCTGTATAGGAAAACCTCTGGATAACACCCTTCTCACATCTGTATCTGGCCGGGGACTGAACCCAGGACACAATATTGAGAGATGTGCACGTTATCGCTGTACCAAAAACCTGTGTGTCTATCCTATGGCTAGTCGTTGTACATCTGACTCTCTCTGCTACTTTTGACCTTGAGCCGTGACCTTAACCTGACCTCAACTATAATTGCATGACAGACTGTTAGAGCTACGGGCGTGTGTCAGTTTCACTGAGATTGGTGAAAAGTTTGAGAGATTTCCTCGTGAAATTGAACCGTACTGTACATATATTGGTTTCTAAATTTCACCTATAATTAAGTGCAGCTGCCATCACCTATAATTGACACGATATTCCAGCCGTGTGTGTGTGTGTGTGCGCACCTACCCTCGTGATTGCAATTTCACAAACTGTTAAACCGGATATCAACAGCTACCTAACACGCCTGTTGGGGTAGGTGGGTGGGCGGGGTGTAGCAGATATAGCTATTGGTTCATAAGTGTAACGTGAGGGAGATGGATGGGCGGGGTGTGTGTCAGGGCGGAACCTTTCTATAGTCATGATCGCAGGGCGTGAGTTGGGTGTTGTTTCCCGCACTCTTATATCTATATACAGGTATATAACGGTGTGTGTGTGTGTTATTCACCTCCAGCCATCACGCCCACAACTCACCTGTCATCACGGGCAGGATGTTGGAAGTATTGTGGGCGGTGGACGACCTGCACGGGCGCATAGCTACTGTAAGAGGATTGTTGACCCCCTGCCGACGGCGACTCGTAGCCCACCAAGGGTAGCCCGTATCCCGCCTGTGCAGAAGCGCTCGGGGCGTAGTAATAGACGGACTGGTAGTCGTAGTCCTCGTAGTCGTCATAGTCGTAGCCCATCCATTCCATGATTGACTTACCCCAGTCAGAGAAGGTGCGACCTGTGGTGGCGGGCGAGAGGTGAGGTGAGGTTGGCTATGGTGGGCGAGAGGTAAGGTGAGGTTGGCTATAATAGGGGTCAATGGTTCGAGTTAGATCAGGTAAATTGGTTGGTGTTATTGGGTTAGGTTAGGTTAATAGGAATGTTCTTGTTATTACAACTTCAATAGGCTGCTACTCTACCATCATAACATTACTAACGCTGGGGGTTCCTAATCATCAGGTGAAATAAGCTGGGGGTTCCTAATCAACAGGTGAAATAAGCTGGGGGTTCCTAATCAACAGGTGAAATAAGCTGGGGGTTCCTAATCAACAGGTAACATAAACATACCTGTGATTCCGTCAATTAAGGGTTTAATTTGTGACTTAGGACGCTCAGGTAAGACGTCCACCACATCTACGTCTATTGTGTCGACGACCGCAGCCCCCTGGCACAAGACGGCTCCCACCACCGCTATCACAACCACTCGTAACTCCTGCATCTGAAGGGGGAAAGAGGAACGACACTCGTTTTACACACCTTCTGCAGGAGGAGGAGTATAGTTATCTCATCTCCTCCCAGTAGTTCCTCTCTACACAAGCCAATTCATCTTCAAACAGTACCACCAATTTTTTGATCAATTATCCTCTAGAGTCATGTGATTAGCGTTGTACGAGGTAGTGAAGCTTTAGATTAGGGTCTTGTGATATATAAACAAATAATATATTAAATATACCCGTTAATTAGCCTACAATATGTGGCTGGTGTTTTATTATACTAGTATGAGGAAAACTAATAGGGATGTACGGTAAAATTGCAAAGACAAGGACTAGCTATTGTTATTGGTGATTCAAGTTATCGTACTCAAGTTATTTAAGTTATCGTAATTTATTCTTAGAGTTATCGTAGTAAATTATTCACTTTATTATAATTTATCATGTGGACTTAAAATTATCGTACATAGTGAACTATTGTTGTACGTAGGTGAATCGTACTCAGTCATAGGTGAATCGTTATCGTACTCAGTCATAGGTGAATCGTTATCGTACTCAGTCATAGGTGAATCGTTATCGTACTCAGCCATAGGTGAATCGTTATCGTACTCAATCATTAGTTATATCCCGTAAGTGATTGTTGTACATGATATATAAAGCTTTACAGGAATATACATTTGTTTATATGTCGCCATCGGTCGTTTACACCACCAAGACTGTAGACTGCGTGAGGAGACTTCAACATAGGGGCAGACTATGATCCATGAGCCACAACGCCTCCAGTTATCGGTGAAATATATATAAATTACGATAAATATTTCGATGTATTGATGAGATAGATTCTTATTCTTTATGTCGGAAAAGATGAATTGATTTTATGTGGATGCTAAAACGGTATTGTGTTGTAATGTCCTTTTGAATACAGTTAAAATATCAGCACTGGCGCCTCTCCCAACTTACTCTGAGACACTTAAAAATATTTCTAACTGGTCGTCTGTTTCACTGGTCTTGTGAGCACTTAACACGACAGGATTATATTCACTAGTGACGACAAGACTCTGGACCGCAGCTCTTTAATACTTCCTCACGCTCGATGCCGGGCCCCCTACCTACAGCCACTACGCTCGGTGAGGGGTCCTGCCACCTCGCTCTTACAAAAACTATCACTTGATGAGATCTAGGAAGAGCATGTGCAATATGTGTGTCAACAACCCGACCGTAACAAGTGAAAATGAAAGAAAAATTAATCTAGGTAAATAAACGAACAGAAAGATGATTAATGTAACGTAGAGATTAAAACAACTCGAATGTTAAACAATGTAAATAATAGAGAGGTGGTATTCGGTCACCACACAAGGGTCACCTGCGCAGGCCGGCGACGTGGTGGTGATCGAGGGCACCGGGTCACTGTGCCTAGGAGAGGGAGGTGTTGTGGCTATTTCATGAACCTGGACAAGTTTTTATAAGCGTTAGTCTCACTTTTTTCCTTTTTCTTGTGTACCTCGGTCAGAACCACCATTCTTAGGTATGCCTGATGGCCCTAGTTGCCTACGAGAGATAAACCCAAGATTGTAAAGTGTTCCTATTGTAATTTTTTCCCCTCACGCAAATTGGTTCCCAGCAAATTGGTAATGTAATAAAGAATATAATTGGGTTTATTCCTTTCACACACACACACACACGAGTCATGATAGCCTAAGAATTCCACTGTGGTTTTAACGGTTAGGAAATGAGTCGCTTCTGTAACCCAAGTCAAGAGAGAGAGAGAGAGACAGGGGGGGGGGGGGAGACTAGGAATTTATGAAGGTCCAGATATCAGGAGAGTTTTTGCTCATCGACCGACTTTTATGTTTTTGGTTTATATTTTTTGTATAGCTGAACAAAAACCTGGTGTGTGTGTGTGTGTGTGTGGTATCAGCTGGACGACCACCCGCCCGGGAGAAAGTTGGCAACCTGTGTACACATTAATTACCATGTGTGAAGGAAGACATACATACTTGTTATAGTGTTGATACAGCCTCACACACACACGCACACACACGCACGCACACGCACGCACACACACACACACACACACACACACACTCACGCACGCACGCACATCCACACACGGTGACCTTCAGCAGGAGGTCACCGTGGACTACTTTAAACCTGTGGACCAAGTTACAGGTAAATCATTCATTAGATGTCGCTGCCTCAGGTGTGTGTGTGTGTGTGTGTGTGTGTGTGTGTGTGTGTGTGTGTGAGACCATGTAAGGTGGAACAAATTTCTATGGTGTAGGTAGAGAGAGAGAGAGAGAGAGAGAGAGAGAGAGAGAGAGAGAGAGCATCACAACAGAAAGCAGTGTTAACATCCTGCCCTCCCCCCACCCCCTCCCTCTCTCCAAGCACAAGAATAAACAGCTATCATTTATTTCTGGTAACATCAACGTCTTATCTTAAACCACAAATGTTTCTTCTTTGTTGTTTTTTTTTTTTGCTTTAGTTCTTATTCGACTAACAGAAAAGCAGGAAAATTCTTGACCCCGGCATTGTGGAGTAACGTACAGTAAAGGTTTGGCAGGTGTGTAATGTTGCTCGTTGCCAGATGCGTGTCGTCTTGATCGTATCCTATAATCTTATTTTATCTGGAATCTGACTTATTTCTTTCTTTCTTGTTATTATTTTCTATCTCATTTTTTATATCTGTTACGCCTATATACATTTTCTGTGTCATTGGGTTATTGTTGTTGTTGTGGGTAGTGTTGTGAGGGAAGGTTGTGGGTAGTGTTGTGAGGGAAGGTTGTGGGTAGTGTTGTGAGGGAAGGTTGTGGGTAGTGTTGTGAGGGAAGGTTGTGGGTGTTGTTATATACGTGTTTGTTGGAGACCCCGGCCACTAAACCAGTTACTTACCTGCTGCCCTCCAGTGACTAAATTTCCACCTGTAAATATTGTTCTCTAGGTCACTGCATTCTTCTTACTGTTAGGTCATCTACTGTTAGGTCATCTACTGTTTGGTCATCCACTGCTAGGTCATCCACTGCTAGGTCATCAACTGCTAGGTCATCCACTGCTAGGTCATCTACTGTTAGGTCATCAACTGCTAGGTCATCCACTGCTAGGTCATCTACTGTTAGGTCATCTACTGTTAGGTCATCCACTGTTAGGTCATCCACTGCTAAGTCATCCATTGTTAGGTCATCCACTGCTAGGTCATCGGCCATTACTACACCTACGACTACATATACATTTCCTGACCTTATTTTTCGTGTTAACAGGACAAATGGATGTCTTCACGCCTATCTGTGTGTGACATGTCAGCTGAGTTGTCCCAGGCCTTTTAGGAATTTGATTTATCGTGATTCCCACCCCTCCCCCCTCCTCCTCCCCCCTCCTCCTCCCCCCCACTCCCTCCACTCTCCCCCCCCCCCCGTGTGTCGCAGCCAAAAAATATCTTCACGGTCATCGATGAATTACAAAATGAACACCTGATCATCTCTTGTCCTGTTTGGGTTGTCATAATTGTTCGTCCTTTGGTGTTGTATTGTCTTATATACAATCTCTCTCTCTCTCTCTCTCTCTCTCTCTCTCTCTCTCAGACCAATTAATTACATTTTATTATCAACTTCCAGCCTCAGACATTCAATTCATCATCACCGCTTTCTACCCGTCATGTTACCCTATGTCATTCACCCTCACCTGCGGCTATAATCACCATGACTCACTATCACAAGGACACACCATCGCTTACCTGTGACCCACTACAGGTGATGGTGATAATATATTTATTTTATTATTTAGGAAGATAAGATTAGGTGAAGTAATGTGTGTGTGGGGGGGGGGGTGCGAGTGGTTGGAAGGGTTGTTATAGTGAGGGGTGTGAGTTATAGTGATGGTTGTGAGTGATGGTGAAGGTTGTGAGTTATAGTGAAGGGTTGTGAGTGATGGTGAAGGTTGTGAGTGATGGTGAAGGTTGTGAGTTATAGTGAAGGGTTGTGAGTGATGGTGAAGGTTGTGAGTGATGGTGAAGGGTTGTGAGTGATGGTGAAGGGTTGTGAGTGATGTTGAAGGGTTGTGAGTGATGGTGAAGGGTTGTGAGTGATGGTGAAGGTTGTGAGTGATGGTGAAGGTTGTGAGTGATGTTGAAGGGTTGTGAGTGATGGTGAAGGGTTGTGAGTGATGGTGAAGGGTTGTGAGTTATAGTGAAGGGTTGTGAGTGATGGTGAAGGTTGTGAGTGATGGTGAAGGGTTGTGAGTGATGGTGAAGGGTTGTGAGTTATAGTGAAGGTTGTGAGTGATGGTGATGGTTGTGAGTGATGTTGAAGGGTTGTGAGTGATGGTGAAGGTTGTGAGTGATGGTGAAGGGTTGTGAGTTATAGTGAAGGTTGTGAGTGATGGTGATGGTTGTGAGTGATGGTGAAGGTTGTGAGTGATGGTGAAGGGTTGTGAGTGATGGTGAAGGGTTGTGAGTGATGGTGAAGGGTTGTGAGTGATGGTGAAGGGTTGTGAGTGATGGTGAAGGGTTGTGAGTGATGGTGAAGGGTTGTGAGTTATAGTGAAGGTTGTGAGTGATGGTGAAGGGTTGTGAGTGATGGTGAAGGGTTGTGAGTGATGTTGAAGGGTTGTGAGTTATAGTGAAGGTTGTGAGTGATGGTGATGGTTGTGAGTGATGGTGAAGGTTGTGAGTGATGGTGAAGGGTTGTGAGTGATGGTGAGGAACAAAACAAAAGAGCATCGGGATCACCATGACTTGCTAGTTTTAATACTGTTGTGGATCAGCTGTCGTGAACCCCGTCCGCTTGGCTGCCCTTTATTTATCTTACTGAACGGCGAAAACTATATCTTGCAGCTTTTCGCCGACTTAATATCAAGGCCAGTGTGTGTGTGTGTGTCCATCTACCAAACTTAGGCACCTCTGCTCATTTCACCTGATGATTAAACAACCTAACCTAACCTAACCTAACCTAATTTAGTCATGAGGTTAAAAAATAAGCTAGAGGGTCGGGGACTGGTGGGGCGAATCTTCAAGGGACTAATCTTTTAACCGTGTGTAGTTAAGTAAAGCTCCTGACGTGATAATACTTCTGCAGGAGGCCGCCGCCCCTCACCCATAAACAAAGACCTGAGGGTGAAGGCAGCGAAGCATACAACCAGAGCTAAATATATAACACTTATTATTTACACAGGGGAGGAAGATGACTTCTCTACACACGGAAACAATAAGTCTGAGGAACAATGTTAAGTGATGAGATGGCAGTTGTCTGGAGGCGCTGACATGATTTATACAGTGAAACAATGGAAACTGTGTACTTACTTACCGTTGTTAAATCTATGTCAGAAATAAGTGGAAAGCACACACACACACACACACACACACACACACACACACGTACATTTGAGGGATGGATGAATGAAATTGTAAACTGCGTCCAATAGCATAAAATCTCGAAGGATTGGGATAAAAAAAGACCCAGCCCGAGAGACGTTTAGAGTGGAGGACTGTGGTCGCCAACCCTCAGATATGGGGACGGTATTCTGATTGGTTGAAGGAGTTACTACCGTGAGAGAGAGAGAGAGAGAGAGAGAGAGAGAGAGAGAGAGAGAGAGAGCCACACAAGAACTGACCTATGAAGCGCTTGTGGAGAAAGTCTGGCGATAAAGTAGATAAAAAGTTGTCTTGGTTGAATAGCAATGCCTAAGAAAGACCCCCCCCCTCCTCCTCTTTCCCTCCCTCTCCTCCCTCTCCCCCCCTCTCCCCCCCCTCTCCCTCCACTAAATAACTACCCGGGGGAAAAACAAGGTATATGTCATGGTATTTTTTGTTTAATAATTAGAAACTTATGGAAGAACTGAAGCACGTGACTTAATGCACACAAAAACGTAAGGAAGTAGAGCACAACGTTAGGTTAGGTTAGGTTAGGTATATATCAAAATCTAGTGAAAATATTGGAGCTCAGGAAGATTAGGCATCATGGTTTATTTTTCCTTATGATCTGTAAACAACTTAACGCTATCTAGGGGTTAGGTTATGGTGTTTAATTATCTAGAATAGTATACCATTATTTTAAGTGATATATAAGAAAAACTGTTTATAGCGCCATTATTATTTTGTTTTGTCTTTTCAGTGACAGAATAATGAAAAATATGATAATACAGTTTACCATTATTTTGTGTACAGTCGAATACATTTTTTTTAGAGAGAACTTTTCCCATTCGTTCACAGACTCGATGTATCTGTGACGAGGAGTGCCTGGTGGTGACGTCAACACGGAGAGGAGCAGCTTGGGATGGTCGACTCCAGCGGGTGTACACGTCTTAGCAACTCTGTTAAGGTATTCGTGAAACCTGAGCCTTTTTATTATTATTATTATTATTATTATTATTATTATTATTATTATTATTATTATCAGAAGGATGTTGATATGAATATTGTTGTTGTTTTGGTCTTAGGTAAGGTTATAAATGTAACAGTATTACACCTAACCTAACCTAACCTAACCTTACCTTACCTAACCTTACCTAACCTAACCTTACCTTACCTAACCTAACCTAACCTAACCTCCTTAACTAACATTACATGAACTAACCTTACTCGACGAAACTAACTTAACCTAACCACCATACTTGAAATTTATATTGGAATTTAATAAGTAAAACACGACAGTGCGATATGAACAGGCAACTTGTGGTCCTGGGTGGTGGTAAAAACTTGTTTGACTCTACGTGAAAAATCAGAAATATGAAGAAAGTTGTGAGGGCTGGTGATGTAACCCTTCGATGTGATGATGTAGTGTAGGTATTTAGGGTTATGGTGATGATGGTTATGATGATGGTGATGGTGATGATGATGATGATGATAGTATTATTATTATTATTTGTATTATTATTATTGATATTGTTGATATTTGTGTTATTAATCTGATATAAAGAGAGCGTTGGGCTAGGTGTGTGTGGGCGTGGGAGGCGTGTGGGCGTGTGGACTGGTCATCGGTGTCATAGCATATATATATATACCTGACCTGGTGACTGGTATGACTGGCACGCCCCCTGGAGGTCAACAGATGTGACCCTGAACCTGACCTTACCTCCCCCCCCCCTCGTCCTCCCTGACACAGAGCCGCCCACGTCACCCCATGTAGGTCACTCGCCCCTCTCTGTGTCACACTAAGGGTCTGGCCCACTTAGCCACTTCGCCTCGTTTAACATTGTGTCAGACTCAGTGCCCGAGTGTATCTGTCTGTTTGTTTGTTTGTATATGTTATGCAGTTAGTGTTTGTTTTTGAGCACCTGAAGATTAGACACCTAACGCAAACCTAACCTAACCAAACCTAACCTAACCTAACCTAACCTAACGGAGAGACAAGCTAGTGTACCCAACGGACCTCCACACCAACGAGCATAATCTCATAAACCCTTCCATCTCCCTCCCTCCCTCCTCCCTCCCTCCCTCCCTCCCTACCATCAGTACGACCCCCCCCCCTTCCTAATCACCCCTCTCCTCCCCAGCCTAGGACATCCCCTTCCGCCCATCCCAAGACCCCCTTTCCTCAAGTCCAGGACCGTTATCTCCACCCCTCTCCCCCACCCCTCTCCCCCCACCACCCCCTCTCCCCCCGACCTCCTCCCCAACCCCCTCCCTCCGTCCCTCCAGCGTATATCTCAGATAATAATAATGGTTGTGGGTACCTTGCTTGTGTGTCTACTTTTACCCGGACTTATATGGCTCTGTGTGTGTGTGTGTGTGTGTGTGAGGAATCTGGCATGCAAATGAGGTTCTGTGTCGAGACTCTGCTAGGGTAAGGACCTGCATCTTGGTTGGTTTGGTTAGGTTTTGGGAATTTGCTGTTTTTTCCTTTTTGTTAAGAATATTTTTAAAATCTCTCTCTCTCTCTCTCTCTCTCTCTCTCTCTCTCTCTCTCTCTCTCTCTCTCTCTCTGTTTCATTATTCCCCAACTTTCAAATACCTTTTCTCTTACTACTTCTTTCTTCATTGAATATCTCAGCTTTCTAAGTATTCTCTCTCTCTCTCTCTCTCTCTTCAACTTTCGATTTCTCTCTCTCTCATCTTTTTTCACGCACTTTCACACACACAAGCACGTACTCTCTCTCTCTCTCTCTCTCTCTCTCTCTCTCTCTCTCTCTCTCTCTCTCTCTCTCTCTCTCTCTCTCTCTCTCTCTCTCTCTCTGTCTGTTTCACACACACACACACACACACACACACACACACACACACACACCTACCTGTACCACGGAAGTGACCCCCAACCTCCCATGGATTCTTTCAGTGAGATCCCTTAGTGGGGCATTTCTCTCCACTCGGGTAAATAAAAACAAAAGACGCGAGGATAGGGAGGGAAGGAGGAGGGGAAGGAGGGAGGGAGGGAGAGAAGGAGGAGGGGAAGGAGGGAGGGAATTTATGTGTGCTGGGAAGGAAGGAGGAAGGAAGCAGTCCATATATGTTGGGAGGGAAGGAGGGCTGTGTCTCCCCTTGTATGGCCATAGACGTGATGGGTACGTTTCATCCCTCGTAGTGGAAGAGAGTGCCAGTGTACCCCAGGATGCCAGGGTGTCTATGAGTGCCACTGAATCCCCTGTTGTAACTCTGGTGGCTCCGTTGTTGTGAGGTGGAGGTTTTGTGTACTAAGAGCAACACATACACACACTAAGTTACTGTTCGGAGTTTTTCAGCAAATTCAGTCAAGTAGAGTGTGTGTGTGTGTGTGTGTGTGTCCAAGCTAATTTACAGGTACAGGTATATATGCAATTACAGGTATAAATACAGTTACAGGTTGAGTTACAGAACACAAAGGCTACTCTGGGTCAGTGTGTAGTGACAGTGACCCATATTGTTTACATAGAAAGCCAAGGTAAACATATAACCCTCAGCAATTTTTCCTCATTAAGCTTTCTCTCACACCTGTAATTAAGCTTTCACTCATACCTGTAATTAAGCTTTCTCTCACACCTGTATTTAAGCTTTCTCTCACACCTGTAATTAAGCTTTATCTAACCTGTAATTAAGCTTTCTCTCACACCTGTATTTAAGCGTTCTCACACCTGTAATTAAGCTTTCTCTCACACCTGTAATGAAGCTTTCTCTCATACCTGTAATTAAGCTTTCTCACACCTGTAATTAAGCTTTCTCTCACACCTGTCCTATCACTAATGCGACCAGCCATCAAGATTCTGTCATAGTAATAGAGGAGTTGAACAGGTGACTATCCACAGGTCAATAATAAACACTAGAACACACCTGTTGGCTCACAGGTGATCGAAAACTTTTTACTATACGAGGTAAGACTTAAGGTGCCTCGATGTTCACCTCCGTTAATGGTCGTCCTCGTAGACAATGACAAGTCCAGGAGTTTCTAAAGAAGTTAATGGATGACCTGAAGATTAGCCACCCCCCCACTATTTTCTATTTACCTGATGATTAAACACTCTAATGATACTGGAGGGGTTAGATTAGGTTAGTGTTGTGTTAATGTTGTGTTAGGAGGAGGAGAGAGGAGGGATCATATACATTTTAGAAAGTGCTTGCCTGACTGACCCGGAACTGGTGGTGCCTGTCTGTCTGAGAGAGAGAGAGAGAGAGAGAGAGAGAGAGAGAGAGAGAGAGAGAGAGAGAGAGTAAAATTGAACCAAGAGATGAATACTTGAAATCGAACAAACATGAACGAAGGGAAGCGCAGCGAACAAGAGAGAGAGAGAGAGAGAGAGAGAGAGAGAGAGAGAGAGAGAGAGATCAGGTGCAGCAGCCAATGTTCCCACGATTGGTAGAGGTGACAATGACCTCTCCGACCATCACGGTAATGATTACACCTGTACACACCTGTCTCCCCACACCTGTACACAACTGACTTCTCCTCCTGCCTCCTACACCTCCCTACACCTGTACATACCTGACTCCTACCTTGTAGATTAGGTTTAGTTGAAATAGATTAAAGAATGAGTGAATATTTGCTGAGGAGTATAATCTTCAATTGATCCGTGTGTGTGTGTGTGTGTGTGTGTGTGTGAACGGCAGGCACTGATGGTTGCTCGTGCTGGCGTTGTTACTGAGAGATTCTTCAGCCAGATTGCCCCCCCCCCCCACCAATGTTTAGATCATGTTCGCCAGACGCTGTTGGGTGCTGGTGGTGGTGGTGAGTGTCGAGGTACCAGTATATACCGCCAGAGTTCAGGTACTGGTATGAGGGTCAAGAGGCTGCCCAGACCTGCTTTCTCCTGATCCACTTCTCTCGCTGCCCTGTGATCCCTTGTCCTCGTGGTCCGTCGTCCCCGAGGTCCGTCGTCCCCGTGGTCCGTCGTTCCCGTGGTCCGTCGTTCCCGTGGTCCGTCGTCCCCGTGGTCCGTCGTCCCCGAGGTCCGTCGTTCCCGTGGTCCGTCGTCCCCGTGGTCCGTCGTTCCCGTGGTCCGTCGTCCCCATGATCCGTCGTTCCCGTGGTCCGTCGTCCCCGTGGTCCGTCGTCCCCGTGGTCCGTCGTTCCCGTGGTCCGTCGTCCCCGTGGTCCGTCGTCCCCGTGGTCCGTCGTTCCCGTGGTCCGTCGTCCCCATGATCCGTCGCCCCCGTTGTCCGTCGCCCCCGTGGTCCGTCGTCCCCATGAACCGTCGTTCCCGTGGTCCGTCGTTCCAGTGGTCCGTCGTTTTCCTAATCCGCCGAACACCCAAGCAGTCACAGGGACGAATAATAGAATGGACAAGGGTAGAGTAAGACAGAAGGACAGGTAAGGGTAAAGTAGGATGGATAGAAGGGCGTTTAGAAAATAGAACTCCAAAACTACCACAGTGTTTTGGAGTCATGTCAGGTGTATGTTGGCACGACACTGCTTCCCATGATGTGTGTGTGTGTCATCACCATGCCTACCTCACCACCACACATTACCATCAGAGGGTCACCAGGCAAGCTCCACCATCATCTCCTCGTCTCATGACTCATCCACATTGCTACCATGCATGTTTTACCCTCCGTGCGTTATATATATATAGACCCAACGAATGTACTCAATATACCTCGTACTCACTGATTACTGTACTGTACTCGTCAACTTAATTCATGTACAACACGAACACAAGTACAGTTACAGTGGTACTCTGGAGGGGGGGGGGGGGGTTAGCTGTAATTAATCTGTACCTTAGGTGTTAATTAAAGCCAGGCTGGTCTTGTTAATGTTATAAGCCAGTTAATGGTAGAGTATTAACATGTTAACTGCTCAGAAACACACACACACACGCACACACACACACACACACACACACACACACGCACACACACACACGCACGCACGCACGCACGCACACACACACACACACACACACGCACACACACACACACACACACACACACACACACACACACTTTCTCCCACTTTCTCTTAATACTCACTCGAATTACCTGGTCTTTTTTATCCTTCTTGGTTGTTGGACAAGAAAGTAGGGCAGCCGGATTGGGTACCTGAGGGGGGGGGGGGACGCACCGGCTAGATCCGGCTCTGTCTCTCCTGAGGTATGTGGTAGGTGCAATAGGGTGTGTGTGTGTGTGTGTGTGGATATGATCGCATCTGTGACGAGGTATGATGGGGGACTGATATATTGCCGACATACCAGACCCAGTATATATTAAATAAATGATGTGGATATATTCGTATGTCCGTTATACTAAATCGGGTACGAGTTTCGGGTACGGGACGATCACCGTACCCGAGAGAGAGAGAGAGAGAGAGAGAGAGAGAGAGAGAGAGAGAGAGAGAGGAAACACCCGGTAACTTTCATTTCCTCTTTAATATCGCCTAAATAATCTTACCCGCACGAGAGAGAGAGAGAGAGAGAGAGAGAGAGAGAGAGAGAGCTAGCTGCGTCACTCAACCTCTGTAAAGGTAAGGTTACCCTCCCCCCTCACCCCTCATCCACCTGGTCGCTCCTTGATGACGTCACCACCCTTGTAAACAAAAGAGATGCGCGCGTTTTTTTTTTCTTCAGAGGTGACGCCGCCCATCTGGTCCCTGACTCACTCACTCACTGATTTACATGGGTGAGGTGAGGTGAGGTGAGGTGGATTGAGATGAGGTTAGGTTAGGTTAGGTGAGAAATCGACACTGAAGCGAGATGGTGGGCAGAAAGAAAGTGTTTTAAATGCGTTATGTGTCCGGGTAGTACAGGTAGGTCGGTCATCACAGGTAAAGGTGGGGACAGGTAGGAAATTTCATCCTCCCGGCTTCCTTCCCTCCCTCTCCTCCTCCTTTAGTCTACCTCAACCCGTCACCTCTTCATTTCCTCCAGTAAAGCCTTTTTGTCTTTCTTCCTTCTCTCCTCATATTCACCTCTCTCTCTCTCTCTCTCTCTCTCTCTCTCTCTCTCTCTCTCTCTCTCTCTCTCTCTCTCTCTCTCCATTAAACTGCTTTCTCTTTCATTATTGTCAACCTCGGCTGCGTTTGATGTCGGCCAAGTTTTGTACGAGAAAAAAGCGGGAGAAAGTTATATAAATTTCTGGTTTTCTTTCATCCACAAAAACTTTAATGTGGTGGTGTTGTTCCTGTCGAGTTCTGGTACTTATACAGGCTGTCATGGTGTCTATAAAACAAAGTACGGTCGTTATTAAGGTATCTGTAAATTAAAAACACCATCATTATTATATATAGTGCTTATTTATAACAAAGTGTGGGCATTATTATGTTATTTATAAAACAAAACACAGTCATCTTGGTATCTATAAAACAAAACACGATCATCATGGTATCTATAAAACAAAACACGATCATCATGGTATCAATAAAACAAAACACGATCATCATGGTATCTATAAAACAAAACACGATCATCATGGTATCTATAAAACAAAACACGATCATCATGGTATCTGTAAAACAAAACAAAAACGATCGTAATATTGGCAATAACAACGTCAAAGTTACTCTGAGACTCATGATGACGATAAAATATACCAGAAACTAAATACATTCCCGTATCTTTCACACTCAGATAAGGACTAAGATCATGTGTGCGAACCCTTTGAAAATCCTGACTAAAAGAACGGATTCGAGTCTGACACGAACACTGTCTATGGTGGTGGTGGGTGATGGTGGGTGGTGATAGAGGTACAGTATTTAGTGGCAGAATAGTGGTTGGTGGTGATGGTAGGTGGGTTGTAGCGTCAGGTGAGTTAGTACCACACCACCACCTTGTTAATAAACCATCACAGGTGTTCTTTGTATCACTGGTATGCGGTAGGTGGTGGTAGGCATAGAAACTCAGGTGTGTACAGGTAACTAATCAATAAATTACCAGAAAAGTAATGAACTACAGGTTAAGATCACCAACTAATTATATAGTTCATTAGCATACCTGAGCACACCTGAGGGAAAGATTTCGACAGGTATTTTATCAACAGTGTGTAAAAATAGTTGCTGTCATACGCTGCCTTGTCACGGGTCATAGTCCTCACGCTTGGGCTAATACATCCAGATTTTTATAACAGATTTTAGTCTTGATTAAATAGGATTGTTATTTAGTTCAGATTTTATTATTTAGCTCAGATTTTATGAAAAGTTTAGATGTTAAGGTTGATTTAACTCATATTAAAAGAAAATTCACGATTCAGAATTACTGTCAGATGTGGCTGCGAGTCAGTCCTCTTTGAGTAACTGCGATACAAATACGTCGATGAAAAATGGCGTCGAATTTTGTATTGAGACTGTAATTAAGTGTGTGTTTGTGGTCCCCAGCTGGGTAATATACTGTACAGGGTGTCCATAAATGATTACCCTAAAACAGTATGCTCTCATGTTTTAATCAGGGGAATCATTTATGAACACCCTGTAGTTATTGTCAAAGGTTTGTATTTGTGTGTGTTGAAGTCTACGGTCATTGCCACCCACATTTCACTAACTCTTAACCCCCCCTTGAGTATGATGATTTAAGTATGATGACTTGGTACTGTAATTACGTTGACTTAGCCCCTTGGATACGATGACTTAACCCCTTGAGGACGTGACTTAGCCCTCTGAGGAAGATGACTTAACCCCTTGAGGATGATGACTTAACCCCTTGAGGATGATGACTTAACCCCTTGAGGACGATGACTTAACCCCTTGAGGACGATGACTTAACCCCTTGAGGACGATGACTTAACCTCTTGAGGACGATGACTTAACCCCTTGAGGACGATGACTTAACCCCTTGAGGACGATGACTTAACCCCATGAGGACGATGACTTAACCCCTTGAGGACGATGACTTAACCCCTTGAGGACGATGACTTAACCCCTTGAGGACGATGACTTAACCCCTTGAGGACGATGACTTAACCCCATGAGGACGATGACTTAACCCCATGAGGACGATGACTTAACCCCTTGAGGACGATGACTTAACCCCTTGATGACGGAGATCTGTTTAAAGATAAAAAATATGACTTACTATCGTTAGAGCATCGATAATTCCCAGGATGACTGATGACCATAATTGGCTCGTTTGGGTCAAATTACCCGTTGTAATTATTAATGCGGAGAGATAACTGAGTTGGTGCTGCGGTAGTGTGTGTGTGTGTGTGTGTGTGTGTGTGGGCGTGGGCGTGTGTGTGTGCGTGTGGGCGTCAGAAGGATGGGTGTGGCTAGCCAAAGCGGTAACCAGGGAAATGATTAATGGGTGGATCAGACACAACCATTAACACCACACCCTCTACCACACCCACCGCCACACCTTACACCACACTAAACACACTACACCCACCACACTACAGTCGCTTGTGCTAAATTCCATCATACGCATTGCAGAAACTGGTATAAGTGGGTAAATTACACGTTACACACACACACACACACACACACACACACACACACACACACACACTCGGCTATTTTACTAATACCTAATATAATCAGTAGCTACCTTTACCTGCGTCTTGCTAACTAAAGGGACGAGAGGAGGAACACAAGGCTATAATCAGTTGGCTCCGAGGCGTTACCTGCAGGCTGTGTGGGTTACCTGGGAAGGGAGACATTAATGAGGGTAATCACAGGTAAATCACAGGTAAACAAAAGAAAACACGGGTATTTTTTTTCTAGTCGTCTGGAGTTTAAGGGAGAGGAAGGGAAGGAGGGTGTTACAGAAAGGGAGGAAGGAGGGAGTGAGTGTGGAAGGCAGGTAGGAAGGGAGAGAGGGAGGAGTGAAGGAAGGAGGGTTAGTTCAGAATGGAAGGAAGGGAGAGAATGAGTCAGGGATGGAAGGGGGGTTAGTTAAGAAAGGAAGGAAGGAATGAGGAAAGAAGGAAGGAAGGGAGTGAATAAATCAGGAATAGAGGAAGAATATCAGCCAGGGAGTGGATGGAGAGGGTGAGTGGTGGGGGGCAAGACCATACTAAACCGACTAAGTTATTCTCACCGTGTAGGTTGAATTTCACCACCAAACAATACAGCGGGTGACTCCCAAAGGTGGTCGACTTACCTGCACTCACCAAATTAAATTTTACTCTGAACTTTTTTCTGTGTTACCTGATCATGTTTACGGCCCCAGGTAATGTCTGCTTTTAGGTAACGTTAAACTTGTGGGTGATTTGAATATTTTTGGGGGGAGTTACCTGAAGATTAGACACCCTAGCATAATTTACTTGATGATTAAAGGATAGTAATGCTTACCTAACCTAACCAAACCAATACTACCACTACCACACCACTACCACCACCACCATCATCACCACTACTACCATCACCACCACTACCTCACGTCCTTCACCACCACACCATCACCACCACTACTACCATCATCACCACTCCACCACCACCACTCCATCACCAACACTGACGGGACACACTCTCATATACTCGCTCCAACACAGTAATCACGACACTTACTTCTCTGGGGAAGCTTCAGTTACACTTACACCTGACCTCTTAAGTGTGTTCTGAGTTGTCCTTACACTTACTTACACCTGACCTCTTCACTTAGACCTGATCTCTTAAGTGTGTGCTAGTGTGTGTGTGTGTGTGTGTGTGTGTGTGTGTGTGTGTGTGTGTGTGTCATAGTGTAGTACTGTGAATGCCTTTGAGGTCTAAAGTCCCATCGCCTTTCTTTGTGATTCTCGACCTTACCACCACCCGGGATAACCTGATCTTGCCCACAGACCCTGTGCTCGGTTGTAGCCCTTTCTTGTCCCAAACTAGAGGAATAAATAGCCAGTTTCTAGGCCATAAGGTCCATGTCCTCCTTAATTTAACACCGAGTCATCAACCTAACTGTCATAAGGCTAAGGGAATCGCATTGTCTTGTCTCAGATAGAAGGATAAATTGAAGGGCATTGAGGTCTAGAATCCCCACAGTTATACCGATAATTGTCGACCTTATTGCTAGAGACAGAGAGAGACAGATAGATAGAGAGAGAAAGAGATAAGGAGGGGAGAAGGAAGAAGGGAGGGAGGGAAGGAAAGAAGGAGGGTATAGCATTGTACTCCCTCAAGACCCGCAATGAGCTGCAATATGTGTGTGTGTGTGTGTGTGTGTGTGTGTGTGTGTGTGTGTGTGTGTGTGTGTGTGTGTGTGTGTGTGTGTGACCTTCAACTTGTTTTAGTAAGGATTTTCTTTATTTTTCTATTACTTATTATATTTATTTTTCTTATATCTTTATTTTCATTATTATTATTATTATCATTGTTGTTGTTGTTATTATTATTATTATTGATGTTATTGTTTTTGTTAGTATACCCTCTGTACCACGTCACTCACGCTGCCTTATGGAGTATGTCACGCTGTCATAGCCACTGTGTCACTCACTGTCACGCTGTTAGATGAAGGGTGTCACACTGTCATAACTAGGTGTCAGTCCTCTCTCACTCTCCTACGTCAAGTGTGGCAGCCGTCAGCAGGTCCATCACACCTGTCTGGCCGTCAACAGCTATAAACATCATTCGTGACGGAGGGCAATCAGTGTCCAGTCCAGGTGTGTAACAGGTGTGTTTAACAGGTGTGTGTGTGTGTGTGTGTGTGTGTGCAGAACAACGTACACCCCTCCCCTCCCCTCCCCTCCCCCCACTAGGTGTGAAGGGTGAGAGGGTAAGTGTATTAAGCTAGGTCATTGGTCAATGTGGAGAGGGGGAAGGGGGGTGACGAGGGAGGGAAGACGGAATGAGGGGGGGTGACATAAGTACACCTCCCCCCTCTGTATAATGAGGTGGGGTGAGAGGGGGGGGGGTCGATCCATACTGTCACTAGCAAGGGTCCTGTTCCAGATTCCAAGGAACCCGACCTCACCTGCCCGACCTCACCTACCCGACCTCACCTACCCGACCTTACCTACCCGACCTTACCTACCCGACCTTACCTACCCGACCTTACCTACCCGACATCCATTTACCCGAGCTCACCTGCCCGACCTCACTTGTAATTAACTCTTTCACCTAGCCTAACCTCTTCCATGTAACACTGTATTAACCTATATTACAGTGTGGTGACCTCTGTACCGTATTGACCCAACATTGACCTGGTTTGTACTGTAGTTCTGTAATTATATCTCCTGAGTGTAATAAAGCCAGTACATTACCATAATAACCCTTTGAGGAAGACAGCTTGTTAACCTAACCTAACGTCATCATTATCCTTAGTGGTTTTAAGCCTCATGGGGTGGTAGTGTGGTGGTAATGGTGGTAGTGTAGTGTTCATGGTGATAGTGTCAATAGTAAGACACAGAAAGCCTGGTGTGTGTGTGGGGGGGAGGAGGGGGCAGTGACAGGTGTGTAGGTGTAGGGGTGAGGGGAAAAGGAGGAGGAGTAGGGGAAGGAAGAAGAGGAGGAGGAGGAGGAGGAGGAGAAGGAGGAGGAGGAGGAATGGTTGCGTGCGGACCGTGATTACTCGAACCGCCTCAAGTGTGACCCCCTCCTGTTTTAAGCTGGGGGGGGGGCATTCCATCACTTGACATGAGGGTCTGGTCTGTCTGTCCTTAAAACACACACACACACACAGCCACACACACACAGCCACACACACACACCCTGTCGTGTAGGTACCTCAACAGGTGTTACGTACAGAGGTAATAAAAGTAAATTAGAAATATAATTTATGTTGTATGTGGTGGAGGGAAGGAAGATAGGTGTGAGGAAGGAGGAAAGAAGGAGAAGGACGGGAAGGAAGGGGTAAGAAGGAGGGAGAGAAAGGGGGGTGACAGGGAGGGAGGTGCTCAAGACTAGCTAATTAACAATCTTGTAATTAAAGGCTAAGCTAGACAAAGTATATAGGTGATGAGCCGTTGTGTATACATGTGTGTGTGTGTGTGTGTGTGTGTGTGTGTGCATAAAGTAATGAACCTTCGTTGGTCACCTGTGAGGAACCAGACCTATTACTCTAAGTCATCTTGGGTTACGTTACGTTACGTTATGTTATGTTAGGTTAAGATGCATTGGGATAAGTTTAGTTGTGATGGGTTAGGTTAGTGAGAGAGAGAGAGAGAGAGAGAGAGAGAGAGAGAGCAGTAATATGTGAGAAAGTTTGGAGCCAATTTTCACGACTTCCTAGTTATGGTAAATATTTTTTGTTTTATTTAGAATTAAGCTAAGCTAAAATAATTTCTGCCCAAGACCACTACCACCACTGCCTGGGTGTGGGCGTGAAGCACCTCGCTGGATGTGGGCGTGAAGCACCTGTCTGGGTGTGGGCGTGAAGCACCTGTCTGGGTGTGGGCGTGAAGCACCTGGCTGGGTGTGGGCGTCAAGCACCTGGTTGAGTGTGGGCGTGAAGCACCTGTCTGGGTGTGGGCGTCAAGCACCTGGCTGGATGTGGACGTGAAGCACCTGTCTGAGTGTGGGCGTGAAGCACCTGTTTGGGTGTGGGCGTGAAGCACCTGGCTGGGTGTCCGAGTCTCACTAAATCATTTCCGTAAAGCAAGAGATTAATGAGTTATGGGCGGAGTCACCTGTCTCCGTTACTATGACGACCAACTAATGCTGGCTCGCTATTGGCTCTTGCTATGGGTCTCTTATTCACTATTGGCCACACACTATAAAGCGTCTCTGACAATGACAAACTTTACCAGACACGTGACGTTACTCTGTTTAATCAACATAATTAACTCAATAACAATCAAACTATATTATCAAATTCTGGAAGCATTAAACACAAGGTCATTTACAACCTCTAATTACCACTCATCAACCCTGGTATATCAACTACTAATATCAATGTCATTAGTCCTTCAATTACCAATAACCTCACTAGGAATCACCTTATTTCTGCCACCACAAAGATTAAATATAAAGAAGAAACTAACTCGCTGTTGTTTCTTGAGGTTAGATTAGGTTAGGTTAGGTTAGGTTTAGGTTTGGTTAGGTTAGGTTAGGTTCAGGTCAGGTTACGTTAGGTTCAGGTTAGGTTAGGTTTAGGTTTAGGTTTAGGTTTGGTTAGGTTAGGTTCAGGTTAGGTTCAGGTCAGGATTCCAAGCTGGAGGGTCACATAACAGTCGACATGATACGTAACATTCACTACAAAGGGGAGAATGTGAGGGGTGAGGGGACAGAGTGAGGGTATGAGGTAACAAAATGAGGGGTGAGAGAACAATAGTGAGGGGTGAGGGGACAGATGAGGGGGTGAGAGAACAATAGTGAGGGGTGAGGGGACAGATGAGGGGGTGAGAGAACAATAGTGAGGGGTGAGGCGACAGATGAGGGGTGAGAAAACAATAGTGAGGGGTGAGGGGACAGATGAGGGGTGAGAGAACAATAGTGAGGGGTGAGGGGACAGATGAGGGGTGAGAGAACAATAGTGAGGGGTGAGGGGACAGATGAGGGGGTGAGAGAACAATAGTGAGGGGTGAGGGGACAGATGAGGGGGTGAGAGAACAGTGAGGGGTGAGGGGACAGATGAGGGGTGAGAGAACAATAGTGAGGGGTGAGGGGACAGATGAGGGGGTGAGAGAACAATAGTGAGGGGTGAGGGGACAGATGAGGGGTGAGAGAACAATAGTGAGGGGTGAGGGGACAGATGAGGGGTGAGAGAACAATAGTGAGGGGTGAGGGGACAGATGAGGGGTGAGAGAACAATAGTGAGGGGTGAGGGGACAGATGAGGGGTGAGAGAACAATAGTGAGGGGACAGATGAGGGGTGAGAGTGAGAATAAGCGAGAGTGCCAAGCATGCAAGGTGAGGGGTGGACGAGGGGAAACCACATAAAGAATCTGAGGGGAGAAAGAACAACTAAGCAAGTAAACAAATAAAGAAGTAACGAGGGTGAGGGGAAAGAGTGAGGGAAACAGAGGGGGATGAGGGGAGAGAGGGAGTAGTGAAGTGAGGCGAGAGAGAGAGAGAGAAGGGGAAGTCGGAATAAGGGAATAGGGGGATGGAGTGAGGGGACGGGGGAGGGAAGTAAGGTGAGGGGGAAGGGGGGGGGGTGGGATGGAGTGAGGGGACGGGGGAGGGAAGTAAGGTGAGGGGGAAGGGGGGGGTGGGATGGAGTGAGGGGACGGGGGAGGGAAGTAAGGTGAGGGGGAAGGGGGGGGGGTGGGATGGAGTGAGGGGACGGGGGAGGGAAGTAAGGTGAGGGGGAAGGGGGGGGGGGGTTAGTGGTGAGGGGAGAGTCCTGGCAGGTCGGGGATGGAGAGGGCAGGACAGTATAGGTCGGGCAGTCACTCGTGCAGGTCACTCCTCCTCCGCCATCCTGCTCAAGTGTTTCCAAGTAGATTATCATAAGTGTTTCAGAACTTAACACAGTGTCACCCTAACTTAACACAGTGTCACCTTAACTTAACACCGTGTCACCCTAACTTAACACAGTGTCACCTTAACTTAACACCGTGTCACCCTAACTTAACACCGTGTCACCCTAACTTAACACAGTGTCACCCTAACTTAGCACCGTGTCACCCTAACTTAACACCGTGTCACCCTAACTTAACACAGTGTCACCTTAACTTAACACCGTGTCACCCTAACTTAACACCGTGTCACCCTAACTTAACACCGTGTCACCTTAACTTAACACCGTGTCACCCTAACTTAACACCGTGTCACCCTAACTTAACACCGTGTCACCCTAACTTAACACCGTGTCACCCTAACTTAACACAGTGTCACCTTAACTTAACACCGTGTCACCCTAACTTAACACAGTGTCACCTTAACTTAACACCGTGTCGCCTTAACTTAACACCGTGTCACCTTAACTTAACACCGTGTCACCCTAACTTAACACAGTGTCACCCTAACTTAACACCGTGTCACCCTAACTTAACACTGTGTCACCCTAACTTAACACCGTGTCACCCTAACTTAACACCGTGTCACCCTAACTTAACACTTGTATTCTAGAAGATCTTGTACTCAGTGTTGGGGATAGAATCTTGCACTCAGGCCATCACGACTGAGTCCATTGTACTCTACCTACAGCCAGAGTGAAGAATCATGACCACTATACCACCATCCACTTCCTTCCTCGTCTTCACCATCATCGTCACCTCCTGCCCACACATCGTCCATCCCCAGTGTAAGTCCCTCACCCCCTCCATCCTCTACACGTCTCCACCCTCCACCCTCTACACGTCTCCACCCTCCACCCTCAGAGCTTAGGTATAAAGGTATGATTGGTTTACTGTGTAACTTATACCTTTCCAACCCCTAATTAGGTGTCCAGGTACACCCAGACAGCCCCTTACACCACCTAATATTTCCCTAACTCCCGTAACAGGTGGCGAAGGAGGGGGGGGGGGGGCGTCACACGTCACGTTTTCACTGGTGTTGATGTTGCCCTTCCTTCACCTCCCTCAGTTGCGTCTCTCCTTCCCTCATCTGCTTCCTTCCTTCCTTCACGTGCCTCTTCACCTATACATTTTCCTCCTTCCCTCCCTACTTCCCTCATCTCCACACCTGCCGTCTCCCTCCTTCCCTCCCTACTTCCCTCATCTCCACACCTGCCGTCTCCCTCCTTCTCTCCCTACCTCCCTCATCTCTACACCTGCCGTCTCCCTCCTTCCCTCCCTACCTCCCTCATCTCCACACCTGCCGTCTCCCTCCTTCCCTCCCTACTTCCCTCATCTCCACACCTGCCGTCTCCCTCCTTCTCTCCCTACCTCCCTCATCTCCACACCTGCCGTCTCCCTCCTTCCCTCCCTACTTCCCTCATCTCTACACCTGCCGTCTCCCTCCTTCCCTCCCTACCTCCCTCATCTCCACACCTGCCGTCTCCCTCCTTCTCTCCCTACCTCCCTCATCTCCACACCTGCCGTCTCCCTCCTTCTCTCCCTACTTCCCTCATCTCCACACCTACCTTTCTCTCTCCTTCTCTCCCTTTCATCTCATGTAATCTGTAATCCTTTGCTTCTAAGTCTTCTATTCTGTAACCTAAATTATTGTTACATTTTTGTATGTCTATCTTTTGAAGCATAATTATGTAATCCGTTAAATTATGATTACCTTTACGTATTTCCCGCGTTATTGGTTTAATTATGATGGAAGGTACAGGTGAGGCCAGGTGGTCTTGATTAATGAACAAGGTGTCATATTTACCAGGTAGAATATGTGGTGTTATGTGTGACTGTGTGGTGGCTGCTGCGCGGTGTTCTTTGGGTTAGCTTAGGTTTGGTTAGTCTGAGGTGGGGTTAGGTTAGGTTTGATTGGGTGGAGTAGGATTGGATTGAGGTGAGGTTAGGTTGAGGTTGGATTGAGGTGAGGTTGGATTGAGGTGAGGTTAGGTGAGGTTGAGTTAGGTACAGTTGTGGCCTATAACTGTATCGGTGCTGTGAATCAAGTGAGGTAGAGCGTGGGGCAGCTGACTGTATTTGTCAGAAATAGTTCAACACTTGACTGTAGCATTCCTCCTCCTCCTCCTCCTCCGTCCTCCTCCAGGCTGTGACTCACTCCACTAGCATAGGTCCCTGGCGTGTTGTATATTCCTTCGAGTCCTTAATCTAGAAGGCACACTCACCCATAATGCGTGTGTGTGTGTCCCTCGAGGCCACACTTGAAGCAGGACTCTTGTCGCCTGACCCCTTTATAGTGGTACATGTAGGAGGAGGAGCCGTACTGCCCCGACCCTTCCATCACACACACGGCTCCTTATAAGTCTTGTGTCGACCCAGAATTAGTCTCAGAAGTGACTAATTAAGCCGCTGGGGGCCACAGGTCACAAAATTAAGCCTTGTTATCTATTCTGAATTAAGGAAATAAGATAAACGTTTTACAGTAGAAATTGATGATGAATTTTTATATGATGGAAGTGGCTGGGGCGTAGGTGTTGGGGTTAGGGGTCTGGGGTAAGGTTAGGGGGTTGTGGGGGTAAGGTTAGGGGGTTGTGGGGTTCAGGTTAGGGGGTTGGGTTACTGGACTCTTCCGTACCTGTTGCCCTGCACCCCCTACTCTATGTCTTGGCTGTTAGCATGGGGGAAGCGAAACTAAAATGGGGGGGGGGGGTGTCACCAGGGTAGAGAGGGGGGTTTCTCTCTCTCCCCCTAAATATCACCTTGTTTTTGTTTTTCCCTGAACATTTATCATCGCTGCAGGTAATGACAAGGTCGAGGCTGACGTCTAGATGTATTATCGTGGCGCAAAAACGACCATCTGAATCCGGATTATCAAGAATTGGTTCGTGAACATCCGCGATCCTTAAACTCGAGATGAGAGGAAATCTATATAATACACTAAAGATAAATGTTTCCTTAAATATAACAATAATTCATGAACGTAAGATTAAGTTTAAATGTGTTTTAAGTTCATTGGAAACGTTATTATAGCGCTGAATGTAATAGAACGTGATCTTGGGTCTGATTTGTTGTTCGATTCGTTTGGTTCCTTAATGTGGACACTACCTGGAAGAACCTGACGCCTGTACACACCCTGCCCCGCCCCGCCCCCGCCATCCTTCTGGCTTGATGTTTGAAGACCCCTCTTCCCCCTTACCCCACTTTCCCCTCACCCCTTCCCCCCCAAAAAAAGACATTTATTTTTCCTGATGTTCTCTTCCACAATCTTGCCTCCAACACAACTTCGTCAGCTGTCCATACCATCAGAGTTGTCTTTTGTCTATGTAACTCACTCGGTGCAGGGATTGTTCTTGTTGTGCTATACCATCATTACCTCTCTTACCATCACCCTTCTGTTGTTCTAACTCTCCTGTGGTCTTCTCTCCGTCAGTCCCCGGTCAGTCGTCTCGTGGGATCAACAACTTGGGGCTTCAGTCACCCGAGGACTTCAACAACCAGGGCTTCCAGGCTACAGGAATCCAAGACCGTCGCTTCGATTCTCAAAACCCCAACAGACAGAGTAATGACTTTCAAGGCGCCGGAAGCCAAGGTCGTGATTCTCTAGACCCTCGCAGGGGGAGCAGTGGTATCCTGCCTCCTGGTTTCCAAGGCCCCAGGGTCGATTCTCCGAAGGTGGGGTCACCAGGAGTGTGTCCAGACAGCTCCTTCAGGGTGGTGGAGGAGCTGGGTGGTCGTCCGGGCAACCTGACGTGTTTCTCGTGTAAACTAGACTTCAGGAAGTCACCGTATGAGTGGAGTCATCCCTGCCTGGGGCGACACAACGGCCTTAACGTCAGTAGGGACTACCTGGTCCGCTGTGGCCCGAACGATCTATACTGCAGGGTAAGTACTGCTACACAGCGCCTCACCTGGCTGTCCTCCCAGGTAACCTCTTCACAAAGTCTTAATATCTACTTCTGGCAGATTTGAAGAATATTTACAAAAGTTTAATTAATAAATTTAAATCCATGTATGTTATACTTCACAGGTACACGTGACCTACCAAAATATATTCTTAGAACAAAATGACACATCTAATTTTTCTTTAGGAATTGATTAAAATTAGACTAGAGTAAAAATGTAGGTAAGTAGTGTTTTATGTGTGGTGGTTGCGTGTGAGGAGGGGGAGGGTGTACAGTGTTTAACATGAGGTACAGCGGGAGGGTGGCTGGTGGTCGGGTTGTTCGCGTGTCAGGCGCGGCCCTTAGTGGCCCTCAGCACGTAGTACATACTGATGGTTGATGGTCACTGCTAGAAACTTTCCACGAACAAGACTGCCGAACCAATCACACACACGGCTATATGGCCCTATTTTGATAAACAGTCTCCTCGTATTTATAAGATCTCTCTCGGCAGTTTTGTCTTCTAATAACCTGAATTAATTTAGAGGTTAATGAGTTAACGATTACCGTGTGTGTGTATGTGTGTGTTCCCGTAAACAATTTGAGAAATATGAACATCAATTTGAGAAATATGAACATCTAAAACAGTAGAAATTGCTTCATAATAGTTCCTAATTTAGAGTGAGTGAGATGAACTAACTCAACTTAATAAATTACATTAGTTGTGATTCATTGACCTTTTTCCGGCAGGCTGAGAGGACGGAGGTGAACGGTGTGCTCATCTCTCTGACTCGGGAGTGTACTGACATCTGTTACTTCGGCTGTAGACCAAAAGGCTTCGGGATAAGCTCTGAGTCATGTGCCAAGTGTTGCAGCTCTAACGCCTGTAATGATATGTACCCGCCCAGCAGCGCCCCGACTATCACCACAGCCACTACTCCATCGGCTACTACAGCAATAATCCTGGGTTGGTGTCTCGCAGCCTTCGCCAACCTAACCTAACCTAACCATTTTTAGTCTAACGTAACTAAACGTAACCTAACATAACCTAACCTAATCGAGAGTAGTGGATCAATGCCTCCCAGCACTGCCTCACACCCTCCTCCCAGCACTGCCTCACACCTTCCTCCCAGCACTGCCTCACACCCTCCTCCCAGCACTGCCTCACACCTTCCTCCCAGCACTGCCTCACACCCTCCTCCCAGCACTGCCTCACACTCTCCTCCCAGCGTGTTAAGTGAAGGGTCATACCTCTAACATGTCCCAAGATACTCAACAGCTATTATCAACATATATACAGTAGTCTAAAAAATATATACAGTAAACAAACTACTTTAATTTTTTCTTGGTGCAATCACATCAATGTTTATAATACAACTACCAACATTATCCCACACTTGTTGATATTAAAGGTCTCCCATCAACAACTTGAAGTCATTTGAGGGGCTGTTAAGAGGACACACACTATTTGTACCTCCAGTCACCCATTTGTCTATTGAGAATGTTTTAGTCATGAATTAGCCATAAAAAAATAGCCAATATACTGTAGTCATGAAAATAGCCATAGTCATAAAAAATAGCCATAAAAATAGTTCGGTTATGCTTTTAGCCACAATCTTGGTTTCATTGTTGATTTAGGAACTCTTGAGTCTTATATATGTGTTTATGATATAGTTAAGAAGAGGTGATATAGAGTAAAGACTGTTTTTGATATTTAATTCATGTGCTATTGATGATAATGATGGCGAGTGATGTTGATGACGACTAGTGTAACCTGATGTAACTTAACCAGACCTAAACCTAACTTCTTGTAACCTGAGCCTAACTAATGTAACCTAATCAGACCTAAACCTAACTTAATGTAACCTAATCCAGCTTAATGTAACTAAACCAGACCTAAATCTAACTTATTGTAGCCACACCTCAAGTAACCTAACAAGATCTAGCCTAACCTAACCTAACCTAACCGAACTTAAGCTAATCATTAGGTGAATTAAGCCAAGGATTTAGTAACATTGACTTATTGATGATTAACTTCACCTATATATTTTATTTTCAGATATTTCTTTGGGTAATTTAGTGTGAACCTGAAGTTAAATTAATGTGTAATGCTCGGTCAGGTTTAGTTAGTTTTATTATTAGAGTTGGGTTAAGTTAGGTTTGTGTTAGGGTGGTTAATCTTCAGGTGGTGGAAGTTAGGGTGCCTAATCTTTAAGTAATCCACATTTATTTTACATGTTGGATGAAGAAAGAAACAGACAAACATCCTCATCACACACACACAGCTCTTGATCTCTTCCTCAGTGGGACACATATACTCCATAGACAGAATCACATAAGCCGGGGTGTTGTTTTGTGTTTCCCAACTATTACTTGATATTGTGTGTGTCTGTTGAGCACCACCAGTGTCGTAGAGGTTAGGTTAGACTAGTGGTAATGACAACAGTTGCCATCATCATCTTAAAGGGTTTATCACCATCTTAAGATAAAGTCAGTAATGGTGACGTAAGACTTGCTGATTTTTTGGAGCAAAAACTATTTTTCTTTCAGAATTGGAAATTAATGTTTTTTATAATTACTTTCATACATCAAGAATAAGAGAATAACACCGTAAATCATCATTGAAGTATTACAAGAGGCTAGTGATTATGGTTAGAAAACTCTTAAGATTATTATAAGTCATTAAGTGAAGATATTAACACATGTCCAATTACAGTATTTGACATCAGATTCATTAGTCAGTATGTCAAGGAGTATTTAACTGTTGGAACTCTCAGAGTCTACCCTGACATTTCCAGAAGTAAAGACCAATGGTATCTTCAATATACAAGTGATAGAGTTTGTGTCATGAAAATAACTTTAACATATATCTTCCCATTTATTGGTGTTACCTCAAGGAACTACAAAACCACTAGATCTAAATTCAGGCCTTCATCCCTTACAGTTTTCCCATGATCTCTTGAAGTCTCTTATTCTACCAACTTTGTGCATCTCTCTCTCTCTCTCTCTTATCATCTGTATTAGTTACTCTACTGTACGCTGGTCTTTCTCTTCTGGCTTTACCTGTAGTGTACAGTATTATATTTTCTTAGTTCAAAGTTGACCGTCATATTCTACGCCATTTTCTTTTTTGGCCGTTACCCTGTTTTTGTGTACTAAATGTTTGTGAATTGAACTTAGATAGGACTGTGAATTATACACGTTGATGGGAATGTGATTTATGGAATCCTGTGAGAAGGTACACAGGCATATCTGAACCTATACATTATATACAGTATCTCAGGGTAATGAAAAGAACTATCTGTATAACAAATTTTACTTCAAGTAACACCACCATAATTATCAAATAATGTATATATTAATTAAATTTTGTATACATATTTTATATTAATAGATATAAATTTGTTTTTCATAAAATATTGTCATTAAAAATCTATGTACAGTAACTACAAGTACACAGGTTTAAAATAATGGTAAAAATTCAAATATACTACTGTAGATATTTATGTTGTAGATTATAACTGTGTTATATAAGTATCATACCATGGCATAGTATCATTAAGTTTAACGAATTGTATTCTGTATGTGAACCTATGTTATGCTGTCATTGCTTCTGTATGTAGTATAGGTGGCAGTTTTATGATGTCCTAATTAAGTATTCTCGAGTCAAAGGTTCTTATTTATAACACTTAAGTTACCTGAACTAAAGGTACCATAAGATTGTATAAGAAAGTTTGTACCTTAGCTTAAAACACAATGTACTGTTTGTTGATTCTGTAAATTATCATTTGATATTGGGAAATTTATGACTGAATTTGCCTGATTAAAAATCAATAAAATTTCAAACTTTCCAAATCTAAAGTTGCACTTCCAGTTCATGAACTTCACCAACTTTTAAACATTGTATTTAACTATAAAGTATATTTCCATGGGATTAACATATACTGTACACATTGCTCAAAAATAAAATTAATCTGTGTGAGATCAACATAGAGGGCACACACACTAGTATGCTTAGACAGTGATAGTATGGACCCACATGCTACTGGAATGACTCATATTAAGACTGTTTAAATACATAACAATACTGCACTGTACTATCAGACACTTCAACATAGTAAGGCCACATCATTCATCTCTTCTATAGAGTACTGTACTGTACCATCCTCATGTTAATATACAGTACTGTACTATCCACATAATCAGTAAGACTTATTGTACTGACTATAAAACCTATTTACAATTTTCATCATTCAGCAGAGGGATAAGATCTTCAAGTTGTGGCAGGTAATAGTCTGCCAGCCTCTTGTGCTTCTCTTCATCTTGGTTGGCAGCATATTCTTCCAATTCTTTCATCTGTGTTATGCCACTCAGCACCATCATTGTGTGAAGGCCGCAGTTCTTACCAAACACAATGTCTGTCTTGCAGCTGAAACAAAGGACAGGATTATTACAGTGTTGTATAACCTGCAGTACCTTGGGTTTAAAACTTAAACCTTTATTATTTTTAAAGATTTCCCACAGAAACTGTTAAGCCATGAATAAGAATGAGAAGACCTCTGTTAGGTTCCTGTACCCTGAAAAAGTTGACAACAAATTCCTCTCTCTCTGTGCTTTACAAGTCTAATTGAAGTACTGTACTGTATGTTAATCATCTCATATCTTCTTACATAACTGTTTATACTTACTAAGAATACATATAATAGTGCAGACCTCTTTCTTTTTTGACACAAGATGTTATACAGTACTGTATGTCACAGAATCAAGATATATGCCATACACAGGCTAATTGGAATTTGCTACAAGAGAAAGTCTTTAATAAGTTTATATAAGCCAGGACTGTATTGTAATGATGTCTCAGTAACTCTTAATATCTGATTTTTTTCTCACTCATATTTTGTATTCAGGTTTTACCAGTGTATGTTTCAGATAAAAGTTTAAATTCCTTCAGTGTATTATTACTATTTTTTGTTTTTGTTTTGTCAAGATGATGGACTGTAATACTGTAATAAAAACGAGACGTAATGGTAATAATAACAAAGACCAGTGACACAAATATAAAAAATTTAATTCATGTTATTTATAGTGTAGCTGTAGTGTACATTACTGTACTAACTTGTCTCCGATCATGATGGTACGTGAAGGCTGTAATTGATGCTGTTCACTTATGACTGAAAACATCATCTTGGAAGGTTTGCCCATGATGATAGGTGGACGCATGGCAACTGTCTCTACACACCTCACCATACATCCAGTACCTGTAATTATCCAGGAAGAATTCTATTAGTTGTTGTTTTCAATATTTATGCGAAAAAAGAACATCAGCAGAAGAGCATCAAATCAAAAGTGTAATGAGATCATGGAGAGACACCGGACCACTAAACTCTTCTTCATTATCATCCCATTAATAAAGTTCACAAACACCTTCTGTGTTTTAAGCATCTGTTGTTTACATTTCAATACAGGGAACATGTACATGTATCTGGATTATTACTTGCATAAATGACTCCTGGAAATTTGTAATTACTAATGCGATGCTAATTACTCGCCAACTGTGGTTTTTCAAGGTAACTTTTTGGTGTTTGTGTGTTTTTTGGATGTACTTAAGTAGTTAGATACATTAAATTCTGTTCTGAGTGAAAAGTTTTTTCGGTCCAAAACCCCGTTTTGGCCATAATCTTGATCTCATTGATTTTGTTCAAAATCTCAATATTGGTGGTACTCCTGAACATGCTGATTAAGGACACATTGAAAATTATCCAAATATGGTGTGAGCTGACCTGTGTTCCTTCACTTGCTGTCATTCATTCCTTGACGTGCCTTACTCTCTGTGGTCTGGTATGACGTTCGTTTCAAATACGAAGGCTGTAAAATATCTCTTTTGTTTAAATTAACCCTTAAATGACTGTCATCATCAGTAGATGTTTCATATTCATTGCCTAAAAACATGACATACAAACAAAATTGATGACTTCAAAGCTATTTATAGTTTCAGCATATGGCTGACAAAACCAGAACTCCCATGCTTACATTTTCACTTACAGAATGCAAAGAAATCCTCGGATGAAAACAACTACAATCTTACCCGGAAATATAAGTTTGCTATTTTGAATGGGAAATCTTTCATCAGTGTTTGTGGCAATGAACAGACAGCCAGGTTTGTTGAGGTAGGAGGCAGCTCTCAGGATCTTGGGAAAGCTGAAGGTGCCGTCAAATCCCACAGCGACGGCCCCCACCTCTGGGTCTAACTCCACTACGTCTTTTATATCTTTCAAATGAAAGACGCATCCCACCAGCGGATCCGGCTGTTGAAATCATTGAAATATTATTTATAACTATTTACTACTGTATATATATTATTAAAGTGGACTATGTAATCACGTCTATGATCAGCAGTTTTTAAAAGTGACTAAAGATGTTCGGTACAGGGTGTCCATAAATTATGTCCAATTTTAATGCTTAACCTTAAAAATATTAAAGATTGGGCACAACTCCTAAGTTTTTTGTCTTACTAGCTTCCACATGAGGGCCATGTTCTATTTATTAAAATTTTTGAGGTTATTGAGATTTACAATGAGTCAGACCATTTATGGGCAGCGTGTGAAGTAAGGGTAGAGTAGCTAAGACAACTATCTGTGCATACTTTGTGGGAAACAATATGAGACCATGGATGATAAATTTTGGTATATGAGGGCTGTCACTAGTCACACTTAAAATTTTGGAGCATATCGACCCTCACCTGCACAGACAGTTGTTTTAGCTACTGTACCTATATTATGTTTACTTTTGTCTCACTTCTGTGTGAAGTTGAAGAAAGGTGCAGAAGCCACACAGAAGAGTAATAGCAGTGAGAGAAGAGAGAAATATGCTCACACACACATTAGCCTATATCCTAAACTTATGTAAACAGTGTAAAACTTAAGCTTCAACAGTGATCCACAGTGCTTTATAATAAATACCTGTGCATACTGATATAAACTATATTATAGTGCAGTAAATTAGTCTTCAGTTATTCAAACAACACATAAGAGACTGTACAGTGCTACACGATGTGGATTGGTTCACAATTGGTGTAAATTTATGCCGACAAACACTACAACATTAACGTCCGACTTGGTGGACTCTCCTGTTTGGTTCTGTTGATTAAAAGTGAATAACTTTTAGGTCTGTTCATCATTCTGTATTATATTTCCTTGCATTGCTACTTGGATTTAGGCGGCACACACAATACTGTCTTTATAAAACTGAAGGTTATTGTGCATTTATGCCATTTTCTTAATGGGATTCTTCAGTTCCACATCCCTATACCCCTGTATTATATATGGGAATTATCTTTCCTTTATCACAAGAGGATGTTAACACCTGACTCTTGGCGATTAAGTACTGTATTGTATTCCTTATAGAGGACAGAACACGAGAAATGCACGGATCACTTACTTCAACTCCCATGTGAGCGATGCCAACGTTATCCAACTCATCAGACATTCCTTTGTTGCCCACCACATATACTTTTTTGTTGAAGTTCTGTTGCTTGAGATACCGGGCCATAACATAGGAGGAGCTGACAATCTCTTCCTGGGGAAAAAATGGAAGTATAAACATAAACACATAAGGTATATATTCCATTCTGCAGTATGTCTCAGAAAAATGTACCCAGTACTGTACCTACTGTACTGTATATACATTGCCTTACAGATTTTTGTAGCGATTGTGTGAATGCTTTTATTACAACAGTAACATTGTCCTACTTTGTTGATGTGTGAAGTCTCCCATAAATGAGGGCAAGTATTCATGTGATCTCTATGAAAAACTGTGAGGCAAATTAGTGTACTATGCATATTTTTTAGATACCCAGTACAGTACAGTACAGTAATAGAAACAAGAGCTACAGTACAGTAACAGAAACAAGAGCTACAGAGATAATACAGAACATATTATCCCTCAACTATCCTGTGTTCTTCAGTTACCATTTCCCAACTTCAAATTTCTTTAATTATCTCTTTATTGTGTCCTCTTTTCTCAGGGATGAAAGCCATATTACGGACCTCATGAAGATTATGAACCCTCGTTAATTTCACCTGATGATTTAACATGTTAATGCTAATCTAACCTTATCTAATCTCCCCCTCCCATTTTAATTTTGCAGCAGTGTGCATACTGGTTGAAGCAGTTCATTGTACAAAGGCAATACTTGAGAAAGGATGAACTTATATCTATAAATGATGAGCAGAACAGCATTACCTTACTAGCAATAATGTCTAGATGCTCAAACTTGGCCAGGTATGTGTCACGTGACTTTGTAGAGTTGTTAGTTATAAAGAAGACTTTCTTTCCCAGGGCTCGCAGCTGGTTCAGGGCATCATTAGCCTCTCCTATTATATAGTCCCCATTCCACAAAACACCTGTAAATAGCAAATACAGTAAAGAAATGTATCACAGCATACTGTGATTTAATTCAGTCTGTGAGGTTACCATAAACTACACAACATCAAAGAGAGTATAAAATTGCATACATGACTGTACTGTATAGTATATAATAATAATGGCACCTGTGTACAATATAAATCTTACCTGATCAATTCTTTTAAGGTATTATACATATCTAAGTCAATGTTGCACATTTCTGTGTCTTTGGAAAACATTAAGATAATAACATTATACATAACAATAGACATACACTGTAGCCACTTTCACCTCCCTTAGTCAAGATTGTTAATAATAGTCAAACATAGATAATGGTCAGTTAATATTCCTATTGGACCGACTATTTTATTTCCAGCCAGATCACAAGAGGACATTAGACGACCTTCAGAAGGATTTTGTCTCGGTTCCCCACTAGTAATTTTTTTATTAGATTTGCCACAGGATATGGATCTTTATATCAACACAAAAATTTCCTAAAGCAAATCTACAACTTTTCCAGCATATTTACAAATAAGTGGCAGGGGTCTTATTTATTTATCATTTCACCACTTAACAATTTATGAAATTTTACCCATACAAAATAGCTTCTAACAAATTTTCTATGGATAAAATCCCTATAAACCACTAGTTCAGAGGCGCCTCTGTTCTTCACTATTACAAAGAAGAAATAACAACAGTTACCCTTACACAGGTCACCATACGTCACCCTCAGTAGGTGTTCTTATTACCACCAGTTCTTTATGCTGTATAAATTTTAGCTATAAATATGCATCACAACCAAAATAAAACCATAGTGTAAAAACGTTGACTAATACTTTTCTCTGTTTTATGTATACTTATATCATCCCTGTACTGAACTTATCATGTCAAGGAATAAGAGATAAAATACTACACAGAATAATAATACCTGGTTGTACTTTTTTACTTTTATCCTCTTGACCACTGATGTGCTCGTTAGCCTCTTGGGCGATCGGTCACGTCTCTGTCACGTCCTGTTGGCAAGTACTGGGCAGGCACTGGCTCCAGAATGTATCTGAACCTACCCCAGTGCTTGCCCGTATATTAACCACATTCCTTACAAAACGAAAACATTAACTTACCATCACAATCAGTAAGGACAGTGTCAAAACTATCAAGAAAGTGTTTGATGTTACTCTTATCGAGGAGCTTAGGTAACGCGGCCATCCTCCTCCAGGTAGGTGTTGATACTGACGAGTGATGAGTCTGGATTCTGGACTCTGGCTGGCCCGGTCTGGGGACCATGCATGACGATCAGGCATTTATGTTGATTGCTGCTATAGGAGGGGGTGCTAGGTGGGAGGGTGGCTAGGTAGAAGAGTGTCAGGGTGGGGAAGGGTGCCAGGTGGGAGGGTGTAAGGGTGGGGAAGGGTGCCAGGGTGAGGTAGAGTAACAGGTGGGAGGGTGTAAGGGTGGGGAAGGGTTTCAGGTAAGTCACTCTCCCCCCCCCATATCTCATGAATCACGATGACGTACCACTCCCCACAGTCCTCACTTTAACACCACTGATAAGGTCTATTACCTGACGTTTTTATCTAGTACACTGGATGACTTTATCAGTTATGAATATCTTTTTTGTTAGTAGGGGGAACAAAAGCTGATTGATCGAATGTACTCTATCACCATGCAAGTTGTATTTATCCTGCAAGATCTATTCTATCCACACGATGAATCAATATAACCTTATTTGCGTATCTGGCACCAGTACAATAGTTTAATTCCCTCAAATTTCATGTACCGGTACAGTTTCACAATTAAGAGTTAGTTAGAATAAGGATGTGGTACCCAAGGAGTTACAATATCTATTAATACCCAGGAGGTTACATTATTTATTGTTTATTACACATTATAAACACTAAAAATTAGATGAATAAAAGAAAAATATATAATAATGAACCCATTCTTATGTCGTGCGAATTATACTAAAATTAATGTGCATCTTACAATAGAGAATAGATAAGAACTAACATAAGTCTCGTGCCAAACATATTGTTGACTTTGAAGTTGTTATTATCGTTAATTTAGCCATGCAGTGTGTATGATGATGTTATATTGTATTATTGTTGTTATTGGTGATATAATGTATTACTGCGCTCTAACAGCTAAGGTCATTAAAATCTAAAATACTGTACATTAATACCAACAATTAAATTAACTAAAACATCAAATTGTGTGTTATACAACCTATATTAATTAGTGAGCCAATATAATACTAACTGATAAAGCAAGAATTTATATACAATGTGCATAGAATTTGTAAACAACATATAAACTGCACTTAAAGAATTCCTATATAACTTGACGATTAGACACCCCTGCTTGTATCACCTGAAGATTAACCTAACTTAAGGTTGTATTAGAGTAGTTAATCATCAGTTGAAATAAGCTAGGGAGGGTGTCTAATCCACAGGTGATCCAAATTTTTGACAAGAGCCATCACATATGACCTGGCTTAATTTCTTCTTGTTCTTCGTCTGCGTCCATAAACCACACTTTATCCCATTTGTACCAGGAGTGGTTGTTCATAGCAGTAAGAAACTTGTAACCATTGTTGACGAGAAGTCTGTTTAAGGAGAGGAGTTCCTGCCTCTCCGCCCTTATACACATGACTCGAATTTTGACTATATTCCATGGCAATGTCTGCAGTACCTGGTGGTGAGCGAGGTAATAATAATAACGAAAGTTTGACAAAATAAAAAAATGAAGCAATTGCTACTGCTCTTACTGATAATAATGAAAGTACTGTAGTATAGTAAAATATAATAATAATATATTTACTTGTAAACAAGATCAAAGTCCTAAATTAACATTCATTACTCCTATAAATTTCTTACTTGTTTTTTGAGAGAATTAACAGAAATTTTATACTGTATAAAAAATTGTGAAACTACGTTGTTTAGAATATGGACAACCTAATGGTTCAAACACATCATCTTGTACGCACAGTAATGGTTCATATGTACTTTACATCACTACACATGCAAATCATTTTGCATATGTACAATCGCCTGCATTTATACCTGGTACAGTGACGGGCGCATTTTGTGAGATATGGTACGTCTGTGTTTGTTTACATCGTATTAAAACTCCCAGAATGGCTCAAAGAAACCTTGCAATAGTAGCCAGACTGAGAATGTGCATTCCACAAAGGTGCCACATCTCACAAAACGCTCCAGCCACTGTACCAGGTATAAGTGCAGACGACTGTACATCACTCGGCACACTTAAAGGCCACCCATCACCCACCTTCAGCTCCTGGCCCTGAATATCGAGGGAGAGGAAGTCAATGACCCGATCCATAGACCTAAGAATGGAATATAGAGGAATAGCCTTGATTTTAATACCAATGTGTAGATCTTCTGAGATTTCTCCTGCCTCTTCCTTATCTCCAGTTGAACTGTAAAATAAGAAGTGGTGAAATATCACAATTATTAATGAAATCGTACAGAAAAGTCACAAGCAAGTTAGGATTTTTGTTGTAATGTTAGGTGTTATGATGTTACAGTCTCGTGTGTTTCCTTGTCAATAATACAGTACTGTTCTTTTCTGCCATTGTTTTTATACTTGTAGTCTCCAAATGCTTTACTTTTTGAAACAATGTGAACTGGTAATATCATCTCACAGATAACTGACGATTGAGGTGTAGGTGTTGACTGCTGCAGCGGCGTTGATGGCCCAAGCCTTCCGGTGCTTGCTGAGGAGCTGCTGGAAGGCGGAAGGATTGGCCTCAATGAGCAGCCCTGTCCAGCCCAGTTCTCTCTCGAGATAAAGCGTGTTGCTGTAAAACTCTCCGTCCATAGCTCCAACCTCCACGAAGAATCCTTCTTTCTGTGGTGTAATGGAGGTAAGTTTAAGATGGCTTTCTCTATCATTGTTTGACTTACTGTTTACCATTGTACCTGCACTCTCTATGTACTGTCTAAGGATCATATTATACCTTCATTGTTTATGTAGATTGTTTGCATACACCTGCCCTGTGTGTTTGTGTACCTGCACTGTCTCTGTGTACAGTACATTGCTTGTGTAATGCAGCAGTATCTGTAGTAGTTTTGTTTTGTTTTGCAGTAATAAGTGACAACCCTGCAATTCGGATGAGCCATTGAACGAGAGAAATGATTGTGAATGAAAAAATTGTCACTTTTCGCCGTTGTCCCGAGGTAAGAAATTATTTTTGTTTCTGTAATGAAATTTGATTCAGTAGGTAGTTAAGGCCAGCAATTGTTCTTTACTTTTACTAATAATACAATATGAGGCAAGAAAAGGAAGATGACTTGAAATAATTTACATATAATATGGACAGAGTAACACGCAGTTGAAATTAATGTCCGAGGGCTTTATATATGTAAGTTAGCCCTTGATATTTGTTACAGTTTTCTTTGTAAGTAACAGCTGATGGATAAAGAAAACCGTTATCCATAAACTTCGTAATTATGCAGTAGATATCTGTATTATCTGTAATATACTGTACCTGTTGAATTGTATGCCTTATTTAATTACTATTATTAATTGTAATCTTGTATGGCGATATTAACAAATTCCTAGTCTAATCTGCTTGCAGTGACGCGTATTTATTTATTTATTTATTTATTTCACTACTTATCAGGGGGGACCGGTGGTAGAAGCAGTACCGTTCTTGCCTCGCAAGCGAGATGTCACGGACTCGAGTCCCGGGCCGGTGGAAGTTGTTTGGACTTACTTCCTAGCCCCCATTAGTCACTGTTCACCTAGCAGTAAAGTAGGTACCTGTTGTAAGTCGAAAGTTGCGAATTCGTATTCAGGGAGTTGTTGGAGCTTCCAATAACTTGATGACATAAACCACTGACTCTTCAGGCTTCTACGCCCTTGCCTCTTCAGGCTTCTACGCCCTTAACTCGTGAGACATAAAGGCAAGCATGAACTTAGCATGCTTCCCTGTTGGGCGCTGTAAACGTTTCTGCGCTTCACCTTACACGAGGATGTAGGGGAGTGCCCAATAAAAAAAAAAAAAAAAAAAAACTACTTATCAGTTTACAAGCCGTTCGTGCAGTTGGTCTCGTAATTATGAAGGACAGACATTCACGTACCATACCAGGCAAGATTTTGGTGATTAGGAAGATGCTCTGTCTGTATTGTGAGAAGTCTAATTTCTCCGGGTGGGTGAGGCTGTAAGACTCCTTGGAGGGAGCCACAAGTAATTCGCGACGTATGAACTCGGCAAGATCGTCGTCCTCCTGCGGCACTCTCAGAAAGGTCTCCACCGGAAACTTTTTCTCGTTCCAAGTTGTTGATGTTATCTTGGGCTGGCGTTGTTGTAGTTGGTGGTAGTAGCTGCGTGGGCGGTGTAGAGGACCTGGTAAGATCATCATCATCATCATCATCATTATTATTATTATTATTATTATTATTATTATTATTATTATTCATCAGTTATTATTATTTATCTTTTCACATCTTTCATTGATATCTTCCTATCTCCTGGGATTCCTCTAAGGCTCTCCTTCTTTAGTACTGTTTACTATTGAACACACACACACACACACACACACACACACACACACACACACACACACACACACACACTACGGCACATTTATCAAACAATTATAATAGTATCGGGACAAATGTTAACCAGCAGTAGTTAAGGTGGATGGAACTTGGCACACCTCTGAGGCTTTACCTTTCCTGGTGGCCGGGTGTGTGTGTTGGCTGGTAGTGTTGTAATTGTTCCTGGAGAAATACACAATGTTGACGACAAGTAACCCGAATATCAATAACTGAAACACCTTCAACAGTGCACAACGTTTCCATATTATCCTGAAAAATAAAATAAGTCTATTATATTCAGAAATAAAATGGAGGATAAATAATCGAGGCGGTTATACTGAGGGAAGGAGGCCAGTGTAGGAACCCACCATTATTGTTGATATTCTTTTAAGTTGGTGGGTAAAGTGTGGCGCCAGGTGTGTGTGTGTGTCGCTTCTAGTGGTAGTTGGAGGATTTTTTTATTAATAGACATCATCATGTGTGTGTGTGTGTGTGTGTGTGTGTGTGTGTGTGCTGGTAGACACGCCAAGGGAGGGTTCAGCACACGTTG